>CM053787.1:258903412-259170912 GCA_028749045.1 Cupressus sempervirens
TTAACTAATGTGGATGTACATGGTGGATCTGAATTTTGATATCTCTACAAATCTTGATTCATACAATATTCGAGTATATCAATGCAATGGATATCTTTGATATGAATACGATACTTTAATAAATTCGATGTTATCGAGTTTATCTTACCATTCAGATATATAGCTGTAAGGGTTATGCAATTGATCTCCTTTTCTCAGTTATCAGTTATAAGCTTATGAAATGGCGATGGAATGACAATGCACTACATAATTGATTATCTTGAACAACATGATGCCTTTTTTGATTTCCTTGTGAAGTGGCAATGGACTACTAGTTAGTCCATTACCATATCTGCTCTGTCTGACGTTACCTTATCAATAAGAAAAGATAAATTTGTTTAGGTCTGATTGGACCTTCCAATCTGTATGAATGCTTACTTGATATGCTGGATTATAACAGCAATTTGACAAGACCATCTGATCTGAATGCTTTTCTCATATGTCTGGTAATATTAGTAAATCAATATGGTGCTGTGTCTGATTTGTAGCACTTGTATCTATGTGTCCAAAACCAAAGAGGCGGCTGCTTAATACGAGCTAATCCACAAAGACTATGAAGTGGAAATTAAAAAGGTATTTGATGATGATTATTCTCCTTCAGTCCTTTATATATAGCTTCATACAAATGAGACATATCTCTTTGTGAGAGGCATTGTCTCTTCCTTGCTAATCATACCACTTGATATAGCAAATGTCCTTTAATATTTGCTGGTTTAAAGGAATATCTTATTCTTAAAATTTGTACTTACTAAATAACATCACTTCTTCTAATGCTTGATCACTGCACTTTTGTTATCATCAAGAACTGCCTAAAATAAGTAAATTGCTGTTTTAGCAAATGCAACTACCTTTTCAAGTTAATCCATGCTGATTGCTGTGCTTGATGGTGGCCAATACACCTCTTAAACAAATTGTATATTTTCATACATGAATTGTGTTATTTCATATCACAACAGAATTGCTGATTATATTATGTTGATTAGGCTACACGTTATCAATCGCTAGGCATCTGCTTAATCATATGAGATATATGTCAATGTATGTATGATTGGTATTGCTCTTCTAGTAATACTCTGAAAGGAAGCTGGCCTTTATGTGAAGTTCTTCTTTTGGTGGTCATAAAATCTCTTCAATCCAATCCTGTGTGTTGTTCGTTTCCAAGGAACTGTACCCCTCTGATATAGCAAAATCCCCATTTAGTAATACCAAAAGATTCTCAAAAGTTTTGTTGGATCAGAAATTGTAGCAATGAAGAATTGTGGAGCTTGCTGATATTGTGTTCTTTTAGTGTATTTAGAATCACCAAACCAATTGTTATGGTAAATCGATGTTGCTGTAGCTGTATTAAACAAAGGAGATGAAAGCTCCTTGTATAGATTTACAAAGACAATGTTTCTAAAAGTAACAAGCATGAACTAAAGACAGAAATAGAAACTACCTAATAAACTAAAGGCCAACTAAGATGACCATTAAAGAAATATTATAATATTCTAATACAAATCACCTATCTGATGATTCCAAAAGACTGTAGGGTTGGAGAGTGTTGACTTGGAGGAGTATCTTCTTAATGATTACTAGGAGTGGAAGGATGTGAATCGTTTTTTATTATGACCATCAGAAGTAGAGAAATTATATCTCTCATCAAGACTAGGCCTATTAAGGTCCTTTGAAGGATTATCATCACGATTTAGTATCTACAATGTGATGAATGTTAGAGAAGTAGTAGGAAAATTGTTGTTAGGAGTCTCCTAAAACTAACACTCCTCTTATAGATAGCTTTTGAGTAATAGGTTGAAAAATCTTGTAGCCCTTGATTCATTTTGAATACCCATCAAAGATACAAGGCATGCTCTATGGATCCATAGCCTCGGTTGGGATTTGGAACCATGTGGACAACCGAAGACACAAAAGTGTTTCATTGTGGGTTTACTACCAGTCAAAGCTTGGAAAGGAATCAGACCCTTCACAACTTGGTTTGAATTTTACCCAATCTATAGATGATAGAGTTCTGGAGTGTATCATACAATTAACCATCTCTTTCAAGGACTGATTCTTCCATTTTGCAACTCTATTTTGTTGAGGATTGTTGAGGTTGTATGTTGTAATTCAATGCCTTTTGAAGTGCAATATTGCTCAAATCAATGGCTGACATTTTCCCCATTATTTCTATGTAAAATCTTGATGGTTCTCACATATTGTTTCATTTCAAATACTTTGAAAATAAAAATAAATGAAAGGCTTCAGAAATCTTTTATTTGAGAAAATACACGAAGTGTACCGAGAAAGATAATCATTGAATGTCAAAACATATTGGGCTTTACTAAAATAGGAATGTGGGATTAAAAAAATCAAAGATTTGGTACCATGATAGAAATTTGAAGTAGATGCATAACTAGAAACTTTTCAAGAGAGAAATAAGCTATCAAATTGTAAATAAAACAACAATTTAGAAACTAGAGATTCAAGATATATGCAAATGTCAAGATGATATAATTGCATTAGGAACTCATAAAGAGAAGTTTGCACACAAGAGTGAAAACACAAGCTAGCAAACAAGTTTTATAAACTTAGGGAGCTGGTCCCCACGTGGCAAGTCTAACCAATAGGGTTGGTCCCCACGTGACAAAAAAAAAGTATTTTTATCTCTCTTAGGATGTTAGCACCTCAAAAACTTATTTGCTTATCAATGTCCTGATCTTCTTGGGAGTGTTAGACCAGCCTCAAGCCCACCCAACCCCCCAAGCCCATCCAACACCTTCCTTTTGTCTTTGTTTTAATAGGTTGGTTCACCTTCAGGCAGGCATTAGTAATTTCCATGTATTACTGGGCTCCTAATTGGTGTTTCCTTATCGATCTTGAGTACAACAAAGTGCAAAGGCAACACTATTTACCAAAGGAAGCTTAATAATAGTGCATAAACACCCCAAGACTTAATAAATAAACGCCCCATTAGGAAAACAAAAACCTACACTCACACCTATAATGCTGCAACCTCAAATAGATCATGCTTCCGACCTCAGAAGACCTCTCTTTATGGTTTTGATCTGCATTAAATTTTGTTGTTGCTAAAATCTATGCGATCATTTTTTTGTTGTTGCTAACCTTAAAATATCCCGTCTTTGATTAATCAAGTCACCAGCTGTTTGTACCCTATTCTTTGACTTTATGACTATGAGATCAACAAAGCCTAGATTATCATATTTGTATAAAGTTTCAAAAGAGGTCATGTGGTTGTACATATGATAAGATCTTTTATAGCAGAACTCGTTTGAGTGTAGCCCTTTGACCTATGCTTGTTTGAAAAATAATTTCTCAAGCTCTTCTCAATCGATTTAATTATGTTCACCTTTTGCCCATCCATTTGTTTGTGATAAATTATGTCGTGGGTGAGCTCTTTGCTTTTCAATGGAAACAATGCTTGCTAAAATAAACTTGGGAAGCTGTTGCTTCTTTCACTAACTATGATAAACACCTCGTTGAAGAATAGATCAACCACTTGAGGAATTTTCAAGTCTGATGGTATGGCAATAGAGTGTACCTATTTAGTTAACCCATCTGCAATGTCAGAAAATGCAGTTCTTGGGAGACTAGTGATGAAATCCATTGACACACGCTCTCCCACTTTTCATTGCAGATTGGTAGAGGTTGAGATAACCTCGCTGGAAATTTTACTCTCTTGTTTTATTGGCATGCAGTGCACTCCCTTACAACAATCTTGAGGCCCTTTTGCTTGTATGTCTTGAATTACCTTGGATGCCTTGCTAGTGGTGTGTCATGAGCTGCCCTTAGGTCTTCTCCTTCATCTTAGATTTTTGGACCAACTAATTTTTGTTGGCAATCATTTAGACTCTTTGTTGGTTCAGAAGAGTCATAGGTTACTATGACCTGTGTTTATTGTAAACCTTCTATAGACTAGATGCTACCTGAATTTACCTAGCACATCCATAAAAGCAAACATCTCTTTGTCATAGATGTATTGAGACTTTTTTAGGACTTCCAATTTCTTGCTCTTACATGCCACTAGATGCCTTCTTTTGGTGAGAACAAGTTCTATTTCTCCTCCTGGGACATCACATTCTTTGACAAATGGAAGAGAGAAATCAGGTAGAACAAATGAGGTCATTGCTCCTTTTTAGTTTTTCAAAAGTTTCTTGAGCAGCCTCTGTCCCTTCAAAAACTCCCTTCATCAAATTTGTATCAGTGCAACATGTTGGGAAAAACCTTTGACAAATCTCTTGTAGTCCACTTGCACTTCCTTGATGCATATGATGTGCTCTAAGTATAAAATCTTGGTCATTCAAAGACATTTGGATTTCTCCTCGAAAATACACAACACTGTGTCCAAGATCGTCAAGTGCTCATCCTAGGGTTTACCAGTAAAGAACTAGAAGAAGTTTTCTCAGCTGTAGTGTAATTGCTCGATTTGTACTTGATTGGAATGTAGTTGGGAGCATCTGTTAGACATAAAGGGGTAACCAAAAAAAACAAAATGTCCAAATTGATATCTGAATGCAGTTTTCTGCACATACAAATCTTTCACGTAAATCTGATGCTACCTTGTATTAGAATAATCGTTATGTTTCTTTTTAATGCCCACTATTGTATCTTATTGTATCCTTATAAATATTAGAATGTTTCTAATATTTAGGTGTAGTCTAGAAAAGAATGTTTCTATTCTATTCGACTCTCCTCTTTGTATATATAGATCATTTGATCTTTGATTAATAAGTGAAGTATTCTGCCATTTATGTTTGTAACATGGTATCAGAGCTTATTTCTTAATTTTTTCGAAAATTATAATTTCTTTTCCGAACTTATCAGAGCCAATTTTCGAAATTATTCTGTGATCCTTGCTTTCTAATCTCAAAACTTTGAGATTTTCGACTAGGTTTTTGTCTGAGGTTTTTAAAAAATCACAAATCGCGTATTGGAAAAATTGAAGATCAGTTTGCTCTAAAAACTGTGACTTCAAAACGCGTTTTTCTATTGCTCTTGTTTTTTACTGGCTGAGGGGCTTGGCTTTGTTACCAATCACGACTCCTGCATTCGGTCTTCACGATTTTCTGGTATCATGATTTTCTTGGCGTTTGTTTTTTTGGCAATCGCGACAAATCCCTTGAAAAATTGTGGATTCTGACTTATTCGTTTTTTTGTTTGCTGTTTTCAGACGACTGCATTTTTTTACAACCACCTTGGCTCTGTGTTTTTTCAGAGGGCTATGATTTCGACTATAGTCGTTCTTGTTTGACGAGTGCATTTTTAATCCATTTTGTCCACAAAATTGCTTTTTTTCTTGCACTCAAAACCTCCATGGCCGCCGACCTGTTTTTTTGCTCATAACCCTAATTTTTGGGTTTGGATTTTTTTTTTGATTGGAGATTCTTGGTGGGATTTTCAAGATCTCAAATGGGTTGTCAATTTTTTTGGATGCCTCGATTTTTGTGTCTTGATTTTCTAGTCAATGGATTCCGATTCTAGCAAAATATTGTTTTTGGGTTTTTCAAGCTCTCTTCTGGGTACTTCTCTGATTTTTTTGGGTCTTTCATTTTCTCACCTCGAAGTCTGTGCCATTTGAGATATTCACATATTATGAGCATTTGTATCAGCAACATCAGAAGTCAGACTCAATTAAAAAGCAAACCAATGCTGCCCAACACTTAGAGTAGAAAGAATCTATCTACAATGCCTTTATGGCTAGCATACGTGCAGATCATGTGAAATCTTTTGCCTGGTACATAGATTTTGGTGCCTTCCAACATTTCACTCACAGGCGTGATTGGTTTGTTGAATTCACTCCCTATTTTGACTCAATAATCTTTGGAGGCAGCGAAGAATACAATATTGTTGGCAAGGGCAGTGTTCAGATTCAGTCCAGAGGAAGAAGACTCATGTTCCTCAATGTATGTTATGTTCCTGGCATGAAACATAATCTTCTGTTTGTTAGTTAGATTATGAAGCACTCCCCTCAGTTGGATGTCATTTTCAGTGGAAATAAGTGTTCGATTATTGATTGTGCTTCTCGCACTACACTTGCTGTCGGTCTTGAGAATCATGGTATTTATAGGCTTGTAGATTCAGGCGATTCCCTTTAGCGTGCCTTCATCGCCAAATCATCCACTTTCAGCAGCCTCTGGCATGAGCGATATGGTCATTTGAACATTCAATAGCTAGCACAACTTGCTTGGGATAATGTAGTCCATGGCCTACTTGATATCCATACCTAGAACGATAGCGTTTGTGGAGCTTGCCAAGTAGGGAAGCAACATAGGACACCATTTAAGGATGGTGAACTGTAATGTCCCCTTTTTAGCATTCATAGCATGATGTTGTCGTTAGCCTATTTCCCCACGGTCCCGTAGGCTAACGAGGACATTAAAGGGGCTTAGAGGCCATTTGGCCTAGATAGTTTCAGTTGCAGGTCTTTTTGAGGGGTTTTGAGGCAACTTTGGGCATACTTACTATTTATAGTAAGTCATCTTGGATATGTTTGAACATCCAGTGGCAACGGCATGTCGATGGTAATTGTTTAAAATCGACAAGAAGACTTGTTTATCATTGATAAGATTTGTTATGCATTGATAAAGCTATTTTATAAAGTTAAATTTAAATATTTAACTTTATTAATGCATAGACTATAGTTTGTGGGAAATATTTTAATGAAAAGAGTCCCCTTTATTTCATAACACATTGGAGAGATAAGTTACATAAAGGGAGTTATGTTTTATCCCACATTGAGAAAACGAAGGATGGAGCTCTTGTGAGAACACTATAAAAGAAATGGAAGAGCTTCTTTTATGCATGCTTGGAAATATCAAAGAAATTGGAAAATTTGCTGGAGATTATGTCTCAATAGTTTGGAGGACGAAATCCCTTCAAGCTGGAAATGAAAGATATGGTCTTGAGATTCAACATAGTAGCAGAACCGAAAAAGCAGTCCAAAAAGCAGATCCGAAAAAGTAGTCGAAAAAGCAGTCCGAAAAAAGTGGAATCGAAAAAGCAGGCTGAAAAAGCGGGTACGAAAAAGCAGTCCAAAAAAGTAGGCCGAAAAAGCAGTTCGTAAAAAGCAAAGCAGAAGGGGCAGTATTGAAGGAAATTATTACAGCCATCTACAACCAGGTTCTTTTGTTAGTATTGTTTTTTAGGGTGTTATAAACTTTTAGCTGTAAGTGTGCATTATACCAGCATTATCATTTTGTAATCCATATAAATGCCAAAGTCTTGGCCATATTTCATGAGCATTTTATTTTTTCATTGCAATTAAGAAGATAATAGTTGCTGGTGTCATTTAAGAAATTTAATATCATTATTTATTAGCTAGTTAGTTTGCATACCAACTGTTTGTAAAAATGTCAGTTGGCCGTAGGTGTTCATTTCTCATGCTTAGCTCATATATATGCACTGAATATTGTCAAAATTAGTAGCACACTCATGTTAGGTCATTGTGTAGTCCATTGTAGTCTTCTAGCACAAGATTCTCATTGATGCAAATTGAAGAAAAATTCATTTGAAACTAGGTGAAATACTATATCAGTCATACGTCCCTTGCATGTGAATTGTTTGATGAAATTCCTTGAGCTTTCATCAGCATTTTTGAGGGCAGATTTGAGGAGGGTTATTACAGTGGTATCAGAGCTTGCTTGCAAAGTGTTTGACGGAATGTCAAACAACTGAAATATAAAGATTTTTGGTGTTTGAAGAAGTTATAACCTATTGGGGTTATTACATGAACCATGGTGGGCATCTAAAGTACTCTAGCTGGTCCACGCTGATGTATGTGGTCCTATGAATACTCCTTCTGCTATTGGGAACAGGTACTTCTTACTCTTTGTGGATGATTTCAGTCGCAAAATGTGGGTATATTTTCTTAAGAAAAAATAAGGTGCTTTTCCTATATTTCAGTAGTTTAAAAGCCCTAGTAGAAAAAGAGTTTGGTTCCCCCATCTGTACTCTTAGGACCGATAATGAGGGGGAATTCAATTCTGCTTTCTCTGCCTTCTGTACTACTCATGGCATTAGATGTCAATTCACCACACCTCACACCCTTCAACAAAATGGTGTTGTAGAGCGTTGAAACCGTACCATCACAGAAATGGCTAGGGCTATGCTAGAACATAGAAATGTTCTTAGAAAATATTGGGCAAAAGCAGTATCCACAGTTGTCTACCTTCTTAACCAGTCACCCACCCTTGTAGTTAACCATAAGACTCCTGAGGAAGCCTGGTCTAGTTGCAAATCTAGGATCAACTAGTTGAAAGTTTTTGGCTCTCTAGCATATGTATGGATTCCTGATGCCAAATGCACTAAGTTGGATTCCAAAAGCCGGAAACTCATGTTTACAAGATACAGTCACACACATAAGGCCTATAAACTGATTGATGTAAACATTGATCATTTAATCTTCAGTCGTGATGTTGTGTTTGATGAGGAACTCAAACCATTTCAGCTTTCTACCTCCCCATCACATTCCCAGATTCAGTCTTCTGTAATCTGTGACTTGGGTCCTTCTATTTTATATGAGTCATCTGATGCTACTGATACACCACCTCAGCTACCTCTAGATAATACAACTCTTGCTTCTGCTTCTCATCCAGCTATTCCGACAGCATCTAATATTGGCTCCTCTACTCTTCGGCCAAAATGGCGGGCTTAAACAATTAGTAATCTTCATCCTGATGAACTAATTGAGGGTAGAACCTCCAAAAAAAGAGCATTCAGCACAACACAGTTAATGTTGCTCTTATGGCCAACATCCACAGTATCCTTGAGCCCCAGACATATGCAGAGGCCAAAGAAATTCCAAAATTGGAACATGCAATGCATGCTGAGCTTTAGAGTCTTCAAAAGAATCACACTTGGGTTCTTTCAAATCTCCCTCCTAGGAAGAAACCCATTAGCTATAAATGGGTCTATAAGGTCAAGTACCATGCAGATGGTATCGTGAACAAATACAAAGTCAGACTTGTTGCTCGAGGATTCACCTAGTGCGAAAGCATTGACTATGAGGAGACTTTTGCCCCGACAACCAAGATGAGCACTATTCACCTTCTTGCCATTGTAGCTCAGTATGGTTGGAAAGTTCATCAGAGGGATGTGAAGAGTGCTTTTCTCAATGGCGAATTACAGGAAGAAGTCTACATGATGCAACCCTAGGTTTCAAAGTTGCCGGTTTAGAACCAAAAGTATGTAGACTCCAGAAGGCACTCTATGGTCTTAAACAGGCCCCTCGGGCTTGGTACATAAAGATTGATCAGTACTTGGTTGCTCAGGGATTTCAGTGTAGCCCGTCAGACAGTAATCTGTATATTAAACACTTTGGTAATGATATTCTTTTTCTCGTTGTCTATGTGGACAATTTGATCATTATTGGGAGTTTAGAATATTTGATTTCAGAAATCAAACAGGATCTATGCAGAACTTTTGATATGACAGATCTTGGATTGCTTCATTATTTTTTAGGTATTGAGGTTTGGCAGACTGACAACAGTATTTTTTTGTCTTAGTCCAAGTATGCCAGAAATTTGCTTGACAGGTTTCGAATGCAGGATTGCAAACCTGCCTCCACTCCTATGGAGATTGGTCTGAAATTGTCCGCACAACTTGATTCTCCTCTTGTAGATGAAACACTCTTCAGGCAACTAGTAGGTAGTCTCATCTACTTTACTACTACTAGACCTGATCTCAGTTTTGCAGTCAGCTACATCTCATGGTTCATGATGAACCCCAAGACTGATCATTGGATTGCAGCGAAATGTGTGTTGCGCTATGTACATGTACTTCAGATTATGGTCTTCTTTACACAAGGAGTGGTACTCCTCAACTCAGTGGATTCACCGATTCCGATTGGGCCGGCTTAGTTGATGACAGGAAATCTACTTCTGGATATGTGTTCAATATCGGATCTGCAATAGTTACCTGGACTAGTAAGAAGCAACAGGCATGGGCACTCTCCACTATAGAAGCAAAATATAGAGGAGCTGTCAAGGCAGCTTGTGAAGCAATTTGGCTCCGTCAGATGCTTGCAGATATGCATATTCCTCAAGTAGGTCCGACTTCTTTGTTTTCAGACAATCAAGGAGTACTCAAACTTGCCAAGAACCCAATGTTTCATGAACGAACCAAGCACATAGAGCTTTATTGCCATTACATCAGACAGTTAGTAGAAGATGGATCTATTCAGTTACTCTATGTCCCTACCTTAGAGCAACCAACAGATATTTTCACAAAACCCCTTGGTCCTGACAAGTTTATTAAATTTAGGGGATCTATTGGTGTAGTAAATAGATTGAGCATTAGGGGGTTTTTATTAGAATAATCTTTATGTTTCTTTTTAATGCTCACTATTGTATCTTATTGTATCTCTGTAAATATTAGAATGTTTCTAATATTTAGGTGTAGTCTAGAATAGAATATTTCTATTCTATTCAACTCTCCTCTTTGTATATATAGACCATTTGATCTCTGTTTAATAAGTGAAGTATTCTGCCATTTACGTTAGTAACACCTTGACCTATATCATCTTTGACATTTACATAACTTAGTTTAATTTTTCTTTATCCTAGGCATAGGATACCTGTTCTTGATGATTTTCTTATTCAGTTTTCTGTAGCTAATACATGTCTACTGGTTCCATTCTTCTTCACAAGAACCACTGGGGATGCAAAGGGGTCCAAAGCTTGGTCTGATGTTTCTCAATTCTAAAAGCTCCTTTTTAGATTTCTCCAATTCTTCTGTAAACCCTTCTTGCATGCTGGGATGGGGTGGTTTCAATTCAATGGTATGTTTGAATACCTTACAATGTTTGTCCATTTTTTTTGAAATAAATATATGGTGAGGTAATTTTCAACCTGTTGAATAATTAGTGGGCATGACTAAACAGCTGGTTGCCCATTGTGCTTGTTTCATACAGAAAATCCTTCCCATTTTCTTTTTTGAGATCACTTTTGGTGTGCCACTCATGATCCTTTGGAGGATAATATTTTTTCTGCTTGATTTGAATTTGAGTTCCATGTACCTGAAATTTTGAGATTATTCTATTGACGAATGTTCGTCGAAGCCCAACAACATAAAAATTACCATATTATTTATGATTGTGTAGAGCTAGATGCAAATGCCAAATCGGCCTAGTGCACAAGAGGTTGAATGCCAGAGAAGCAAAAATCTCAAAAAAGTCCTGATTATACCCAATTGTTTGTGAGCCTTCCCCACAGACAATCCCACAAATGTTTTGTCTTTACTGATTTTTTTTGCATTTAAATTGCATAAAAATTACATTTAAATTGCCTTTGAAAAATTAATCAATCTCTTGCCAACTTGTGAAAACCTTTGACCTTCTGAATTGACAAAATACTCTATGATATTTTCAGGACACAACTATAAACAGGAGGTTGTCTGGACATGCGTAGAAGGAACAACTAGTTGCAAATTTGTAGGGAGTCAAGAAGTGGTGTACCTGAATCAATGGCAAGCAATTTTTGTTGTAACACCGCAGAAATATGTTCTACAACTTCAAACCATATTAAAAGTATTAACATGAAATTCAACTATGCACATACTAGACACAGCTTCAAAACAAAATGTTCTCTTTGTATTCGCTTTTATTTACAAAATTGTACTACACAATCACAGTTTAGCTTGCACAAGTTTGGCAGAGCTCTCTTGCATATAATAAAGATGATATTTACAATGGAAGACACTCCTTTATATAGGCAAAGGAGTGTGAGTTATATGCACATCACAAGGATCTTTTTCAATACTAATTAGGAAGATAAAAACATTACATTTATCTGATGGGCTTCCATCCAAGGAGATAGTATTGCAATGTAATGACAAGTGAATTTTCAGGGGTCATATCTTCATTCGCTATTCATATGACATATTTTCTGTCTACTTTATCATGTTTAATTTTTTCTATATTTAGATTCTACAATTGTTGTGAATATTGTCATAAATTCTGTGTATACTTAACTTCGTTGAATGCTAAATAATGTTTTCAATCTGCACATCACAAGAAATTTTCAATTTTAAGCAACAACATAAAAATGTTTAATCTATTTTATTTTGGCGAGGGTTCCATTGAAAGATAGTGTTTTACTCATGGGTCATCGAGTTTGACTCAAAAATCACACAGTTAAATCCTGATATTCACATCACAATTTGACTAGCTGTGGAAATCATCTCCTACTTATCAATAGTGTTTTACTGTTATAACTTATGATACTAAAATGATCTATATTCCGAGGCTATAGTTTAGCATTTTGTGTCTACTTATTTTCTTGATTTTTTGCACAACTAAATTGCTACCGTGAAGATTGGTAGGTTATTTGGTCCATAAAAAATTGATGTTCTATCTTTATCTACAGTTGTAGTCTTCTAAATTAGTTCCCTGGAAAGTAATGATCCATATTCTTGGGTAAATTGCTTGAATTTAATGCTATAAGTGCTTTCTATCATATCATTGCTTTTCTTGATTAATATGACAACGCTATAATTTCAGTTTTTTACAGTCTCATGACTAAAAGGGAAGGGGTAATGCTATGTGTAGGTCATCCTTTGTATATATCACTCTCTATTATTCTTTCAAGTTGTAGTACAAAATCCCTTAGCACATCAGCCTGATGTTTGTGTCACCTAATATTTCACCAAGATCATCATTCATGACAACAAATTCTTAGACATTCTGATTTTGTACACTTATTTTGATATTATGTATATTTATTCTAAAAGGTGTTTTGCATCTATCTTCTACTACTACTATTCACATGAGTCCGTACCTTGAATGGTTCTATATTTATGATTAAAAATTCTTTTGATTTTAATAATTTGTAATGCAATGTTGTTAGTAACATTTAACCATTAATTGACATCATACAACACAACTAGGGCTATACTCCATATCATTCAATTGTTTTATTGTTAAATTAACAATGGCTTTTATCAATTTCAAATTGAACTTACCAAAGTATCATTTAGTAGCAAAACTTACATGCTACAGTACTTTCCATTTTAGACAAACTTCTCATTTGGATAATTCATGGGCTAAATTCTCTATTTTAGACACTTCATGGGCTAAACGCTACACTATTTTCTCTGTATATTTCTATGCTATGAAAATGTCTTCAAATATATAAAAATAAAAATAGTTTGTCTCTTTTTCACCTTTTTTATATAATTTTACTGAATTTTGAAATTTTCCCAATTTTTTTCTGTATAAATTGGGATTTTTTCAAAAGTCTTGTACTTCTAGTTTACCAATGTTTTCCCCAAAGGATTTTTGCTGTTATGGGTGAATCCATCAAAAGATATGTTGGAGGCATTAAAATCTTACATGTTCAATCCCACTTTGTTGACTATTCTTTCATCAATGAAATTGTGGGTAGTGTTTATGAGCATCACAATCCACTACCCAAATCATAATCTACATACCTTGAAGGGTTGATTTATGGGTTTTCTTGAGAGAGGTGCAAGAGTGCCACCATTCCTTCTTTTTCATTGTCTTTAGGTACATGGTCTTTTGACTCCACAGACTCCTCAAGTTCATCTGAGTTTGAATTATTAACTGATGTTTCGTCAACATAGTGTACTAGATCATATGCCAAGGCATTTATGACCTAGAGTCCACAGTTTTGTATGAGTTAAATACAACTTCTTTCTCTTGAACTGATTTTGTTATTTCATCTGCTTTCTTTGTTGTGACTAGTGGAGTGGTCTTTTGAGGAGATTTAGAGTCCTTTTCTCTTGAAACTTACGTTATGTTGCACAAAGGTGGATTTCTTGAAATGGTAAGGAGATTTATTCTTCAATAACAATGGCTCTAGGATTAGAACTGTTTTGATCATCCTTGCAGTGTTGGGGGAGCAAAAGCTTTGACAAGACATTCAATGGTCGAAGAGCACTTTCATAAAAAGCAACATTATTGTCTTTTTTGACATGTTCGTCACCATAATAGCAATTTTATGGAACTCTATTACACAAACACTCAGTGTAGTCTACTTCTTAGACTTTGAGAACTCCCTGACATATTATTCATTATCATTATGGTCAAATCTATTGAGAGATTGAATGTTAGTATTCAGTCACGAGCTTTATGATGCGGGTGTGGTGCCACCAGTCATATGTAATACATTAGAAATGTAAGTAGGCGAATTCCTGCGCATCCTTTTCCTTCATTGTGTTGAGAGTAATTTAAGTCTGTAAGGTTTCTAGCCAAGCCATGTTGTTATCTTGTCACTTCCATCAGAAGTGGGTGTAGGAAGCATTTATAACCTATTTTTAGCTTGCCATTTTTCCACTTTTGTGTGTTCCCTTATCCTTTCTTGTAGTCTCGGCTTTTACATACAATGCAAACATACTTTTCAAAAGGTAGGCCCCCTCACAGCTTAGAACTGATTAGTGTTTCTCCAGTATAAATTGGGATTTTTTCAAAAGATCTTGTACTTCTAGTTTACCAATTTTTTCCCCAAATGATTTCTGCTTCTATGGGTGAATCCATCAACAACTACGTTGAATTTTGTTTGATGTTTCCTCAATGTATTGTACCTGGCCCATTCCCAGGCATTTATGACCTAGGGTCCACGGTTTTGTTCAAGTTAAACACAATTTCTTTCTCTTGAACTGATTTTGTTTCTTCATCTGCTTTCTTTGTTCTGCTAGTGGAGTGGTCTTTTGAGGAGAATTAGAGTCCTTTTTTCTTGAAATTTACTTTATGTTGCACAAAGGGGGATTTCTTGGAATGATAAGGGGGATTTATTCTTCAATAACAATGGCTCTAGGGTTAGAGCTCTTTTGATCGTTCTTGCACAGTTGGGGGAGCAAAAGCTTTGACAAGACATTTAACAGTTCCAAGAGTACTTTTATAAAAAGGAATATAATTTTCTTCTTTGACGTGTCTTTCACCATAGTAGAATTTTTTTGGAGCTATATTGCACAACCACTCAGTGAAGTCTACTTCTTGGACTTTGAGAACTCCTTGAAATATTATTCATTATCGTTAAGCTCAAATCTATTGAGAGGTCATATGTTAGTGTTCAACCGCGAGCTTTTGTAATGCAGGTGTGGTGCCACGAGTCATATGTAATACATTAGAAATGTAAGGAGGCAAATTCTAGTGCATCCTTTTCCTTCATTGTGTTCATAGTAAGGTAAGTCTGTAATGTTTCTAACCAAGCCATGTTGTTATCTTGTCACTTTCATCACAAGTGGGTGCAGGAAGCCTTTACAACCTATTTTCAGCTCGTTATTTTTCCAGTTTTATGTGTTCCCTTATCCTTTTCTTGTAGATGAGGCTTTTACTTATTATGTAAACATACTTTTCAAAAGCTAGGGCTGCCCTCACAACTTTTAACTGATTAGTGTTTCTCTATTTTGTACCCATTCCTTTATATTATTCTTTGTGGGGAGTGATGGGTGCTGTTTTAGCTTCTTCGTCTTGTAAAAATATTGGGCTTGAGATTAGAGAAGGGTGTCCTGCAGCTTTGTTACTTGACAATAATATGTGGGTTTCCCTTCCTTGATCCTATGCTCAATTGTTCTACGAGTTTCCTTTTATTGCTACTAGTTTCATTATTAGTTTATGTAACTTTCTTTGGCTTTATTCAAGATTTCTAAATGTTTTTGGAAGAACTCTTCCTTGTCATTTTCTTTT
The DNA here is from genome assembly GCA_028749045.1 of Cupressus sempervirens. Lineage (NCBI taxonomy): Eukaryota > Viridiplantae > Streptophyta > Pinopsida > Cupressales > Cupressaceae > Cupressus > Cupressus sempervirens. Next base: position 258,919,092 of record CM053787.1, read on the forward strand.
TTACTTTACATCCCTCAGTTGTAGCTTCTCTTGCTGAGCATAGATCTTTAGTGCTCTGGACCTTATTCTATGACTTCTTCTGTTTTTGTCTAGAAGATATTTTCTCTTTTGTCATAGCGAATCATAAACTCTCAAGATACATTGGAGGCTGGCACAGTATATTGCTTGGATACATATAATGACCCTAATCGCTATTATGAGGGAATATCATTTAAGTATTGCTTCCATTTATAAATAAATCCAAATGAATAATGGGCTCATACGTTACTAGACATAGAGACAAGAAGAGATAAGAAGGTTCAGTATCTTTTGACTTCGATAATAGAGTCAACATGTTACATTTGATGATTTCAATACAAGAGTAAACAATGAACACACTAATAGTAGGTACATTGATGGTTACAGGAGCAAACAATGGACACACAACAATTCACCGAAAAGGAAATTCCTAGAATGGAAGTTTCTTTTCATCTTCACATGGGAATGCCTAGTTGAGGCCTAGGGTTTTATAGTCAGTTCGAGGCTAAAGGCTTTTTGCTATTTGGTTTGTTGCAGGTGTGAGGACCTCTGTCTTTGAATGTGAAACTTTGAATAGGAAGTGTATTGGGCAGTAGTGGTTAGGGTAGTAGGAAGTAGATTTGTTGAGCTCCTCCAAAACATGACTAAATTTTGATGAAACATCCGATATTTTGTCAAAAGAGTTCCTGATCAAATCAATGGCTGTGATAGTGATGACTAGGAGATTGTAGAGATACAACTATCATAAATGAAATGTGGTATTCCACTGCTTATATTGCAATTGCCCATTATTCCGCCAAATAAAATATGAGTAAAGCATGCTAAGCTGGGAAAGTCCATCTTTGAAGAAGTTGTGAGGGGCAAACTGCATTAACATTACCCTAGGTTGTGCAGAAGGGTAGGCAGAAGAGGGAGATTGCAACCTTTAATTCCCTTTCCTCTTTTACACAGGCCAGATGATAGAGTAATGGGATGATCTTGTTATATTAAACAAAGGAAGGGACTTTCATATAGATTTACAAAGACATTTCTAAAAGAAACAATGTTGACAGAATACTGAACAGGAAACTTTCCTACACACGCTAAAGACTACGAGATGGCCATTAAAGAAACATTCTATTCTTGGTAGATATTATCCTAATACCCTCCCTGAATGATCATTGCACATATGTGGTGGCTGAGACTCTCCCTGGATCTGCAAAATCTCAAGAGACAAAGAACTATTGCAAAAGAGAACTACAACTCAGAACAGACTGCAAGAAGCCATGGTTTTTGTGGTGAAAACCAAAAACCACACAAACCTAAGTTTTACAAAGCATTGCTTATTGCAAAAATTAAAAAACGTCAAATCGCTGAATCCCATGCAACTTTGCATATCACAGAACCCAAAGAACAATTTTTGAGGAAAAATTTGACAAACCTAGAAAAAAAAATCTTGTGAGATCATTGTGGGTTATAGATGACTAGATATGATTTTATAGGAAAAATCGATCAAAACTGAACATGTATGGATTTCAAGACAGAATTGTTGGAAGACCTGGAAAAATCTGACTAAGAGCAGTAGAGAGTTCAAAAACCAGAAGTATTCTGAAATCTGAATAAAATTCCAACTTGTACAGAATTTGAGGCACAGAAACTGAGGGTCCCTGAAAAATCTGAAAGAGACCCAATTGAGTTTTTGATAAACCCATCAAGAATTTTCAAGCAAAATAATTTTTCAACTCGAACTGAGCGTGAAAACCCTAGTCAAAGATGCAGAAACCCTAGTTGGCTGACTGGTATGTTGGGTAGAGAGATAGATCAGCAAAAACAAAGACAGAGAATCCTGTCTAGTGCAGGTTGAAGGCCTGCTGAGATAATATCTGAAATAAACAAAACAGGAAAAGGGCCAAAAAGTCCTGTCACAAGCTTAAAAAAGTCACGTGAACCAGAAAAATGACCATTGGTTTGCAGACAACCCAGACATGGTCGAATGGAAAGCCCAGGGAATGGATGGCTCAGGCTGTGAGAGCAAAATACAACCAAAAAACATGTTGCATGGAGTCGAGACGCGAGAAAAAACCGGTGTGTGAGTTGCAAAAAACTATAGTTGGGTTGAACAGAGGTAGAACAAGCAGACCCACAGAAATGCTGAAACTTATTTTTGAACAGAGACCCAAGACAGATCTACGAATAAACAGACTTGAATGGACGTATTTTGGAAAAAAACTGAAGTACATAAGATTTCATAATGAAATTCTTAATTTTCGGAAACATTCTATTTAGCCACTAAAGAAACATTTTATTCTTGGAATATATTATCCTAATCTTCCAATCATTTTGAATTGGGCATCAGGCTGTTGCTGGGAATTGCTAGTAAATAATATTGATGGGCTAGGAAATTTGGGAATTTGTCTGATGAATTTTATTTGTGAGAATTGTTAATGTGAGTGCTTTTGGTTCATCATTTTATCCATTTGGAAAGTGTAAATTAGTATATAATCAAGTTAATTTACTGTCCTTTATTTAGTCAGCAGTGTAAGACTCTGATTGGCTGCTAGATCCTTCACCTTGTCTCCCGTTCATTTGTTTGATTGAATGATACCTTATTGGAAACAATGTGTATTCTTTCAACTTTTTGTAGGATACTTCGTGCAGATTCCAATCATCACATTTATATTAACCATTTAAACCATGTCTTGGGCTTACTGAAGTTCTTTCAGCTCTGTCAGAGCATTATCCTGGTTCATTTATTATTGCAAACATCGAAAGCCATAGACAATATGCCTTTCCATCCCAATACCCAATTCCACCCCCACAGGCCAGATCTGGATTTCCTTTGTTGTTCCATTTGAGTATGTCTTTATCACCTTGGGCATGTTGTATTCCTATAATACCATAATAATTGCACTGCTTTTTTTGGCAGTGTTGAGTTTACAGTTTTTTTATAACTTTTATGATGATTTTAGCTATACGGCAGTGTTAATTATTTTAGCTTGATTTTTAAGTGACATGTAATATTGGGCCAGTCTGGTTTGTTGCTTTTGGGTTTTTAATTGTTAATACTCTCAAAATTAAATTTCAACAGGCATTAAAACACAATATTTGACCAAATATTGGCATTGAAAATATGGGACCAAGGAAATAAAATCATTCTTTATCCCTAGTAAACATCACAAATTTCTTTATGGCCCTAGAGTGAAATGGTGTGTAGGTGAGAATTGTGACTTGAACTTAAGAAGAAACTATGTTACCAAATTCTTCCCTGGTGACCTGAAAGTCTGGTCCGGTTCTTTTAGAAGTCTGGTGCTTGTCATATTTTTGCAAAGGTCTGCCCAAATTCTGTCAGATGAACCCGACACAAGTTTGCCATTTTTATTGTGAATTTACAAATGTGCAGTAGGACCCGGCCAAATTTGGCCAAAAAATGGATTGTTTTGAGTTTTTAAGAGTTTTTTTGGGCCTATTGTAGTCAATCCAACCCTCCCTCCCTAAAATAGATCACTAAAAAGGGAAAAAAGGTAAAACATGTAATATATGGTGGTGTATTTTGCTATGTTGCTTTACTATTAGCATAGTGGTGTATGAGCACACGCACACATGTACGCACGCACACATGTACCCACATGTGCTCGCACCGCACACACGCACGCACACACACACGCGCATACACTCTTTTTTTTCAAAAAAATATGTTTTTGTACACACATGCATGCGCACATGCACACACGCACACACACACGTGCGCACACTCTTTTTTTGTAAAAATATGTTTTTTTACAGACAAACCCGAAAAGAATTACGAACCCAAATCTTGAACCCGTATCCAAACTGCCGACTTAGAGAAGAATGCAACAATCCTTATAGGCATCAAAGAGGTTCCCCAACAGCCATTGCATGGTAATGTTTTAGGAATCTAGCCCACATGGGTAGATGAGTTGGGTTGAGGTTGTGGGTAGTTCCTAATGGTCTCAAGTTAAAATCTCTACCGGATTTAAGAGGTGAGACATCTTGTGGACAGCTGATCTCATCATGTGGGACTAGGCTCATCCTTGGTTGTCATTGGGCTAGGTCGTGGGGATGCCCCCATGTAATTTTTTTTATAGAATCTAGAATATATATATATATATATATATATATATATATATATATATATATATATAGGGTACTGGTCTCATGTTTGACCCGTACAATTCATGGTAACACAAATCTGGCCCATCTGATATAGTGGCTCATTATTTGCTGGGCCATGGTTCTTAAAGCAGTTTTATATTCAATAATGATATTATCATTTAGAGAAAATGTTGGATGCTGTAGTCTGTTTAAAGTTTAAGGGTTTGTACTGAGCTTGTGATGGACCAACTTGGTGTATGGGGTAGGCTTTGGGCTCTCCTGCTGTGATTTTAGGTTCAATGTTGTCTCTACTCTTATAAAATTTGCCCCTTTTAAGTTGACAAGATTTTTCCCATATGTAAGGTATTCAAATTTTTAGACACAGTTTGTCTGTGGGCTACCTTAAGGGGGTTAGCGTATTTGAACTTGGGTGGCTCTCCTATAAATGAATCCTTTTATCAGCAGATCACCAACGATTTGGTCACAGGCTGTTAATGCAAATCAGTTCTGATAATTAAGTGCTCTCACCTGCTGTAAAGTTTTCCATTGCAGTCTAGTTTTCTTTAAAATTTTATTTACATTCCATATAGTGTGGAACTTTAGTGTGAAGTTACAATGCATAGAGAACATTCAGTTCAAGAGTTTCAAGTAAGAACTTAACATTGCCTAAATAAATTGTTAAGAGATAATATTTGGGCCATGCAATGAACTTTGCATATGTTGCATTGTAATTGTGACTTGAAATATGCTCAATAACCATTTTGATTGAAATCCTATGTTTGGGCATTGCAATTGATTGTTGGAGAAATTTGTGAGATTGGAATGTTGAAACTGGTCATTTATAAACATAATAGGACAAAATGAGATTGTACCCACTTATTCACCGAAGTGTCTAAGCTTCATACATCATGGATTACCTTTTTGTATCTTTCGGATATAGTTGAAGTATATTGCAAATACTAGCATAAGAGACATTAAAAAACTTTTCATCACAGTGCTCATCTGAAGGTTTTTTCAATGATGGCAGATGATAGTGCAGAGCCTATGTTAGTGACTAAAGATGAAAAGAATTTTCAGGCTACTGACAGAAATGAAGGAGAAGTTTGGCCAATGGTCAACAATGAACAGCAAGAAAAAGGAGAAACTCAGTCGTCACAGGTGAAGAACTTGGCAGCTGATGGTGGAAATTGGATCGGGGCAACCCAATTAGAGTTTCAGAAAGAAAAAGGTTGGCACATTACCAATTTCCTATAATGCTTGCTTGCTGTTTTAGGAATTTAATAAATTAATAACATTAATTTGATCTGTTGTTTGAATTTGTTACAGTTTTCTCTTTTATTCCTGTGATTATGAAAAAAATGTGGGAGAAAAACATGATAAAAATAAAAATGTATTAAAATAAAAAAATGCCAAAAGTATTCTTAAGAAATCAGATAAAAATTGAGATTGCTTTTTCATGCCATACATAGTGTGATGAAAGAGAAACACAGGACATAAATATAGAATTTATTTGTTGATGCTAATTACTCTGAAATTAATCAACAAAACAAAACTTGAAAACAGAATTAACCTTTTTGAGATTCCTTGTCTAGAATGTGAAGCTGATGGCATTATATCATTATTCTTTTCCCTAATTCAATATGGTCAAATCGTCTTCATCAACACGATAGCATCCAATTAAAAGCTTTCACTACTTATGAACAAAATGCAAAATGTGATAAAAAAACAGTATTAAAAGAAAAGAGAGAAGGAAAAAAAAATGAAAGAAAAGAAATATCAAGGTACATGGCTTTTAGAATTTGTCAATATCTCTATCGAGGCCCTAGAGTAGTGTTTGTTGGAATAACAATGATAACCTCGTCGGGGTCATGGGCACTTTGCTGACAGCAAGACAATGTTCAATTTGCTGCTGAAGTAAGAACTTTTCATGTAGCTCGTTGTAATACACTGTAGGAGTTTCAGTTGTCTTATGAGAAGGAATAAACACATTTGCACACACTTTAAAAGAAAATTTGAACCAGAAGTATATGAGCTTAAAAATGGGCAGAACAAAAATAATTATCCTGGGTAAAACACTCCTTACAGAGGGAAATAACCCAGCCCACCAAAATGTGCATTTTATTTCAAAAGAACAATTACAATGCTCTGCAATTAGAGTCTTCCACACAGTCTGACCAACAGTAGATTAGATCAGATATACAACAACTTTAACAGAGATTCATGCATAAGCTTACATTCCAAATAGTGATGACTGCTACTTATTATAAAGCCAAAACAAACTGAACAATATGAATGATATCTCTGACAGAAAACGACAGAGAGATACATGAAAACAATTAATACAACTGAAGAATTACTGGTCATGAAACTGAGATCATCCATATTTTGAGACACCGTTTATCAAAAACATCAAACAACACCTCACAAAATCCGCTTTTTCATTCTTGTATGAGTATATCACAAAAGGCGATGATTGTTAATATCTGACCTCTGCCGTTTTCCTTATGCCGATAGACCTTTTGATGGTAACCAAGGAATGGCGGTTACAGTAGGTAGTTGAACGGATGCATTGACAGCAGTAATGAGGACTGACCACTGTCATGAAGAGGTGTCATAACTTCTGCCAAAATTAACGGCATTGAAACAGTTAGTAGTAATAACATCTTCCGTCTGTGATCAAACGACACTTAAGAATAATCTTAACAATAATAACTCTTTTACCAAGTGGAAACGATTGACACGACCAGCTTTTTTCAATCGCATAAATAAATAAACATAGCACGGAAACATTTACTAGCTTTATAAGCAGGACACAAATTTAGGATTTCATATGAAGCTATAAATTTAAACATTGGGTAGTCAAAGATGAAGTCTATTAATTCAGTTTGTAATCAAACGTTACTAGCTATAAATTTAACACTCCCTATTAGCAAATATTAAATATACTAAATTTATTAGTCATGGACACTCTCAACATGACAATAAAAGAACACGTAACTCTTTATTATAAAGAATCACGGAACCAGTCAACATGATAGACTTGCAAGGATCATAGCCAACCTACATCACAGACTCTCTTGACGTGACACTGTCATGGAATCTCTCAACATGACATCCAACTCCCATCACAGAATCTCTCAACATGATGCCATCATGGACTCTCTCTACATGATGTTCATTATGATTTCCCTCAAGCATTAGAGTTATCTTAGCTGTTCTTACAACTTTATTAATTTCAGATGAGTAAGAACTCATAATCAACAAAAGAAAAATAACAGCTGACTGGTTTCCACAAGAGTCTCAAATTCTACAACACCTAGCTTGCATCTAAAATAAGAGAACTTCACCTTGGGTAGAGGTTTGGTAAGGATTGCAGCTCCACTGATTTTTTGAGAACCATGTCTCTTAATTAATGATATTTAATTTACATGTGCTTGGACTAATCATGAAGGATAGGATTGATTGAAGCCTTTATACAACTTTGATTATCACAAAAGATTAGGGTAGGATCAAGAGAATCTCCAAATAATCCAGCAAGAAGTTTACAAAGCCATACAACTTTTCGAGCTGCTGTACAAGCTGCAACATATTCGGCTTCAGCTGTATTTTAAGCAACACATCCTTGTTTCATGCTACACCAAGAAACCGTTGTAGATCCAAGGCTGAAGCAGAAACCTGAAGTGCTCTTTCTGTCTGATATACATCTTGCCCAATCAGAATCAAAGAAATCATGAAGATTTCAGATCATAGTTGATTGTACAACGAACATATTTCAGAACATGCTTAGCAGCAATAAGATGAAATCTTCTAGGCTCACTCATAAACTGACTCAAGGTGTTTAAGTACACAATATACACCTTGGCCAATCAGAATCAAAGAGACCATTAAGATTTCAGACCATGGTTGATTGCTGTGTCACAGAGTTCGCTGAATTTCGGGCATAAATGTAATATCCCTAACCGGATATTTGCTGATTTCTCTTATAAACAAAATAATCAGAACTAAAACCTTGCAAATGTATTCCAGCACAAACGAATCCAGTACAATAGTCGACAAATGTTTAACCAACTTCTTCTTAAATATAGTATTCAAACTCAGATATAGGCAAGTGGAATACAGTACGATGTTTAAACCAGAAGATTCTTCACAAATTAATAACCGGTTCCTTTCAGAATAATATTTGGGTTTTTAGGCATATAGAAATGCATTATAGACTCATAATGTTAAAACCAGAAACTTCCATACAACTCCGCAAATACGTTAGTGCATTATACAACAGCAATACAGTAACCAATACAAAAACCCAATCCTAAATACAGATTTAACAGTTAGATTGGAATGCTAGAATAAGAACCTATAAGCGCAAATGAAACACTTGAAATGATGTTTTCTGGGACAATGGGTTTGCATCCACTGTCTGCCAACACAAGGGGCTACGTCCTCAAACTAGTTAGAAGCTGAAGCTTTCTAAAAACTCTCACAAGAGGGAAAACTGAACTGAATAATAAAATCAAGCATGCCCACAGTGAGCCTCTTTCCCTTTTTAATACACAAATCAAGACTCTTCGGCCCCTCTCTGGCTTTCGTCTTATTCCCTTGTGGCTCTTCAACTTCCTTAAGGCATTTCATCTTGTTCCTCCTTGACCCTTTGTCCTTTGTATAAAATTAAATTGACCTTTTAATATTTTTGAGTCTATGTCTCAGAGTCAATTTTAATATTATATAGAATAAGACTTAAATTTTTCTAATGTCCCAAAAGGGTACATTACAAATCTCCCCTCCTTAAGATTGCTTGTCCCCAAGCAATCAGTAACAGGATCCCATATGAGTCTATAGGCAGCTTTGGAGTCCAAATTGAAAACAATTCCAGCCACATTGCGAAGCCAGATGACTCTCTGCAATCTATCTCTCAACCGGATCCTTGGATCCCATATAACTCTTTGCAAAAACTCAACACCTGTAAACTGATCAACATTGGTCATCACCATATTCAACGTCAAATTGAAAAGGACCACAATGAAATCCTTGCCCAACCATAGATACCATTTGCTAACACCTGGATCCCAAACTTTGTTACACTACCACGCTGCTATGATGAGATAGAAATATATCCAGGGTCCATGTATAATCTAATAGAATGTGAAGACCTGTCCTAAATGGATGATGTAAGAAATGAGTAGCTCAAAAGCTGAAACTACCATCTCAAGGACATCAAAACTCATACTGTCGCCATAAACTTGGGGTATTCCCAAGCGCATAGGTGCTATGAGTATGAAGGATGCTGAGAATCTAACCATAAACCTCACATAAATACTCCACCGAGAACTGTTCAGAGGCTGATGAAGAAAATTCACCCAACTCCTGAATGGGGTGAAATCGGAAAATATGTTGGGGCTGATCAAATGATAAGCAACAGAAGTTGATTCATCATTTCCATGCTGAGATCCGGATTCACAGCTAGAATCTGAGCCAGGATTCCAAAGTTTGAAATCAAACTCTTCCTCTTCATGGCAAACGAGAGATGATTCCTCATTAACACAAAAAGAGGATTGTCGGACGTCCAATCAGCAACAATTTCAAACAAAGGGTTGTCAACAAGCTGAAAATGTTTTGAAGTTTTGCTACTTAACTATTTGGGGCAGCTATCCAGGTCATACATCTTCTGAAAGCTCTCAAGTTTGTCAATGACTTCCTAGAAGAACTCTTGCCTCATTCTATTCTCATGTTCCCGAGAGTGTTCCATGAGCTTGATTTGATTTTCTGCTCCTTATAGAGTTAATTGAAAACATTTACGCCTTACTTCACAGTTCTGAAAATGCCTTGTTAATGACCATTAGGGATACACAATCCATTCCACCAGCTTATTGTGTTGTCTCTGATACTGCTTCAGGTCCCCTGATAAAATAGTTGACGGGGCCAAAAATAATAATCCCATCAAAACATAATGAAGTCGAATGTCAAATGCCAATAGTGGCATGTTGTGATGGTCAAGTTGTTGAGTTGTTATCCTTCCCATCAAGGTTCGAATCTAATGGGGATGAGGTCCTCCATTTGTGGCCTCACTGGTTCATTGCTCCAGGTCAAAGTATTTACCCTCTTAAAAAAAAAAAGTCGAATGTCAAAAATTATTCCACCATACTACCTTAAACGAATGAGACACATAACATATATATCGGTTTGGTTTTAACTTCATGCAATTACCAAACTCTTCCAATTCTGCTGCTTTTGTTAGAAAATCCTTAAAATTATTTCCGGTTAATAAAATAATATCCTTCGATAAGAATCAACTCCCCACTTGTCGCCAATGCAAAGGTGAATAATTCTCCGACTTCCGATAATTGTAGCGCTAAATACTAAATTGAATACCACTGCAATTTCAGTGCCCTATGTAGGATGTGCCTTGTGGGGACAATTTGGAGAACTTGCCAGTTACTTTCTATTCACCAGTGAATTGCAAAGTTGCGATTCTCTTACTTCCAAAGGTCGTGCGTTGAAGACCAACCAACTGTTGCCTCCATATCCCAAAGTAGACAGTTGTCACATTTTCCGGATTGCCTCCAATGCAAAATTGTGTACTTTGATAATCGCTCTATGCCAATACTCTTCTTGCTACGAAACTAGCTTGCCAAGTCACATGTCTCGTCTGATACCTCATGTGTTTTTTGTAACTCCCATTGCTCTCCCACGCGTTTAGAAAATCAAGAGTATAGGTGATATTCTAAAAAATACACCTCCCTTCTTATAGCAAACGTAATCCTATTGAGTTCAAACATTTGATGTTGTCTTGGTGATTAGTGTCACATTCCCATGCAGAAAACCACGATATCGTGCTGCTTATCACTGCATGGCTCCAGTTTAAAGGCTCCTTCCTGGAATTGCCAATGTTCGGCCACACTCCTACTCGTGCTAGCTACAGATTGCTTGGTGTGATGTTGTCGACCTGGAGGCTCACTATTTCGGCTTCCACACAATTACAGGTAACCGTAGTTTGGATGGATGAAGGCCCACGTAGTTATACCATGTGTACTGTTCTGTTCCTTGATGTCCCAGCAACACATTTACTCTAGTAAATGGTTACTGTTATTACCTCTATACTGTCATTGACTGGAGTAGATGGTATTCGCTGTGGAATTGAATCAAAATTGTCGACTGTCCATTGCTCTCAGATTTTATGGTTCTGTTACTATTATGGAAACTCAGAAGAATGTTGCTGAGCCACGACAATAACGCTGTAACAGATACTCACACCACAATTCTTCCAATGCCACAGAATGAATGCTTCCTCTACCTGCTGTCCAATTTGCATTAACCAACTGATATTTTGCTTCTCACCTTCCGCAATTACAGAGGAAGTCCAATTGCTCAATAGATCGACATTTCTGCCATTCACGTAGCATTCAAAGTTTTCTCAAATGAAGATAAGAGTTGATAAAAGACTCTGCACCATGAAGGAACATTACGGCTACTAAAACTTCAATTTCTATAATTGCAGTAAGCTGGGATATTTTCCACTTCTGATCACCACTTCCGAATTTATTCTTCTGTCAAAGCTTTGTTCAACCTTTGTAGTAAGAAGAGATGGAAAAAGTATCTTGGTCTGCACATGATCAATAGGTTGAACTCCTAGAGAGAATCCGGAACAAGACTATAGCTCGCTGCTCTACAATTCCATTGTCAAATCGATGAATGACATTAAAGAGTTAGGGTAAATAGAAACTCATTCCAAATATTCAGATTGTCACTTAATCAGTAGGCTGTGAAGTTCAACTCAATATTTCCAAACATCCATGATATCGCACAACATTTTAGGACTCTAATTGCTGCAGCCGACTCTGTAAAGTGATATTCTAGGAACATTGTACTCTAAATATTTCCCTTTGGACTAGTTAAAAAACTTTACTGTTGATTTGTCTGTAATCACCCCTTTCTGAAAATACATTTCAGATAAAAAGGATCTCTCATAAATATTTTTATGGATTAAATTCCACAGGATGGCAGGACCCTCGGCTCTGATACCAGTGTAATATTCCTAACCGGATATTTGCTGATTTCTCTTATAAACAAAATAAGTAGAACTAAAACCTTGCAAATGTATTCCAGCATAAATGAATCCAGTACAATAGCCGACATATGTTTAACCAGCTTCTTCTTAATTATGATATTCAACCTCAGATATAGGCAAGTGGAACACAAGACAATGTTTAAACCAGAAGATTCTTCACAAATTAATAACCAGTTCCTTTTAGAATAATATTCAGGTTTTCAGGCATATGGAAATGCATTACAGACTTGTAATGTTAAAACCAGAAACTTCCATACAACTCCGCAAATACGTTATTGCATTATACAACAGCAATATAGTAACTGGTATGCAAACCCAATCCTAAATACAAATTTAACAGTCAGATTGGAATGCTAGAATAAGAACCTGTAAGTGCGAATGAAACACCTGAAATGATGTTTACCGGGAGAATGGGTTTGCGTCCACTGTTTGCCAGCACAAGGGGCTACATCCTCAAACTAGCTGAAAGCTGAAGCTTTCTGAAAACTCTCACAAGAGAGAAAATTGAACTGAATAATAAAATCAAGCACGCCCAACAATGAGCCTCTTTCCTCTTTTAATACACAAATCAAGACTCTTTGGCTCCTCTCTGGCTTTCATCTTATTCCCTTGTGGCTCTTCAACTTTCTTAAGACATCTCATCTTGTTCCTCCTTGACCCTTTGCCCTTTGTATAACATTATTGACCTTTTAATATTTTTGAGTCTACTAGAGTCAATTTTAATATTATATAGAATAAGACTTCAATTTTTCTAATGTCCCAAAAGGGAACATTACAATAAAATTCGAATTTGGGCGAACTTCAGATATTTCCATAAAATTCGTTAAAATTTGACTTGTGTTCGTATGGAAATGAGGATGACATTTTTCATCCAATAAATTTTTTTAAAACAGTGTTTATGGGCTTGAAAAAATTTGTTAAGGGTTTTTTTAACTATTCAATGCAATACAACTTGACTTCCTTGAAAAGGAGTTGAGCTACAAGATAGGAGCAAAGATGAAGTAATACCATTGTTAATCGTCCAACGTGGAAAAATTCACGGAAGTTGATTGTTTGACGGAGGCAAGATAGGAGCTGAGCCACATGTCTATCATGTCACGAGAACATTTTGTTCCTTTTTGCTGTGTCGAATGATTCATTCACAAAGGTTTTCTGAAGGTGATGTCGAGGCTTCATGTTTTTATGGTTTTTTTTTATGTTTAATATTAATATTATTATATAGCTTTGGGTTTGTGATATTTAGGTTTATTTTTTACCATATCATTTTCGTATATGTATTATAATGTTTTTGGTTTTTATAATTTTTTAAGAATATTAATTTGTTATAAATTTTATGTTTCATATTAAATTATATAAATAAAAATTTAATCATATAATTTAAATAAAATTTATATTTTATAAATGGGTCAATTTTTTAATAATCACTTTAAACTATTTAACAATGTTAAAATAATTGCTCATTTACTATATATATATATATATATTTATATTAAATATATTATTCAATAATTAATTATATAATTTATATTTTATAAATGCGTCAATCTTTTTAAAGTGATATTAGATCTATTTAACAAAGTTAAAATATTTTATTAATTTAATATGTTATATATATATGGCGAATTTAATGTCGAAGTTCTCCGAAATTTTACTCTTGTCGAACTTCATCCGAATTTTATGGTTACAGAACTTGAATTCGAATTCAAACCTTATGACTTAGGTTGATTGTACCATGAACATATTTCAGAACATGCTTAGCAGCAATAAGAAGAAATCTTCTAGGCTCACTCATAAATTGATTTAAGGTGTTAAGTACATATCAGATGTCAGGCCTAGTATTAACTATATGTATTCGTGAATTAGTCAGTTGTCTATATAAAGTGCAATTGGTTAAATCTGAAGCAACATTAACTTCTTGAAGTTTCTTCAAATTTGCCTCCATAGGAGTCACATTGGGCTTACAGTCAAGCATACCAAATCTCTTAAGGATGTCTACTGCATACTTTCCTTGACTAAGTATAATCTCATTTGGTCTTTGCTATATTTCCAAACTAAGGAAACAATGCATTGAACCAAGGTCCTTTCAAATTCAGAAGGCAGCTCTTCCTTACATTTAGCAATTAAATCATCTTCACCATTTATAAAAAGGTCATCAACATGAAGTAGTAAAATCAGAATAATATCATTATTTAAAAAAAAATAAAGATTGGGACCAGCCTCCTTTATTATAAAACCCAAACTTAATAGATAACCATCAATACATTCATACCATGCCTGAAGAGCTTGTTTAAGGCCAGATAAGGCCTTTTTCAGCTTGCACACAGCACACATGAGGTTCTTTATCATGAATAATGAACACTTCAGGCTGCTCAATATTACTTCCTCTTCAATAACACCATTTAGGAAAGCAGTCTTGACATCCATTTGATGTAGCTTCCATTTTTTAGCAGCTGCAATTGTAATGATAGTTTTGATTGAAGTGTATCTAGCTACACGAGCAAAAGTCTCCTCATAATCTATCCCTTCCTTTTGTGAGAAACGTCTTGCTACAAATCTGGCTTTAAATTTTTTCACATTACCATCAATAGCATGTTTAATCGTATACAACCATTTAGAAGAGACAAACTGATTTGTTTTTAGGACGAGGAACAATTTCCCAAACATCATTTTTCATAACAGATTCATATTCCTCCAACGTAACATCTCTTCAGACTTGCTGTTCTACAGCTGCATCAAAACAAGGGGGTTCAAAAACAATAATATTACACATTAATGCAACAGAATCAACAAATTCTGAGGCCTTTTACTTTCCCGAAAAGTCCCACCAGGAGCTGAAAATTTTCAACCTCTTGCATACTATGCCTTGCCCACAAAGGTCTCTACCTTTTATTCAAACTGTCACTAGGACTGACATCCGAAACAATCTGATTTTTAGAAGAAATTGGACAATCTGAAATAGTAGACTCGTTCTGAGAGTTACAAGGAGAGATTAGGCAGCAAGAGATAAGTCTTGAGGATCTTCAGACTCTTTTATCTCTAATTCTAAGGAAGGTTCATTAGAGTTAACACAATCAACATTTTCTTCAAAACCACATCTTTGCTTGATTCAATCAGCTTTGGACCCGGAACATAGATTCTATAAGCTTTGCAAGATTCACTACATAGAACAAAAATTCCTTTCTTCCCAGAGGGTTCTAATTCAGATTTTTTGTCTTTGGAAACATGAATGTAAACTGAACAACCAAATACTTTTAGATGACTTACATCAGGTATAGGAGTCATGTCATTTAGAATTTTATGAGGGCACCTGTTCTGAACACATACTTCTGTCCTGCAAGCCTCAGCCCAAACAAAAATCTGCAACCCTTGATCATGAATCATAGCTTTTGTTGCCTCAACATCACCGTTCTGATGCGGACTGTAGGGGACACACAACTCCTCTTAATCTCTGCTTCAAGACAAAAAGAATCTTGATTTTCTTATCTAAACAATTTTGAATGAAGGCTATGAATTCTTTGAACTTAGATAGTACTTTATCTGATTCTTTGGAGTTAAGGAAGTAGATCCAAGTCTTACTAGAGAATTCATCAATGAAATTTACATAGTACCAAAAACCACTTAAGGAAGCATATGACATAGGCCCACATAAATCAGAGTGAATGAGCTCTAGAATGCACTTTGCCCTACTTTCACTAGAATGGAAAGAACATTTAGTGTTTGCGCAACACTGACTTTGGGAAGTTCTACAATTAGCTTACTCATAGAAGAAATATATCTGAAATAAGATGACCAAACCTTTTATGCCCTAGCAAATTGTAGTTAGAAGTATCATGTCTTAAAACCTGAATTTGATTTTCTGAAAGTTTGCATGGATTTTCATGATGTACCCCAATAACTTGAGCTGAATTAAAATCAGAATTTTTCTTCCAAGCAAACACTTTTCCATCAGCAAAAGCAACACTATGACCTTAATCCTTTAAGTCTGAAATAGAAATTAATACTGGAATTCAGTTTGAATGAAGTCTTACTAGCCCCTTTTACTGAATAAGAAGTATCATCACCAATGATGAGTTGCAAATGAGAGTCCTTTTCAACTGAATTTGAAAGATGTTGCTTGTAGCTTGAAATATGGCAAGAGGCGCCATTGTCAATAAGCCATGTATTTGCAATTGGTTGGTATATTACTGGACAAGGCTGAAATGAATATGAATCCTTTGAATTATCACTAGAGAATTCATTGGAGTCTCTAGATGAGATGAATCTTTGACATTTGATACAATTGCTTGATGTTTTAGTTTCATTGTGCAACTTCTAGCAAAATGACCATACTTCTCACACCTAAAGCATTTCATTTTAGATAGATCTCTTTTCCTTTTAAAAGCTGAAGAGGAAGATAACTTCTTCTTCTTGAAATTCCTAGGCCTCTGCGTTTTGCTTGAAGTATGAGCAGCAAGAACTTGGTCTTCTTCATTGTGAGATTTTCGAGAGCTCCCTGTAGTTTCCAGCCTACATTCCTCTTGAATGCAATCTGCCCTTATTCTATCAAAATTTGGCAGCTCATCTCTACCACTGGTGCCTTGAATAAATGATCCCATGAATGTAGGAGACCATTCATGGCATGCATAACAAGTTGTGTCATCAATAGATTCTCCAGTAGTACTCAGCTGATCTTTCAACTCAGTAATCTTCAAGAAGAAAGAAACGATGGAGTCTCCTCGCTTCATCTTAATCTGAAGAAGTCCCCTTCTTAGAGCCAAGGCTCTGCTAGTGTTCTTGAACTCATACATGTTCAGAAGGAAGTCATACATTTCCTTTGCAGAGTTCAGCTTAGAAATAATTGGAACTAAATGTTCGTTTACTGAATCAATAGGATTTTTCTTTGCCAGAATGTTATTCTTCTTCCAAGTAACTTTCTCTTTATCATCAGCTGGCATGATAACATTAGTCATTACATAGTTCAAAATATCATTCTCTTCAAAAGCCATTAAAATTCTAAACTTCCAGGATGTGAAGTTAGAAGCTCCATCCAATCTATCTTCGACATAAGACCAAGCACCATATTGAAACCTTGAAGAATAAAATGAAGCAAGAATACACAAGAATCACTCTGGCTCAAACCTGGCTTTGATACCACGTTAAATTTTTTTAAATTTTGAACCAGAAATATATGAGCTTAAAAATGAGAAAACAAGAAAAATTATCCTGGGAAAAAACCATCCTTACAGAGGGAAACAACCCAACCCACCAAATTATGCACTTTATTTTGAAAGAACAATTACGATGCTCTGAAATTAGTAGTCTTCCACACAGTCTGATCAATTGCAGATTAGATCAGATATACAATAACTTTAACAGAGATACATGCATAAGCTTACAGTCCAAACAGTGATGACTGCTGCTTATTATAAAGCCAAAACAAACTGAACAATATGAGTGATATCTCTGACAGAAAATGACACAGGGAGAGATACATGAAAACAACTAATACAATTGAAGAATTACTGAAGAACTTTGCTCACGAAACTGAGATCATCCATATAATGAGACATCGTTTCATCTTTTATCAAAACAATTGAAAAGCATGTCACGATTCCTGTCTTTTAATTCTTGTATGAGTGTATCACAAAAAAATGATGATTGTTAATGTCCAACTTCTGCCATTTTCCTTATGTCGATAGACCTCTCGATGCTAACCAAGGAACGACAGTCACAGGAGAAAGTTGAACAGATGCCACGAAAACAGTAATGAGGACTGACCACCGGAGTGAGTGAGATGTCATAACTTCCGCCAAAAGTGAATGCCATTGAAACAGTTAGTACTATAACATCTTCCATCTGTGATCAAAACGACACTTAAGAATAATCTTAACAATAATAATTCTTTTTCCAAGTCGAAAGAATTAAAATGGCATTGCTCATTTTTTTCAATCGCATAAATAAAGAAACATAGAATGAAAACATTTGCTAGCTTTATAAGCAGGACAAAAATTAAGGATTTCATATGAAACTCTTAATTTAGCATTAGGTAATCAAAGATGAAGTTTATTGATTCAGTTTGTAATTTTGCTTCCCTTTTGAGTATACTTCCTAGTCACTTTATAGGTTTGAGGGAGTTAATGCATTTTATCTTGAAATATTAATTAATATTTCCTTAGTGGAGCTGCCAGAAGTTTTGACCTTTTGACACATTGCCCCTTTGCAAATAGGGACCCCCTTGTTTTGCTTGCTAGTTTTGTCATTTTTGTAAGAACCCTAAAACATTCTAACTTCCCCAACCCACTGATTTGCTCTGCAAATGATATTTTTGTCTTGAAATTACGTAGTTATATGTAAGAGTCACTTGTCAATCTCATTAGTTTTTTAAGATTTTGGATGTTTGACATTTTATTGAACACTTTGCATGCAAGCTCTGATAACATGGCAATAACCCTCTCCTGGTGGATTCTCATAAATACAGAGTTTCTGCTTTGTTTGTGTTTGATTTGATTAATGAATGTGGTATATTTGCAGCAAATAAAAGATATCACAATAATAAATTTTCCAACTAAAAAATGAAATTGCATTGATAATACACAGCTGAAAATTCCAGATTTTTATACCAGCTTGAATACTCAGAATTTTCACATAATATTGACAACCCAGTTCATTAAACACCCCTTATTATCTAGAGCAACAATACCCAAAAAATCTATGAGTTAATGAACTGACATGTAATACATGACTTGAGACCATTTGAAAGGATGAATATCAACAGCAGATGAATAATTGAAATTTGATTAACAATGGGTGCAATAATGAAGCTGTAGGTTTGCAATAGATGAACTTAACAAATGCTTCAAACCCTTGTACAAATCTGCTCTCCATGCTCAGATTGGATACCTGGATGAAGCCCATATTATGGCAATGATTCAGCCGATGTCTCACAGCCTCAAGATTGTAATTATGATGAAGAGGTTTCGTTCTTCAAAACACAATAATTGCTGAAACCCTTGGTTTCTCTTCAACAGTGACAAATTTCCAAAAGCATAGCCAAAATGATCATCAGTAATGAGGCCGATTTTCTTTTTTGGTGTGCTTTTATAACCCCGATCTCTTTAATAACATTGAAAATCAACTTTAAAATCCACCTTGGTTTTTAATAAGTCTTCAAACTTGGGCACTCATTTTTATGGTTTATAACTGCTATTATTTATCATTGGTGTCTATATTTATCTTTATGATAGGTTGATTTTATGAGTTATTATTAAGCTCTCTTGGTTACATGACAGATCAAGAAACAATGAGATGATAAAGAGATTATATGAAAAGTCATGTAGATTGTAGAAATGAACATGGGGATGCTGTTCACAATCATTGGACTAAATTGATGATATATATCTTCATTAAAGAGGAAGGAAAGATATTTAGAGGGAGACTAATCAACTTTAGAGGGAGTTTGCATGACAAAGGGAGAATGTTACTACTAAAGGTCCCTGTTTGGTCAAGTTGGAATCAACTATCTAATTGTGTTGCTCAAAGTAGTCTTTGTTGATAGGGAGTCTATATTGAGAGAGATTCTTAGCCATTTTATACATGTTGCTTGTGAGTTCTTCTTTGCGAGAGAAGTTCGAGGTGAAATCCCTTGTTCCACCTTGTGTGAGTAGGCACAATGGGTCCACCTTCTGCGAGGAGACATGGTGGAAATGCATTTTTCACTAAGAGAATTCTAAGGTGAAAGCCTTTGTTCCACACTCTGTGAGTAGGCATGGTGGAAGTCGTGTGCGACTCAATGACCTTACTCGTATGCTTTTATGAAGTAACCATGGTGAATAATGTTATGCTGAGATAACAATGTTTTACTGAGATAATCTGTGATTGACATTATTGGTTCCAGTTATGTGTGCTTGCCATACTAAAGATCTCTCTCTCTTGCTAAGAGGGATTTTTGAAGATTATAGCTGCGATTTATGATGATACTAAAGATCTCTCTCTCTTTACCTTTGATATTACTATATGTTGAAATTGAGAAAAGATTTATGATGATATTCCCAAGTGAGCATGGCATGGCATCCAAGGTGTACTAGGCGTCTCCCTCTAAATATTTGACATTTTATTATATGAATAGTCACGCAACATGCAAAGTGTCGTTCGTTGGGAAATATGAAGAGACTCATATTTGGCAAATGAAGAGACCTTCAGTTATGATATGAAGAGTCTCTCAATTCTATATATATATATATATGTTTGCTTTGTGTGATAAGCAACTGTATTAAGTTGATTGGATTGTACTTGGACATTTATTATTGTAACAAAAGTTATAATTTTTTGGTGTGGTTGGGTTTTTTCCTCAAGTTGGAAGGTTTTCCCAAGATAAATTGTTGGGTCTTTGTGTGCCTTTTGTATTCGTCCTTTGTTTCTCTTTGTTTATCTTTATTTCTAGGCTAAACTAAAAAAAATGGAAGATTGTTGCTGTTGATTTTTTTTGAAACCTTTATGTTCATACCATTTTGTTTGTTATATGCAAGTTGTAGTGTATGGTTAGTTTGAACTCATTTCAAAATCTTATCATCATTGACTCATGTCTTTATGGTGTTGATGTGTCTTAGTGATCTGAAATTATTTCCATATGCTTGGGAGATTGCATCTTCTTTGCATAGTTGTTTCCTCACGGTGAACCAAAGCTTTATTTGGTTTCACTAAGTCATCAATAGCTTCTGCACTGTTAGAAGTAGATTAGACTCCTAAGCCTATTCCTTTTGCATTTTATTCCAAAATCCTTGTTAGGGTTGTTTGAAAAGAGCTATTGTCAAATCATTTGTTATTTGAGGGGAAAGAGTCGATCATGCCCAAAAACAATTTTGTGCCTTTGTGTGTTACTAGGAAGATCAAATAAATTCACTAAGCTATATCCAATACAAAGTTGCAACTTTGCAGTGTAAATCTTGCAGTTGTCTTAGTTGATCAAATATTTTCAACATGTTTAGCGTTTGAGGTTACCTAGTTCAAGAGAGTATAGAATACTTGGTGTATTCTTCTGTGTTGGTGTGTGTCACAAAACAGTCATCAATTGGAGAACTACATAGAATATATAGAAAATTTTAAATATATATTAGGAAATTTTAAATAGTCATATGCTAACATGGGTAAATCATGCATTTATACATTATAGAACCCCATCATAAAACATTATCAAAACTCAGACATTAATATCATGGGACGACAAGAGATGTCCTTGTTTCTGGGATAGGTCAAATAAGCCCAGGAACACATCCCCACTTAACTAACAGAAAAATCAGAATTACTTGAAGTTTAAGAAGAGCCAGAGCTTCAAGAAAATGGCTTATTTTAAAAGGTATGCATAACCTCATTTGGAATTGATTATTGAAAGATTTGCAGGTACAAATTATGGGAGTTTCATAGCAGAAACCTTGGCTACAAATTCAGATTAATCCGTTGAAGTCTATGAAACTAATGAATCCAATGATAAGAACATTGTAAGGTATGAAGATTTTCTTGATTTTGGGTTGTCTAATAATATGAATTCATTATCTTCACAATAGGCTAGCTTTCATGAAGAAGTTACAAAAAATCAATTCATGTTGACAGCTGAGATTAAAGTGCGAATCCTATCAATGCTGAACAATCATAGGGCATAGGATCTTGGTGAAGTTTACACAATGGAACATGAAGATTTCTTCATCTTTGAAGGCATCTACCTTGGTTTGCTTATAATATTGAAACAAGGTGGATTGGCAAGATAGATGTGATTTTAAGGTTGAAGAAGTTAGTCTCTACAGGCATGTGAGGATGGTTCTTAAACATGAATGTATAGTCTCTCATAGTTCCAGCTCCCTACCCTTCTTCTTTGCAACCATAGAAGGATTTTCAATTAGGGCTGCCATGGTATGATGCTTCCCATGATCATATTGATAATTTTATATGTGAACTAATAATTCCTTCCATGTGCAGCTATAGACCTACAAGTGTTTGAGAATTTACTTTGTATTTTCAGCTTATGTATTGCTGTTACGGAAGAAATTCCAAGCAAATTCTGACTTTTATGGTCAACTTTAAGCCCACAAGCAATCTGATATGAGCTATACTCCAAATTGTAAAGATTGCAGCCCAATGGTAAGAGTCATTGGAGTCCAAGGTACATTTTCAGTTTAGAATAGGTGAGTATAATTAAGGACTTACAGTGTTCACATTTCCTTGGAAAGTACATTTAGTCTAAATTTAAAGTGAAAGGAATAATGTGTAAATTATCTTGGCAGAGCGATCATCAACTGTCTCAAGTAGGTAATGAGTACTTGACCCGTTTTGTCATCACTGGATCTTTCTAAACCTTTTGTGCTTGAATGTGCTTCATCCATATATTGACATTGGGGCTGTTTTGATGCAATATGAGCTCCCGATTGCTGATTGAGTTGAAAATTGAATGAAGTAGAAAAGAGAGTGTCCACACATGACAAGGAAATTCCGACAATCATGCGTGCACTTGAAAAATCCCAGCAATTTCTTCTGGGCAACAAGTTTATAGGAAGGACTGATTAAGAACTAGATAACAACATTGGTTGAGTAAGCCTAAGGATATGACATTGATATTGAATTTATCAAAGAGCTAAGTAATGCTGTTGTTGATCCATTATCTGGAAACCCTTCATTAAAGATATCAGCATGTTTATGAGATTCTAGATGAAAAAATCAGTGATGAAAGGTATGCAGTGTTGAAAGACATCATCAGTTATAGGGATAGAATCTTATTTGTACTCGACAGTAAGCTGAAACATAAGACTCTCATTCTGTAACAATTAGCTTTCTGGTTGGCCGGGGTATTTGAAGACATACAGTACATATGTTAAAGGTTTTTATTGAAAAGTATGAAAGAGGACATTCTCAAGTTGGCAAGAGAATGTATATAGTGACAAAGGAACGGAGCTGAGTCTTCTTTAACAGCAGGGCGGCTACATCCGCTTCCCTTTCTCAGTCAGAAGTGGGAACAAATATCAATGATTTCATTACCAGGCTGCACAAGATTGATGGTAAGGTTTTTTTTTTGTTGTTGTGTTGGATAGACTGAATAAATACGTTCACTGTATGCCAATGCCTTTCAAGAATAGAACCACGCAAGTTGTTGGACTGTTTTTCAAAAAGTGTTCAAACATTATGGTGTACCAACAAGAGTTGTAAGCAATAGAGATCACATATTCATCAGCACCTTTTGGCAAGAGTTGATGAGGTTGGCAAGTACTAGCTATCATCATCAGAGAGATGTTCAAGGGGAGATCATAAACAAATGGCTTTGAAGGCTACTTCGAAAACTATGTTTTGGGGCTGCAAAAGGAACGAGCAAGGTAGTTACATTTTTGTATAGGAAAAACTACTTTTAGCTTCTGCACTTGTGGACTTGCAACAAACTTTTGGTACTACAATAACTTATTAATCAATATGGCAGACAGCACATATTGTGAAGGTTTGGTGAAGCCATTGATATTTGTAGGTAAGGTGTTGAAAACCCCAGCAACTAAAGACTTGGGTGGGCCATTGCTAGAAGAAGCTGTAAAAAATGCATGACACGTGATTGATGGACAAAAAAATTTGGAGGAGAAAAGCATGCACCATCTGATTGGATGGTTAGATGGATGGAACATGTCTCTCTTGAGCTTCTTAGTGGCTTCTAATGTCACATTGATGCTTTTGAAGTCTGTAACTGCCTCCAATGAAATAAAAATTGCTGAGAATTTGTGCAATTTATTAGATGAGGTGACCTAGGAGGTTGGCATTGAGAATGTTGTCCAAATTATCATGGACAATGCACTTGCATATGTAGTTGTAGGTAGAACGCTTATGGAGAGGCATTCAACAATTTCATGCAGTCTTTGTGCTGCACATTGCTTGGATTAGTTGTTAGAGGATGTATGATTTGCTAGCCTTCTTCCTGACATTGCAAAATATTCTTGGTTTCATTCCTCATCTCAAGAAGATTTTTGTACTTGATGCTTGTTTTGTGTGTGTGCATTTTCAAAAAAAAAAAAATTGAAGCGGTGAAGATTGTAAGTGTTGTTTTTTAATGACACATTCTGCGAAATTGCGGAGGAATTAATCAAGGTAAGTAACAAACCCAAACATAAACTTCATACAAGATTATGTATTTGCTTTTTCAAGAGGGATTAATTTTGTAATACATAAAAACTTGGTTTTATTTTTTAGGTGACAAAACCTTTGGTATGGGTTCTTTATATGGTGGAGGATAAGGGCATGCTGATGGATTCCATTTATGATGCCATGGATAGGATCAAAGAGGCAAGTGTTATGGTTTAGCTCTTTGATATGGTTAAGCTTGATGAGGAGGTCATGGCAAGTGTTATTGCACGCATTGATAAGCTGACGCCTGATCGTGAGTTGAGAGACAAGGTTCTTGATGAGTTTTAGGTGAGATTTGCTATATCTTATTTATGACTTTGGCAATGTTGGCTATCTAGCAACCTCCATTTTACATACATAAGAACTAGTTTTCTATATTTTGTTTATCATTTAATATTAATTTTTATATATTGATGGTCTACAAGGGTGCAGAGGGGAGACTCTTCTCTTCATCTCAAATAGTTTATATGAGAGAAAAACAACCAGGTAAAATATTTTTTCAATACTACAAGAAAAAAATTAGAAATTCAATTCTTATAATTCTTGACTTAATTGTAGATTTAGGGTGGGAGAATTATGGTGCTAGTAGGCCTAATATTCAAAAGATAGCTATTTGTATTTTGCCCCAGCCATGTAGTTCTTCTAAGTGTGAACATAATCGGAGTTGATATAGGTTGGCCAAACAATGCCTCAATGATCTTGTCTTTGTTTGGTACAATCATTGCGTTCAAACTGGAAAGGTGGAGTCTTCCATCAACTTAGATGTATTGGTCCATATGGTGAATGAATTGTTCAATGAACAAAATTATGATGATGTCATCCTTATTGTAGAAGATTTTGCATAATTTGAGAGATGAGCAACAAAATGTACAAAAGCAATAGTTTGGATACTATGGAGGAGGATGAAAACAAAATTATTTTTGAAGAAATAGAAACAATTGATCATTATATAGATACTGTAGCATCAACTAGTTAAAAGTCTTAAGAATTGAGTAACATTAGGAGAGGAAAGAGGAAGGTGTAGATTTTATTTTGCGGTTTTCTCATTCAGACATATTAATATATGTAATTTTGTAAACATTGATTATGACGCTCTTATACATTTGAAAGTTTGTATCTATGAGTATGAACTAATATTTAGGTGCGGATTCAGATGTGGATGCGGGAAGTGGTGCGTGGATTTTTTTTAGGGATGTAGATTTGTTTGGATGCGTGTATATATATTTTTAATGTATAGATATATAATGTATATGCAAAGAAATGCATTTTCATTAACCTTGAATATTGAATATTGGATTGTTCTAGGATCACAAATTCATAGATATTGCCAAAATCCTCAGTCAAAAACCACAAATCTCTTGATTGGAAACAACAACATTAGATAGGATTGCATCTTTGGTCTTATTTATTATCTCCTTAACATTTGTAATGGAAGAAACTAGGTGTGGAAAAAATAATAAACATAGTAGAATTGTTCTTTGGATTTAAATCTGCTGCCGAACAAACTCTTTGACACGTTTTTTGCTTGTAACACAAGACAATACTCCGCAAATGCCCTTCATAGGCAGAGTGACCAATACTCTTCAACCTTAGATTTAGCAATTCTCAATTCGTTCTTCTCTGCAAGCCTAAAGTGGATATAAATCATAAGTTTTAACCAAATAATAGAAGAATATGCCAGTGGAAGCCACCCAAAAGCACCTGCCAGGCATTCAGATGTGAGTGCAAGCCTGTCCCTAAGCATCCGCCTTTAGAATTCGCCTCCACAAGTAGTTGCGTCCAACTCCATGCGTAGGATGCTCGCATTGGCTTCTAAGAGTATGAACGTTAAAATTTGAAATATCAAATGTTGATGATCATGTAGCATATGTTATGTTTAAATTATTGATCATATGTTCTCTAAATACATTAATTTGTGTTTGTTTTTTTCAAAGAATTTTGTGTTGACATGAGTTTTATAACCACTTTTAACATGTAGAATCAAATTCTTAGTATTCCAAATGAAACATCAAATCCTTGACTCTCTTTTGGAAAAATGAAACTCAAATGCTAAACAATGTATATTGATGATGTGATCAAATGAGATGATCCCAAGGTTCTTCTACTTGTGAACTTTGTGATGTGTTGGTATCCCAATGGGACTTACGCTAGTTCATTTAGACTTCAACTTGAATTTGTGAATGATGGCAATATGAGTGCACTATACTAATTCATAACTGACTATGAAATAAAGCGCAACTAGAATTTGGGTTTAGGGATCTAATCTCTTCTCATGCAAGGAATGATAAATATTTCGTTACTTTACTAGATTTAGCCTTTTGGTCAACTCCACGAAGCTAGTGCAATCTTCTAAGGTGAATGCAAGACATTCGAAGTATTATGATTATATCAACATCATCATTGGATGCACATCCATGTGAAAGCAATAATCAAAGTAAAGCTCATTAAACTTCCAATTGACCAAGCAAGACAAACTTATTATCAATGAATCACTAGTGGTATGGATTAGGCGAGTTCCATAAAAATGGATCCACAATCATTTTCCTCCAACTAAACTATTCAAAGCAAATTCTAAGCTAGATTCTTAAAAATAATTTCTAAACTATGTGAAGAATGTAGAAACCATTTAATAATCTAAAATGATACAAGTAGTCCAACATTTAAACAAATGATGAATTAAGAGCAATTTGGCAGTATTATAATGACAATTTCTCCAAGTCTTCTCTCTACAAATGATAGGGCATTCCCTTTTATAGCCTTTCAAATACAATGAAGGGCCATGATTGTTTTGAGATAAAGGGCCTTAATTTATCCAACAAAGCTCTCATGTAACTAGCAACTATCAGCTTTAAATGCTCAACCAATTGGAATGAAGCACCACCTTGTGGGCCAATAAGAAAATTATACTTCTTTTGAGGACCAGTGAGAAAATATGTTAGTTAGGTATGCTAGGTTGACTCCACATGTACACTTGGCATGATTCGATTGTATGAGCATGGACAAGTGCAGCTGGAGTGTTTTGATTGGTTGTTTATCAATGAGCGCCACCTCAGCAATGTATCATAAACTCGATTAATTTGTTGGAGATGAAGGAATATCTCTTGATACTCAATGTTTGTGCCTTCAATAAGTTGTGATGGCATTTATTCCCAAATTGTTTTGTCTTTGTGAATTCTCCATCTCTTGGAAATCTTCTCATTTGAAGGGTCTGGGCTCGAAATTCTGATGTCTTGACATTGATCTTTAGAAGTGATTAAAGAGCTCCATCATGTTGAATCTTTCTAATTAACTTGGATTGCTGAATGAAATTCATGTTTGTGATAATTTTCTCCACTTTTGAAGTTGTTCGTTTACTTTGTTTAACGGGTTCTCTGATTCCATCAAGCCACTTGAAATTTGGATCTGGATTTGTATCCTTGCTTTCACGTTAATCCTAAATCCACACTGCTTCCTTGCCCTTGGAATTTGCTTTGCATTTTTCCATTGTCTTTCTTGTTCTTGAGCATCTTCATTCTCATTTCTCCATTTTTCCTAGCAAAACAAGGAGAAACTAACGTTAAATTCATCACAACAAATGCAAAGCAGAATGAAAATACTTTGGAAATTTTTGAAGTTTCAAGAGATTGGCAATATCACACTTTTTTCTAAATCTTGAGTTTGAATCCTTGAGCTTGTCCAAATATGTTTTTCAAGCCTGATTTCAAATTTATTCCACTTTGTTAGCAATATTATTGTTTTGAGGGATGAATTTCACCCCTAGGTTGGATTCCTTGACTTCTATAGCTGGGCCGATTTTGAGGGGTGCTTAGAAATGGATTTCCAACTCAAGGTCATTTTTTGACCTAGAACTGGAAATCGATTTGCAGCTTATTTTCCAATTCTGTCTTAGAGCTGGAAATTAATTTCCAGCTGTGGTCGGAATGTGACCATGAGTTGGAAATTTTCAGAGTCCTAAAAAAGTTATTGATTTCTAATTGTTGAAAAATTAAAACTTTTGGGCCTGGTTTCCTAAAAAAAGACCCTCGTTTATCACTCTTTTTTGATTTTTAATGGCATTTCCCTCAGATCCGAATGTTGGAACTCTTCCTTTTTACCTCTTTATACTCAAAATCCGTCCATTTTCATTTTAATCTTTATACCATGTTCTCTTTCCTTGGACTTCATGTTAGTATCCATACTCGGCTAACTTGGTGACCTCCAATTCATTATCTCCTAATCAAGTTTTCGGCATCTATTCTAAACTTTTTCAAATCAGATTGTTGGGTTTCAAAATTTAATTCGCCATGTCTTGATCTTGAATTAGCTCTCATCCTATCAGCTGGATTGACTCCTAGAGTGGGCCAAAGTTGCTCAAACTCATTCTCAAGGACTTGAAGACTTTCAAAATTCCTACCAAGATAAGGCCAACTAGAGTACCTACTGCTAAAACTAAGCAAAAGAAGGGGTCCCCATGCTCAATAGGGCAATGCTGTATAAAATTTTTCAAATCAGATTGTTGGGTTTCAAAATTTTATTCACCACGTCTTAATTTTGAATTAGCTCTTACCCTATCAGCTGAATTGACTCCTAGAGTGGGCCAAAGTTGCTCAGACTCATTCTCAGGGACTCCAAAACTTTCAAAATATCTACCAAGATAAGGACAACGAGAGGACCTACTACTAAAACTAAGCAAAAGAAGGGGTCCCCATGCTCAATGGGGCAATGGTGTGAATACCTCACAACACTATATTTTCTTCTTTGACAAGTCCTAGCAGAGTTTATTGACAAGTCACGTGTGTGATTCATATTTTGGGGTGTTTTTGAGCCTCCATGGACTCCTAGCAGAGTTTTTTGACGAGTCTTTAGTCTGAGTCATATTTTGGGTTGTTAAGCATGCACCGAGTCCCAACCGAGCATGAGTTTTTGAACTTTGATCAAAAGAATCACATATTTCTAGACAAGTTTTTAAATGTTTTTAAATTTTGTTATTACGTGTTCAAAACTAATATCATATTGTTTGCAATTTGGAGATTTAATATCATATTATTTATGTAAAGAAATAATAAATTCAATTTAATTATTTTAGTTCAAAACTATGTAATTTATTATAAAAATTTATATTGATAATAACTATTTGCTTATGTTTTTAATAAATAAGTATATTGCTTTTTTATATATTATTTATATTTATAAAATAATTTTAACTTATTCAAGGTGAATTTATCTCAATTTATTTATTTATTTTTATTTTGTTGAACTTCATCCGAATTTTATTGTTGTTGAACTTGAACTCGAATTCAAACCTAGTGAGTTAGGTTACATGCGATTTTGTAACTCATGATGAGAAACAATGCAACATTATTTGAGGATTTCTAGTGCTATGAGAGTTAAGTAGGTTGGAACAGGTGTTGTGCCTCAAATTGATCCTTATGTTCAATTGATTCAAAAATTATTGACTCCGGTTATAGAGAATAGAGTGCATTGAAAGTTTTTTTGGGGGGAGCAATAATTTTGTTGATGACTATTGCATAAGATGCATCTTAAATATGGTGACCCGAGGGGGAATGGAATGGAAAGTTTAGGCATTATTAAGTGAAGCTCCATTGATGAATTGAAGCTATTGGATTCCTCAACAACTTTAATTAGAAATGTAGAATACTTCACAAATTAGATTTCCCTTTGAGACCTGCTATTTACTGGTGAGAAATTAAGACTATGGCATATATGATATAAGGGATGTATGAAGTTGGGAGCATGATTCGAATGGGACAATAAGTGATATTAGCTTTACACAAATTGAAAGGTTTTTTTACTAAGTCACCGATGCTGGTTCTGATGTTGATGCAGGTGCGGGGTACTGATGCGCGTATTGCTTTTTTGGATTTTGGATGTGCTTTGGTGCGTCTATATATATATAATTTATGTATGCAAAGAAATACAAGAAATGTACAAAAATAAACCATTCCACAACATGATACTTCATCATTGATAGTTTGAATTGAAATAACAGTAATACCTAATTAGTAAATTACTCAAGCCAATGCAATATGAATTCCAAAATCGAAACATAGTTCATGATTCAATGTTGATCAATCAAAGGTCAAGGCTCAAGATTCACAAATCAAATTCAGTCAACTAAAATCATAAGGATTCTCAAAAAAATCCACATTCTCATCATCTTCTTTTGCTGCAAGAGTTGCAAGTTACATGGTTCCACTTTTGCTAGGTGCACGTGCCATGATGTTATCAACATCATCATTTGTCATTACTGTAAGATCCTGAAATGTTGCATCCAAGTTTGCACATTCAAGGGCTACATACAAAAGCTTGGTTGACACTTGTACTTATCCTCAACTTCCTTTTAGCCCAACCAATTGCGCTTCACTGAATGGATATAGGAGTATGCACTCCAATTCTGTTCAGCAACATAAGAACTCGCAACTTGGATAGTGTTCGTAAAATTAAACATCCAAATGAAAAGCAAATTAAAGAATGTTAAACACTAAATTGTAGAATACAACTGTTAAACAAAAATAAATGAAAACTTTCCTTGTGAGAGGATCTTGATTGCAAGACATTGTAGATTCTTGAATGGCTGACCATACATGTACCACCATGTGATAGCTCGCATGTCATTTTGGTCCTTTATTGCATACGGAGTAAGTTTTGATCTTGAAGCAAATAACCCAAATTCTAGCCTCACTTTTTGAGCATTTCATCATTTGGGAAGAGCCTTGCAAATGCATTGCAACACCTAGTAGCAACTTCTTCATCTGCATATGGTGCAACTCTATCCGGCATAGCAAGTATTTCTTGGCTATAGGACGTTGGAGATAAGGCATATTCAAGGAGGTGCAATGGGGTTGTCATCTTCTTCCAATGATGATGAATGATTGCTTCTACCTTATTGCACAAGGATTCACATTCTGTGGGGTCATTCTCATGTGCTTGTATGAAAAGCTTTACCCTTTCTACCATGGTGTCCATGCCATCTTACACATCTCCCAAGCAAGGTGCCTCTGTATCAACAAAGCATAGCATAGTCATGATAGGCTCAGTGAAATCCAATACAAATTGCACACGAGCCCACCAAGCATCATTCAAGACCAAACCACAAACCTTCTGGGCTCTCTTTGAAATTGAAGTCTTCCACACACCCCATTGGCTAGAAATAACCATTTGGCTCAATGCCACTTGCACCTTGAGGAGTCATCTCAAAACAACAATGAGAGATGCAAATCTAGTCTCAACAACCTAAGCAAGTTAACAATATGACAATAAATATAAAGCAAAGTTATATACAAGTAATAATTTGATAATCGAACATGAATATAAAACTTATTCAAAATAAATAAATAAATAAATGAAATTAAGTAATTGCAATTTTAAATTTACCTTCAACAACTCTAACTTGGAGAATGATTTGAATATGGATTTTGACATGTGATGGTTAGTCACAAAGATTTGGATCTCCTCTCCCTCTTGGTGTATTTGCATCACCCAATCTATTTGGGTGCCAATTTGTTGCATGACCAATTTGAGAGAGTGTACGGTTCATGGTGTCCAAAAAATATGGTCATACCGAGACTCAACCAAAGCATTTGCACTCCAACAATATTTGGCATTATCTTTGACAACCTAGACCACATTCTCACTGCTCACCATCTTGATTGCCTCAATGAGAATTCTAGAAATGAATTGTGAATTCTTAACTTTTCATTCACAATCAACCACCCTAAAAAACATTAGGTCTTTGGGGGACATTGCAATCACATTAATGAATGGTCGATTTCTTTTATCTTTCCATAAAAGAGCTTTGTCTATAGAAATCTTTTCTTTTTGCAAAAGAGTAGTACAAACCTTATCAAACCCAAAACTAGTGCAATTAGCTTGCGCTTTAAGGATGGCCGCGACCATTGGTATAACGACAACGTACAATTGCTTCATCAACAAGCTCTCTTGCCTCCATTTTGATTGCTTAATCCAACATACCTCTTTTGCAGGTAATAACATCTACATCCTCTTCCTCTCCCACTTGCAAGAATGGATGTTTGGAGGATGGAACATGTTCAGTGGGCACATTCACTTTGCTCTTTGTGAATGAAGGTTTATACAAACTTATTTTTGATTTTCTCATTAAATGATAAGGAGCTTCTTGTTCTTTTATAAATCCGACTAATTGTGCATCACTCATCCTTTTTCCATCTTTGCTTCCCTTGCACAATCCTATTCCCTTACCTGCAGGGCCTATTACGAAGTAATTTGAAAATATTTGCTTGTTATTAACAGTGATCAAGAGATCAATTTATACAAGAGATTGAATGATGTTTCTTTAAGAAACAATCATAAAGAATATAAACATTCTATTCTAGAAACAAAAAAATAAATATTAGAAACATTTTAATATTTACAGAAGATTACAATAGATAACCATTAGATACTAAACAAAGATAATAGAAACTATTTATTATCGTAATACCCTCTCTTAATGGTTAATCTATCCAGAGCACGAAGCTGTCCAAAAGCGTAAAAGATAGATTTTGTCTTCTTAGAGTGCTCCGCATTGTTCGATGTGGGCTGCACTCCAGATTGCTAGATAGGGTAGTTAAGCGCTTCAGACATTCAATCTTCATGTGCCCAAACTTGTGGCAATAGTTGCATTGAATGTTTTTCTTCAGGAAGCCTTCTAAATTTGGAGCAGAGGATGTCTGCTGAGAAGATTGTTGATGGTACTTTGGATAATGCTCCAAAACTTTGCAGATGAACATAATGCTATTTGTGGTGAAAAGTCAATCAAAACCCAACATGATTTTTGAGGTGAAAAATCAATTAAAACCCAACATGATTTTTGAGGTGAAAAATCAATCAAAATGCAACATTACAAAGCTTTGTTTTTTATTATTAGAAAAACGGTAAAACCCAACAGATAATTTTTGAGGAAAAAATTACAAACCCACCAAAATTTTTAAGGGAGGGAAAACATGGGACTTTGCATGGTAAAGCAACACATGCAAACAACATGCAAGTACATGCAACCCTAAAAATGTAGAGACCTAGAAAATTTGAAGGGTGACCTCGAGGAGAGCTCGAAAAACTCAGAAAAAAAGTGTTGTCGATTTTTGGATCAGCTGGCTCAAAAATCGAGGCATCGAGAAAAATTTGACAACCCAGCTGAGCTCTTGAAAAATACATCAAGAATGTGGAATCATAAAATTTTTCCAAACTTGAAAATTAGGGTTTTGAACAAAAACGGCCCTGCTGCAAAAAAACCACAAAAAATGGCAGAAATGTGCAAAATATCACAGATTTGGATAGAAATCGGTTGTAGAACCGAATTAGAACTCTGCAGATTTAGATCTCTCAGAAGAGAAACCCTAATTGGATTATAGAGAGAGTTGGAAGCAAATATGCATGTAAATAATTTTGAAAATAAAAGGCATAATTTCAACCAAGAAATTATAATTATTTTCTAAAAAATTTAGTGTGTTGGCTTTGATATCATATTATGAAGTAATGTAAATAATTTTGAAAATAAAAAGCATATAATTTCAACCAAGAAATTATAATTATTTTCTAAAAAATTTAGTGTGTTGGCTTTGATATCATATTATGAAGTAATTGGAAAATATTTTCTTGATATTAACAATGATCAAGATATCAAGTTATACAAGAGAATGAACAATGTTTCCTTAAGAAACAATCATAAAGAATATAAACATTCTATTCTAGAAACATAAAACAAAATGCTAGAAACATTCTAATATTTACAGAAGATTACAATAGATGACCATTAGATACTAAACAAAGATAATAGAAACTATTTGTTATCGTAATAGGGCCCATAAAATGAGCTATAACTCGAGAATATGAGTTGTTGAATGGTTTACTATGACATGCATTGCATTTCCAAATGTATGACCCACCTCTTGAAACCTGTAATAAGCTTGTGGTATGTCTCCATAATGGAGATGCTACATCAATATTGTAGTTATCACTTCGTTCACCTTGCCCTGCTCTTGAACATTGACTACCAGTAGTGGCCATTCTTGCACAATACAAACTATGAAATATTTAAATAAACTATGAACATCAAACGTACAAACACAAAACAAAAATACTAAAAAAAGATAGCTAAACTTGTTCCTTCATTTCTTAAAAAAAAGAAAGAAAAAGCTTGAATTTTTTTTTCCAAAACTTGAAAAATTCATCATCATATCAAGAAAAATCAGTGAAAAATCTAAGATAGCCCAATGTTGTCCCTATTCTGTATGCATTTTGACATGATAATCCTAGGATATTTTGTTTGATCAGTAGCTGTCTTGGAGGTATTTGTTATTTTTTTTTCTGATTTTGGGGATTGTTCTGGGATATTTGTGAATGGTCAGGGAATATACACATGAGGTGGGAATGTCTGCAAACATCCTGGTGAACCGAGATGGCCCAATGTTGTCCCTAATTTGCATGCATCTTACATGATAATCCTACGATATTTTGTTTGATCAGTAGCTTGTTATTTTTTTTTTCCTTGATTCTGGGGATGGTTCTGGGATATATGTGAATGGTCAGGGAATGTACCCATGAGGTGGGAATGTCTGCAATCATCCTGGTGAACCCAAGAGATCCCTAATGGATTTGAACAGTTAAATTGTGGTCAAAGACTCAAAAGTTAGCATCACCTTAAAAAGGGTAGACAAATGATTTTTTTGTCAATCTTCTTATTGGTTAACTTTCATTTTCACAATAATATAACATCCAGATATTTGAACTATAACATCCAGATATTTGAACTTTTTTTTAATTCCTGAAATGTTGAACTCAAATTTCAATCTTGTTGTTTCATGATTACTGATAACTATCATGTATGTGAGGTTTATGGTTTTGATTCAGTTCGTTAGAATGCTTGACGAAATATAGTTTTGCTAATCAAAATCTATAAAATATCTACCTTTTTGCATGTATGGCACAGTTCTTGCTCTAATAGACCTGCAACCATCCCTGCCTTCCCTGTGTCTGAAATATTGGTAGAGAAGCAAATGATAATACACAAAATAAGAACATTTTTACATCGTGTACGCAGGGTAAATGTTGAATAAACCAATTAATTTTCTGTTTCTTTTTACTTAAACACACCTTCATCATATAAATTATTCAAAAATTGTGTGTGTTTGTATGTTTGGCATGCACACAAGACCTCTCTGAAAAAAGCCAAATTACTGTGAAAATACAGGCCGAATTGCTGAGAATTATAGCACCTTGAATTTTTCTTGTTGAAATTTTCAAAATTGGTGTTTATAATTACCTGTAATGCACATATGTAATTGCCTTGGAAGGAACTCTCATTTACATTCCATGGTTGACTGCATGGACTCAGACACCATGCATCAAGGGGTCGTTATTGGGAAATGAAAGGTTTGGTTTGAATTCAAACACATACTCGGCCATGTCATTTGGATTTTCCACAAATTGTTATTTCTTCTTTGGCACTTTATTTAGATATCATAGGACAAGTTCCATATGATAAAGATTCTATCACATCTTTAAGTAGTCTTCTTGAATAAAATTGAGCATATGTGTGTTAGTGCAAATGAAGGGTATCAAAGAAAATCAAAGATGTAAGTTTTTTCTTTAATGTGATATTATCCTCCTCATTAGATCATAAAGGCAAACTTCCCAAGGGATTTTGTTTTGTAAAGAAAGATTCATAGCTCTTGAGGATTATTGATTTTCCCTTAATTTTTACAATTTATTCATGCGTTCTCCTTTAATAATGCCTCTATTGTTACCTGTATACTGGAGATAAAAAGCTGTAAATAAAATTACCTCTGTATGAACACACGTGATATACAGAAGTTTACCAGGACAACTATCTGTCAATCTTCCTTCACTAGATAGATATCAATTTTAATGTAATAGGTCCATTATTCGTTCCTACAGTTGCTTTTGGTGTGGAAAATTTTCCTTCTGTCTGTACACAGACATGCAACCCTAGACAAGCGCACTGACGTGTTTTTTGTCCATAATCTTTGTCTCACAATCTGTGTGATATCTTAGAAACTAGATTTACATTCCTATTGACTATTGTAGACTCAAGATTAGTAAAGCCATTCTGATTTCTGCATGAGAATAGATGATACTTTGCTAGTATTGTTTTGCTGTTACTGGTTTTGCATGCTTCTGATGTATCAAAGTTTCTCCCTTGCTGTTGTATATGAGTACAATGAGCATAGTAGCTAGTCCTCTATCTTGTTGATCCATCTGCTACAAACGTGCCTGTGATGTTATTTTTCTATTGTATAGGGTTTGGCAAGTTTTGCCAAGAAATTAGGATAAACAACAATAAGGAAGAACAAAACTGGACATTGACATGAGATTATCTAGGGAAAACCCTTCCACTCGAAGGGTAAAAAACCCTAGCCACACCACGGAAATATATCTTTTATTGGTAATAAAAAATGTTGAAGTAGAATGCTTTTTGCTTGATACGATACATAAAGTAATCATACAAATATATAGAATTGAGGGACACATCAAATCACAGCCGAAGGTTTCTTCAATTCCCAAAAACAAGTCTCTTAATATTTCCATATGCATGCCTCTTCGCATGACACATGACACGTCTCTTTATATAATATTATCACAAATGTCGCTTTCAGGTGAAGATGACCATAACTGTCATAACGGTTATATTTCTATTTCATAAAAGCAGAGATAAAGATCCTTATCGCAGTTACAATCTTTAACAAATCCCTCTTAGCAAGAGAGAGATCTTTAGTATGGCAGGCACACATTGGTGCAACCAAAAATGTCAATGATAGATCAACACATAGGTTCTCATTTAGAACATGTTAGAGAGTGTGATGACGGCTCCTGCGATGACAACCCCCAAAACTGCAATGGCCTGCCATCATTCGAGCTTCCCACTTGTCAGTCATGGGGGACGCTGGTGTTTGTAATCTTCCTGTGTTTCATTTGCTCGCTTATCCTTGCGTCAGCCGTCATCTTTGTTGCTTTGCTTCCCCGTGTCGGCCTGTCATCTTTGTTGCGTTGCTTTGCTCGTTGTGTGTGTTTTTGCTGGTGGTTTCAATGTTTGTTGTCATTGCTTCCAATGTTGTTTTTGGTCCTGTCGGGAGTGAGTGTTTTGTTCTGTTAGCTTACTTTCGTGGTTCTGCTCCTCTTGCTCCTTTTGGAGGCCTTCCGTGTTGCTGTTTATTAACTGATTCCTGGCTTTTTCTGTTGCGCTTTTCCAGTCTGGTGTGACATGTAGACTTCTACTCCTGTTTTTGTGCTTCCTGTTATCTCACTGTCGACTTTTTGTGTTGATTAACGGACATTGCTCATCAGTTTAGTGTCTTTTGTGCTGGTAAACATACATTGCTCATCAATTCAGTGTCAACTGTACTGGTAAATGATTTGCTCAAATTAGATTAGTGTCGACTTTTTGGGGTGGGAAACGGTCTTTGCTTATTTCAGTTCAAAGCATTGTGGGCGGTTGTTTTGGTGCCCGCACCCATTGGTTATTTTCATGTGCCTAGACTGTTTTGGCGTTGAAGTTGCTGCGGGAAGTTTACTGTCAACCCACTTTGACTCTCTTCTTGTGACTTTTGTGGCAGTGACTGGTTCTGTGTTTGCTATCCTTTGTGGGACATTTGCTTCTGCTACTGTTACTCCGTTGCTGGTCTGCATGTCCTGCATTGGTTTTACCTCTCGGCACTAGATGACACCTTCTCTGCTCTACATAGTAAGATCCAACAACGTCTGTGGAGGTCTCACCATGGCCTTGGATCCTCCAAGTACACCACTTACCTATCAGCGGCTGGTGGATCGAATTCTTAGGTTTAAAGTGCAAAACTCACAAATAGTGGACACCATCCTCTCTTTGTCCTCTACTGTAGTAGACTTGCAACTCCTCCACTCTTGACAACACCTCAGCCAATCTCAAGCTGTTGCTCACCACTGGTAAAGAACAGGTGTAGGAGTTCTGGGACCAGCAGGCAGAACTTGTGGGTGAGCAATCCTCCTTGGCTTCCGAAATCAAATAACAACTAAAACCATTTGCATCTTTTTGCAGCAATCTTGCCACTGTCCCACTCTCTGGTATCGAGAAGCTTGATTACACTAAGCTGGTCGATGAGCATATTAGGTGGGCTCGTGAGCTGAACTTGCGGGTTTGAGGTCTTCTCCCCTCCTCTTCCGAGTCTCTGACACTCTGGCTGCAGGCTATTCCTACCCAACTGACCAATTGGGACTCTCAAACATCACATTTGACAGGTTGTGGTTGGGGCAGGGTGGTACCCTTTTTGTTAGGTTTCTCACACTTGCAGATTGTTTGCAGACAGTTAGGGTGAGGAGGAAGCTTTTTCCTCTTCCCACTAAGATCTACCTTGATTAGGATCTTAGTAGATCCCAGGCAGAGCTCAACCACTCTTGAACTTGTGGCAAAGGCATGATGCAACGGGAAGTGGGTTGTTATAAGGAACCTCAGAGTTGTGATTTGGGCTTCCCTCCTCTTAGATGGGACTCAAGGGTGGTCGCCAAGGCCGAATGACATCCTCGACAACAGTTGGGCATGGTGGAACCTCACAGCAGTTCCCTCCATGTCAGTTGTTGGAACAATAATGAATCTTTATGGTGCTTGCTAGGCCTTTTTATAGATGCTCTTGGTTCTGTCGACATTCTCCTTGTCACAGAGACTCATGAGAGCCTTGCTTGTTCTCCTGCGACACTTCTAGTTTTCAGTGGTTGTCGGCTTTTAGAGATGAGGTGAGATACTCTAGTGGGGTTAGGGGCACTAGCGGGGTTGCTTGTTTAGTCAGCAATCACCTTGCCAACTCGACTTTTGTGGCCTATTATGATAGTCTTGCCAAATTTACGTGGTTATGCATTTGCAAGGGGACACTATGCCTCGAGGACATCTACATGGTTGTGGGCTACTTTCCTTTGGCCTCCTTATACTATGCAGTACATAGCATAGAGAGTGGGAACCCTTCCAAGGACTTGTAGGAGTACATCACTTGATGTTCTTCCACGGGGGACATCATTATTTTTGGAGACTTTATAATGCATGGACTAGAGATCTTCGGATACTTCTCCATGATCGCGAGTCAGATTTGGTTTGCACTACTGAGTTTGATCAGTGCTCCTTTGTTGGTATCCTCCGCCACTCCTACCTCTTTTCGCTTTGCCCAGTGTTATCGTGACCACTTCTTCCATCACTTGAGACATATCCTCCCCTAGGATTCCTTCATTGATTCTGGAGATGTCCCCCGCATGTTTGATTCGCTTATTGCCACCATGTAGGAGTTGGCCCGACTCTCCATCTCCCATCATACCTTGCCCTCCCTTCATGGAGGCTCTATCGCCACATGAACCAATGGCTTGGTGAGGAGTGCAAGTCCTTCCACCGCTCGATTCGCTTCACCTTCTTTGCTTGCTCCCCCTCCTCTATTCGGTTGAGATTTGATTGCTAAGAAGAAAATGTTTACCTTGTTGCAATGTAGATCACTTTGTGCCTATCTTTTGCACTCTCTAAAGTTTTCTTGGTGTACCATGCCCACCCCTCACGCACTCCACCCTCGACCAGAGCTCCCTTGTCTCCCACACCTTCACTATTTATGAGATCCTTGGTGAATACCCCTCCTCACCCCTTCACCCTGTTGTCATCTCTTCACGTTCACCAACATTTGTGAGGTAGTTAGATGCATGAATAGTAGCAGGACCGTTGAGGAGGGTTCGTTGATGAGGAGTCCAGGCAGAGCTCTTCAAGCTAGGCATCCCTTTGGGGTCCACATTCTTACTTCGCGGGCTATCATTGAAGAGGCTTGACACTGCTCGATAAAAGTGTACTGCTGCTTTGTAGATTCTTGCAAGGCCATTGATTCCAACCTTAGAACGGGACTCTTCCAGAGACTTAGGGAGATCGGGGTATTATAGGTTCTTTTGATAACAATTAGGAGGTTGTAGAGTGTTTGGTGAGTAGGTTTAAAAGCCCTTAGGGGTTTTCAAACAATATTTAGAGAACAATCGGGGTGAAGCAGGGTTGCCCTCTCTCTCCTACTCTCTTTGGTATCTATATTGATGAGTTGGAGACTTTCCTCCATGACTTCTTGCTCCTTGGTGATGGTTGTCTTTTGCACTATGTTCTGATCTCCATACTACTTTTTGCAAACAAAGTGGTTCTTTTGGCCTCCTCCCTTAAGGGACTCCAACTGCTCCTTGATGGGTTGGCCTCTTTCTGTGCTTCACAAGAATTAGTTGTGAACGTGAGTAAGACCTGGGTGATGGTCTTCAATTGTTTAAGGATCTCTCATCTACACTCCCACTTTCAAGGGTAGATTGAGATTGCTTCCTCCTACACTTATGTGGAGGTTAAATTTTCGGGGCCCCACTTTAGCTTGTGACCTGCTATGCATCCCTAAGTGAACAAGGGTTTCGGCTCCCTGGTTATACTTTCAGGACACCACGACCAAGATGTCCATCGTGGGCTCTTTTGTTAGATCGTCCGTCCTATATGGTTTCATTGTGTGGGGTCCTCTCTGGAGTTGGATTGGGCTTTGGTGGAGCAGGTCCAACCCCTCTTTCTTCATCATATTATTAGATGTCACCATACCACCCCTAAGTATTATTTTAGCTCAACTTGGTGCTCATCCTTTCTGACTTGGTGCCATCCTCGATCTGGTTTGGTTTCTCAACAGATTATAGGGCTTCGTAGACTCTTTTGAGGACAGCCATATATACTCTTACCTGGCATACTATTCTTCCGAGATGATCACAAGCTTCGACTCTTTTGGCAAGCCTCGTTGCTGGTTTACATAGGGTTCTTCTCTTCTTTTCTCAATCGAGATCTCGATGGATCATCTTCTTCCCCTTTTAGTTTTCTTTGGACACCCCTTCTCACCTAGTGGCTTCTCTGCAGGAGTTGAACAAGCACGTGAAGACTGATATTTATAGACATCAGATTATCACTCCATGGAGCAACCCTTGTGGGGGTCTTAGGCAATGGAAGGTTTTCTATATAAAGCACTTCATGGACATCCAATATGGGATTATTGTATGTCCTTGGTATATCACTCGGCGATGGACACATGCACTTTGCATCTGTCTAGGCTCTTTCAAGGTGGGCTCTCATTAGTAATGGATTCAGATTGATCATTAGATCGAGAGAGAGGAGAGAGTTTGTCGTCTATGCCATCTTGGGGAGGTGGAAACTAAGACCCACTTTATTTTCCGCTGCCCCATGTTCTACAAGATCAAAGGGAGGTTCTATTGCCTATTCAGAGAGTGCAGGACCCTCTTGTCAATTTTTAGGTATACGAAGTAACGGTGTTTGAGACT
This sequence comes from Cupressus sempervirens, assembly GCA_028749045.1. Lineage (NCBI taxonomy): Eukaryota > Viridiplantae > Streptophyta > Pinopsida > Cupressales > Cupressaceae > Cupressus > Cupressus sempervirens. Next base: position 258,960,697 of record CM053787.1, read on the forward strand.
ATCTTCAAGAGGCCTTGCGACTGTGCGATCACATTCTGTAGCATTAGTCATCATCTTCGGTGTAACCTACCGGCCAACTTATCACCTTTTTCTTTGCTTCTCGGACCTTGGCCTGGGGGAATGAAGCAACCCCTTTGCTACCTTATAGACCACACTAGATTTGTGAGACCTTGTGGAGGCTACACGTGATAGTATCACCAGACTCCCAAACAGTTTGTCTAGGTGTTGGAGGGCCCTCCTTGCCTAGGGCGGTAGGTTTGTCCCTCATTGGTTCTTGTTCTTTTTCTTTCTTGTCTTTTTCTTCTTGTGGACACCATTTGGTGCTCGTGCTATTGGCAGTTTCCTCTTTGTATGTATTGTAGTCCCTTAATCCTTGTGGTCGCTTATTGGACATTAATGAATTTATCTTATCTTACCTCAACATAACATTATTCACCATATAAGCACATAAAATTAAAGTCATGGTGTCGCATACAATACTTCCACCATGCTTACTCGCAAAGGGTGGCCCAACATGCCTACTCGTAGAGGATGGAATGAGGGCTCTCACCTCATATTTTTCCTAGTGAAGAATGCATTTCTGCCGTGCCTACTTGCAGAGGGTGGAATGAGGGCTTTACCTACTTGCAGAGGGTCGAAGCGAGAAGTTGTTAAGTGGTTCGTCCCTCTTTGGTTCTTGTTCTTTTGCCTTCTCATTTTATTCTTCTTGCGGACATCATTTGGTGCTCTTGTTGTTGGAGGTTTCCTCTGTGTATGTATTGCAATCTCTTAGACCCTTTAGGTCTCTTGTTGGACATAAATAAATTAATCTCATCTTATCTTATCTTAGCATAACATTATTTTATATATATTGAAGATCGTTTACAAACCTTGTGCTCATTCGAGCAACAACATGAGACTTACAAGCTTATTCAAGCTCCTTACGAACAACCACACTAGAAACAACAATTGGAAGACCAAGAGTCACAACTTAATCCACCTTTTACAATGAGACAAATACAACTAATGGAAGACCAAGAGTCACAACTTAGAATTAAACAAAAATGTCCCTATTGGGATTTGAACCAGGGCACCACAATGAGAACTCACTGCTTCAACCAAGATAAACCCCTTGGACAACATAACATTATTTACCATATAAGAACATGAAATTAAAGTCATGGAGTCACACACATCACTTCCATTATGCCCACTCACGTAGAGTGGTCCACCATGCCTACTACAGAGTGTGGAACGAGGGCTCCCACCTTAGACTTCTCCATTGAAGAATGGATTTCTACCATGCCTACTCGTAGAGGGTGGTTCACCTTACCTACTTTAGAGGGTGGAACAAGGGATTTTACCTTAGACTTCTCCTAGAGAACAATAAAACCAGCGATGGTAGTAAAGAAATGAGGAGCTTCAAAAATAATATAAAAACACATACCAATCCGATAGTGCTTAGTACATTTGCAGCGATCTTGACAAAATCAACATGATATCAGAGCCTAGTTGCAAATGTAAGAAACAAAAGATGAAACAGAAATATAAACCATTGTTTCATGTGGAGGTCTTATGGTCCACATGCTTAATGGTAAATATTGGACCCATGATCAAATCGGGGTCATTGAAATATCAAACATGGGGGGCCCTTATGTGGCCACCCACGTTGGACGAGAATAGACGTTTGTGGCTTGCGTTTGGAAATATTTGGGAGGCTGTGTGGAGTTTGAGTGCAAATAATGACAAGTGCTGTTTGTAGCGCCTTTGGAGATTGCTTATTTATACAACAGACGAGACACAATCATTGGTAGGACGAAATCCCTACCAATATCCTAACTAATTATTCATATTGTTGCCAACTTCCTCAGTTGGCCCCCCGAGAGAGAGGCATATGAAAGGTATTGCCTTTTCTGTGGGTTTAAGTCGACACTAGAAAAACCATCAAAGGGTTAAGCGACCTTACTCCTATCATCATTCTTGAGGAGGAGAGCTCACAATTCAGTCTTGAGAAGTTGCGTAGGGTACAATATTGCTTGATCGTAATATCCAGAAGAATAATGACATCCACGGGAGGAGGTGATGGAAATGAGTTTGATACTGTATTAAGAGATATTACAGCCGGTTACGCAAGCATTGCGGGGGCTACTAGATGGAGAAAGTCAAGCAAGTGGATTAAGTGTAGAATTGCAGAGCAGGCTTGAACAGACAATGGGGAACCTTCAAGACCTGATTACCTCTTCTTCACTAATAGAAGCATTTGATATGATGAAAATATCTCCTCTTCACATCAATAATATTCTGTCTTGTATATTTTGTTTGGTTGAATTTGTAGTTGGAGATGATGGTTTCCAGAAGTTCTGTCACAATACTCATATTTTCCACCTTGACTGCTTTCATCGATAGTTTCAAACAAAGAGAGAATGCCCAATATTCCTAAATATTTTTAATTAATACAGATTTCAAACAGGGTGACATAACTCTAAGTTTTAAAGATCTTAGTTGGTGTAGACTTTTCAAAATTGTTTCAGTCTGTATTCTACTTTATAGCAGACTGGTCTATATCTTTATACAAAATCAGACTTAATTATTCTTGCTGTAGTAATAACTTTTCTTCTCTGAATTCAGTATGCCGTGTTTATTGATATGATATTCAGATACAAATAGAAGTCAATACATATACATATTGAAAGCATCACCAAGTAGGGGCATGACCCTACATGGTCATGCCTCAATATCCATATGTATTGATGTCGGTTTATATGATTAGTTAGTTAGCAGTCAACATAACATAATCCCGATATATAAGATACGACCACAATAAACATAGTAAAGGACATGGGATGTCATCCGACAACACAAGCAGTGCAATGGTATGTAACCCGTTCATAGACAATCATATCATTGTCTATTGTAACCTTAACACAAAGTTAATCTGCTTTCTAAATTGTCCAATATGTAATCAGATCAATGATAATGTAATATTAATGATGAATTCACAGTAGATAATAAACAGTAATTTAATATAATTATATATCAAAGTTGCATGGATACGAATATGGATATAAATATAGATACGGTATTGGGTACGGATACGACCAATTTTTTAAGACCCCCAATATGGATATGGCTGGACACGACATTAATAAATAACACATATACATATATTTAGCATAGTTTTCAAAGTTACTGCAGGAGATTTCATTATTTCAAAAGTAATATTGACACAAATGCTACACATATATTTATAAGTTAATTTAGTGCTTCACAATATGTAAAACTACTTGAGTTGCATTAGAAGATAACCCAAAAACGGGTTGCTGAAATAGAAAAATATTTTATTTGTCTTTCTCATTCGGTAAGGGTTTTGTTTATACTATTTGTTTAAAAAAAATTGCTTTAATATAGTTTTTTTTACATTAAATGGACGATCTATGTCAAATCTTAGGAAAAAAACAAATCTAATAGTATTTGGTACGGTTCAAAAATCAATTTTATTAGGCAGACATGTGTACAATATTCAACGTGTATCTAAGTAGTATTGGATACGTTTCCAAATTGGATACGGGGATACGCGTGCCCAAGAAGGGACAGAGGAGTTTCCGGCAACTCTGTTATATATATGTATATGTATATGTATAAATATCAATTATTGTCTACTGAGTATAAGTTTCAATACTTAAATGCTAACATCTTTAACAATAACTATTAGTAAACAGACCTTGGAGTGATGCCATCACTTTGACGGAGGAATTTCAAAATGACATTAGTAGACAAAATAAGAAGCGTATGAGATATTGGTCCAATCAGTAACAAGTGAGCAACATCCATGTTTGACCAAGGTTGGCTCATAGTCCATGTATTTTGAAGAACTAGTGTTTGACGTAATCAACAAAGCGATAAAGGCAATGGGCAAGTCGTGGGTCCCATCACCTTAAAAGCCCAAGTTATATTTTTAGAAGGAATACTTTATAATAAATATTATTATTGTTGTTAATATGAATGTTGTGATTATTATATATGTTAGTATATATTATTAATTATATGAATCTGCATATATATATATATGAACCCTTCATTAATAAGAATGACATGATGTTCACTCGATATATAGAGTGACGTATATCTAATGAATAAATTAAATTGATGTGATGAATAATGGAGAATATATTAATCTATAATAATTCTTTTCAAAGTTGGATTATAGAGTCGGGTAATCATAATACAGAAGATATTGATTGATTTCTAACTTTTTTAAAAAAAGGATTATGTTTATATCAATATGGGAGTATGAAAATGAGTTATTTTCCTTGATCTTTTCCTCCGAGAATGCTACAGTAGGAAGAAGGAGATTGAGATTCAGAGGGAGCCTGACATTTCATTAGAGGCAACCTTGAAAGAGAGGGAGCAGACAGAGGAAATTGTTCATTCAACCTCCAGTGATCTCGGTCGTATTATTTAAAGGGAGTAGACCATGTTGAGATGGATTCTCACGTGATCAATAAATTGTAGTAGTGAAGAGGATTGTGATTCATGAATATACCTTATAATTTTAGTGGGCCTACACCCTGTGTACATCATGAGGAAGTGACAACTTCAAAATGATCATGACTTGTATTTGCATAAGTTATGGGAAGGTGATGATCTTACAATAGCTTATGTCATGATATACATTTTATGTAAATGATGAAACATATTTGATGGACTATATCTTGTAAATCAACAACTAAGTGTTAGATGTCATTCACTTGACGGTCTATGAGTTGTTTGTATAGATATATGATAGGTATTTGGTGAATATTAGGTGTTGATATTCTATAGGTCATTACCTTATTGAGTACTTAGTGAATATCGTGTGTTGATATTACCGGAGACCAATACTCATGATATCAAATGTGATACCAAACCTTATTGAGTAATTGGTGAATATCATATGTTGATGTTCTGCAAGCCATTACTCAGAGTATTGGGTGAATATCATATGTTCATATTCTGGAGGCCAATACAATACTCATGATATCAAATGTGATATCAAAATGTGACTCTGATTATTTGGTGAACATCATATGTTGATATTCTGGAGGCCAATACTCATGATATTAAAATGGTGGATATCTTCTGATCAAATATATCCTTAAAATTTGCCATTCCTGATATTGCCAATGGTGTAATATTTGTCTTGTGTTTATCCATCCTAGCTAAGAGAGATTGTTGATGTTTGGTAGCTTCAGTCGGATAAACCTATGAACATTTATATGTTGTTGAAGATAGTAGCTGCGATAGAGATCTTTATCTCTGGAAATATGAACGTTATCACCATTATTGTCATCTTCAGTTGAAAAGGACACTTAAAGTTTAATTTGTAATATTATAAATGTAAATGACATGTGTCATTCACATGCATTGAGGCATGAATATTCGAAGAGTCTTATTTTATTATAGGAGTTATGAGAAACTCAAGAGACCTTCGGTTAGAATATGAAGAGTCTCTTCTATTGTTATATATTCGCATCATGCGAATATCATTGTACACTTGAACTTTTATTTATCAATAAAGATATATTTTGTTATGTGGTTGGGTTTTTCCCTTCATTCTCGAAGGGTTTTCCTAGGATATTTCTGGTGTTCTCTTTTTCAGTTTTGTCTCTTTATTATGTCTGATTTTTCATGGATTTCTGGGCTCTAGTTTCAACATGGTATCAAAGCCAGGTTAGATAACACCTTAGAAAGGTTAATGTTCTTTTCTTTATTTTGTCTTCAGATATTTATTAGTGAGGCATGATTGAAAGTTTTATGAGTTCTTGCATGGTGTTTTGAATGAACAACATCATAAGCCATCAGGTCAATCCTATGCGACATGCTGCTTTTAATTGTCGAGGCCCTCATATGGCAGAAATTAAAACCTGAGTGCTAAGTTCGTTACCTCTTATTCGGTTTTGTCTCTATCTGCACCTTAGTCTGTGTTGGTGTTGGGTTCGTATTTTTTTTAATCGTTTGAATTCTTATTACTTCACGTGGGTTATATCTTATAGTTTTTTTGAGGAATGATATTCTCGAAGTCGTGGGAGTCTAAGCATTTAAATTTTTATTGTTCTTTGTCTAGTTATATTTCTCTCCCTCTTCATGAGTTATTGTGGCGGTTTTTAAATTTTGGCAGAACTAGTTGTTTTCTTCTCTGACCATTCGTATTCATATTTTATTGTCTTTATTTTGGTTTGTTCATTATGAGAGAACACAGGTGGTCGAAGTAGGAAACACTTTCAGATTGATTCTCGAACAAATTCATAGGTGCCGCTTGGGAATCACCATTCTCGCAGTCTTTTCGACATTGGGTGCCCGTTTATGTGGGTTTGTTCAGTACCAAAGGAGGAGTTGAACTATTAGGTTTTTCTTTTCAATCTTGAAGCCCTTGCATGTACTAAATGATTTGAAGTGGGTGCTCGTGAAGAGTCTCTTGTGGCAATTTTTCGGCATTGGGTGTTTGGTCCTGTGATTGTTTTTTTAAATATCCAGAAAGGAATTGTAACTAGAGGCGCTTTTCTCAGCTTCAAGCTAGAGCATGACCTCGTGGGGGCTTGGCCCTCACGTGAGTAGTGGTAATGGGGGCTCGTGCTCATTTACAGAATGTTGTTGTTGTCATTGACATGATTGTGATAACATCAGTTTAGGTCGCTACAGGTCTGTAAAACTGCGGTCTTACAATGTGGTCTTTTAGGTAACTTTGAGCGCAAAGCAATGGGGAAACAGAATAGTGATGGGGTAGCCAGAGGCGAGGATACTGGAGAACATAATATTGGGTGTTGTAATGCTTCTAGGGTTTGTAACAGATCGATTCTTAAAATAATTGTTGCAGTTGTTGTTAGTGTGAATCTTCTGCTTGTGGGCATATATAACCTTCCCATGCTCAGAAAGCACAATGAAAACACGTCTGTTCATAGTTTATTCTCAATATAGATAAGAGATCGCTGTCATTTTGAAAACACATACCAATCTGGCAGTGCTTAGTACATTTGCAGCGGTCGTGACAAAATCAACATCTCTGATACCAGGTTATGTTTTGCCCAGAAATTAGGATAAACAACAATAAAGAAGAACAAAAAAGAACAAAAGACTCAAGATTATCCTGGGAAAACCCTTCCAGTTGAAGGCAAAGAAACCCAGCCACATCACAGAAATATATCTTTTATTGATAATAAAAAATGTTCAAGTACAATGCTTTTTGCTTGATACAATACATAAAGTAATCATACAAATATATAGAATTGAGAGACTCTTTACATCACAACTGAAGGGCTTTTCAATTTCCAAAAACAAGTCTCTTCATATTTCCATATGCATGCCTCTTTGCATGACACATGATACATGTCTCTTGACATAATATTATCTTAAATATTATCACAAATGTCGCTTTCAACTGAAGATGATCAACGGTCATAATGATAATATATCGTAAATATTATCACAGATGTCGCTTTCAGCTGAAGATGATCAACTGTCATAATGATCATATATCTTAAATATTACCACAAATGTCACTTTCAGCTGAAGATGATGAACAGTCATAATGATCATATTTCTATTTCATAAAAGCAGAGATAAAGATCTCTATACCAGCTATAATCTTCAACGTTGGAAGCTTCAGAAAATGTGTGATTCTTCATTTCTTTTTTGTAGAATTGGGTTATGTTCTACCAGAGAGAAATCTCAAGATGTTTTAATTTTTTTCAATAATAGATATCTGAAATTTCGATTATAGAAACTGATATGCTATTTTGCTATTGTAGAGGTTTTGGAATCTTGAGAAAATGTGTAATTCTTTATTTCTTTTTTGTAGAATTGGGTTACGTTCCACCAGAAAAATTCTTAAGATGTTTGAACTTTTTTTTACTAATAGATATCTGAAATTTTGATTATAGAAACTGATATTTTTTATTCTCTGTTTGCAGGAAAACATCTAGAACCTGCATTTGAAGTTCCATGTGTTGAAGATGTGAGTCCTATCCGGCCTTTGTCAAAAGAGCTGCAGCTGTCATTGACAAATGACATTGTAGAGGCCAAAAGTTACCCTATTTTGAAGGAAGACCCACCAATTGCACCCAATAGAATGGCAGAACCTGATGCTATGGTGAGAGCTATGGTGGGTGTGGTGTCAGAAACTGTAGAGTTGGTTGACAATAAAAGTGAAGAGAAACATGGCAGGAATGATATGGAGTGCCAGAAGCTAGAAGTCTCTACTGCTTGTAATCATACTAAAATATTAAATGGTGATCTTCCTTCCCAAAAGACTAGAGATGGGTTTGTTTCATCAAACAATAATATGCCTTTAAAGTCAGATAATTTGAAGAATAATTTTACTTTGGAAACAGATAATGTAAAACCTGATACCTCTTTGGCTCCTGATAATGTGAAATCTGAAATGAGTCTCCATGGAAAGCGGGAAGATGAATCAGAAAAATTTGATAAATATGGGAGACTAATGAGAAGAGGCAACAGTGATAGTGAATCAGATGATATACCTCCTACTGCAAAATTTAGGAGGGATTCTAGTTGGAGTAGAAGTCCATCCCCAGGGTATGATAGATGGAGAAAGAGGAGTTATAGTCGTTCTCCCAGAAGAAAGTCCAGGTGGAGCAGGTCTCACAGGTTTGGCACAAAACTTGGTTTCTGTCTTAGCGTTTATTCTTCCTTTTAGGAAGTATTTAGTGTGAGTTGCTTGGATGATCTTTTAATATGTTTCAGCTGTTTGATTATTATATTTACATTATTTGTTGTGTTTCTTATTTCAGAATCTGTATAGTAATTTATTTATTTATTTTCTTTTTTCCAGCCGCTCTCCCAAACGGCGCAGGAGCAGAAGTAGGACACCACCACATAGCCTCAGGCGAGGGGGGGATTCAAGGTATGAGCGTATGAACAGAGGAAGAGGGACACCTCCACTATGTAATGACTTTGCAAAAGGAAGGTGTTATAGAGGAGCATCTTGTAAGTTTCTTCACCATGATGTTTCTGGTGATAATGCTGGTAGGTGGGCTGGTGGAGGAAGGGTGAGAGGAAGGTTGGAGAACAGACAAGATGTGACAAAATCTACCAGTAGCAGGGATGAATTTTTATCTGGGGAGTTGGAGAAGGCTAACAGCATTTCACCTGAAAGATTCTTTGATGATCGTGACAATCACAATTTTGACGAAAGACAGAACCAAGATTCAAATAAACAATTTGATTTTACACCTGCTCCATGCTACAACTTTTCAAAGGGTAGGTGTTTTAGAGGATCATCATGCAGATATCTTCATTCTGAGACAACTTCTGATACAGGTGGTAGATGGCAAGGTTCTGCAAAAGGAAGAGAGCGGACAGAGAGCAGACAAGACTCCACAAAATCTTTTTCTGGGAGGGATGGTTTTGGTGTTGGAGAAATGGAAAGGGAAGATAATAATTCACCTCATAGATTCCGTGATGATCATTATAGACAAAATTTCAGAGAGAAAAGAAGTGAAGATGTGGACAGGCCTCATATTCGGTCAGTTCCAGCATGTATATATTTTGCCAGAGGGAATTGCCGAAAGGGACCGTCCTGCAGATTTCTTCATGAGGATCATTCTGGTCAGAATGTTGGTGCAAGGGATGTAGAAAAATCCAGTACTCTGGCAGATTTAACAGCGTCTTTTAGTGGCAAGAGGTTTTCAGGTATTGCAGACCTGGACAGGAATAGGGACATTCCATGTGAAAGGACTTCTGATGGTCAGGATAGATGGGAATCATTGAGACACAAGACCCAAGAAGTACATATGCAGAGTACTTCATCTGCAAACACTGCTATAAAATCACAATTATCGTCTACAGGTAGGGAAAAATCTCAAAATCAGAGAGAGGAGTTTCCGACACATTCAGTGCCAAGTGCAGATGCTTCAGCTCTGCATGATAGAAGGGAAAATCTCGAACTTCAATTTTTACAAACAAAACATTCACACTCCAATTCAGCGTCCAGGGAAAATGTTAATGGACAAATCTGCCAGGATGGTTCTAGTGCAGAATCTCTGAGAGCAAAAGTCCACCCTGACAACTCTGTGACAAATGTAGGTCTGCAGCCTTTGCAAACAAGTGATAATAAATTTTATATGGGACACATACGTTCCAATGAAGATTTGCATTTAACTCCCTTGCAGCCCTTTCCTAGGGATTTACCTTCTCATCAGCACCATGCTGTTACGGGATTTTCATTATCGCCGGGGCAGCCTATTGGATATGGAGGTTCATCTCTGAGTCAGCATGATACTTCTCAAGGGAAGCCACCTGCACACTCAAATGTAGAAAAGAGCATCGATCCTCCTCCTCCTGGATATCCAATAAATTCCTCTTATGTTCATCCAGTTTCTGAGATTGCAGGATCTTCAACAGCAAATCTACCCAGCTCTATTGCCACTAACTCCACCATAGTCCCTCAACATCCTGATAATGCTAAATTTGTTCAGAAGGTTGAACATGCTGTAAATTTTCCCAGAGATTTACTTTCTCATCAGCTCCATGCTGTTACAGGATTCCCATTATTATCAGAGCAACCTCTTGGATATGGAGGTTCATCTCTGAGTCAGCATGATGCTTCACAAGGGAAGCCACCTGCACACTTAAATGTAGAAAAGAACATTGATCCTCTTCCTCCTGGATATCCAATAAATTCCTCTTATGTATATCCACATTCGGAAATTGCAGGATCTTCAACAGCAAATCAACCCAGCTCAATTGCTACTAACTCCAACTTAATCCCTCAACGTCCTGATCATGCTAAATTTGTTCAGGAGGTTGAACATGCTGTAAATGTTCCTATTGACTTGGCCACAACCAGTGCAATCCAGAAACCAATATTCTCTCAGACTTCTTTGGAATCAGTATTGCCAAATGTTTCAAGGACTGAACAGGAGATGCAAAGACCCACATCAATACCACTTCCGACTCCTGAAAGTAAATCAGGACAGACTGCATCAACCCCATTTGTGTTATTTGGAGAAAATATTACTAATTTATTATCCCACAGTGTGACTCCATTGACACTAGGCCCCTCCACTGTTGATCACCCTCCTCAAGACATATCTGCTGGAGGAGACCAACATAATCCTCTATCTGACGCTGTTGAGCATTCATCTGTAGCCTGTGGATTCTTGAAGAAAGCTGGATCTCCCAAAGTTCAGGATGTTAAAGGAGGAGTAGTAGAGTCAGATATAACCTCTTTACCAGAGGCTGTGATGTTAAATAAGAATGACCATGTCAAACCTCTTAGTCCTTCCAAGGTTCAGGGTATTGTTGAAGATGATAAATATGAAGATGGTACCATGCACACTACAATGAAAACTGAATCTCATAAAGGGGTAAGTACAGACATGCATGCTTGCATAAATGTATTAGAGAATGGAAGCCCTGCACGTGAAGGGAAAAACTGGAGTCCCGGAGCAACAGGTGCTGCAGATATTGACACAGATCAAACTCATGTACAAGATGAGAGCAAAAAAGCTAAAGAAATAAGAATAATGAAACAATTTAGGGCTGTACTTGCAGAATTTGTAAAAGATGTGCTGAAGCCTACATGGCGAGAAGGTCACATGAGCAAGGAGGCTTTCAAAACAATTGTCAAGAAGGTTGTTGACAAGGTTGCAGGGTCATTACAAAGCCATCAAGTACCAAAGACACAAGAGAGAATTGACCAGTATCTTGCTTCATCTCGTCCAAAGCTGACAAAGCTTGTTCAAGTAAGATTCTTTCCTACATCCTTTTTGCAAGAAGAGCAAACACTATTGCATTTTTTGCTTATGGAAATTCTTTTTAACTTAAGTACTAAGGGTAGCTTGCATGGCAATGAAGAGAAGTTGTTTTCCTGCAGGGTTATGTTGATAAGTATGTGAAGGCTTGAATGACATTGTAGTAGCTAAAGACCACGTAATGTTTCAGCTGTTCATAGAGCTTTTAAAGGCCACTAATTCAGCAGTGGCAGTGCTTGATGGTAAGATGCTGGCTTCTGCAATGTTTTGCTACCTGGAATTCTATGTCTATAGACACATTTATAGGTATAAAGAAGCTGTATTTGTAGAGGCATTTACTAGACCTCATGTGTCTATGTAGTAGCTACAAGGAGGATTTGACATGATGTAATTCGATCAATTTGGGCGTTTCCTTATGTTTGTGAAAATTGAAGTTTTGTGTTTGGCAGATTAGTCTATTTGCAGTATTCTGAATGGGTAAATTTTTAGGTAACAAGAGAGGAAAATGGTTAATTTTCGATGCTATAGAGCTTTTATCTGATTATATTTTCATTGGACAGTGCAAAGGTGACCTGTATTTTGTCATTTGAGAGTATCTACTATCACATATTTCTACCAAGTGATATTACAACCTTATTATGTTATTGTTGTAACCACCTAAATACCTTAAATGTCTCTTATTCCTGATCAGATTAGCTTATGTTCAACTGTAGGTTGGGATGTTTATATTTTTGTTTGGCAAAGTTTTTGAATATAATTTAATTGTCTGCATCTTGAATGGCTCATCAAGTTAATTCTCTCCAATTAATTTGTTGGTTTGGATGACCCTGTTTGTTAATATCCATGTTGGACATCTCATTGTGGATTTGTGTAACACTCTTGATATACCATCATGAAATTAAAGTGGTTTTATGACATCTTTTCATAGGGTATGGGCTGGAATTTTTTGTCATACAGCTGTAGTGACCAAAGTGCTTAATCGCTACCCTGCCGTTTAATTTTCTTCAGTCTTATTATAGTTTGTCTATTGTAAGCCACACTGCTAGAGGATTTATCATGATAGTCATCTAAATGATGTTGGTCAAGTGATGAGCAGTCATGAAATTATGGTTATTGATGTTAATTGCAATGTTTTTACACAACCACTTCATCTTAAATTTCTTGGAGGCTTTTTAAGATATGAAGAATTCTTCTTTTCTTGGCTTCTTCTAACCTAAGAGTTTCTGGAATTTCTACCTATATCATGTCCACTAATTTTATAGTATTTTCATCCAAATTTCCACATTCATTTACTGGCAGATTAACTTCTCCGATGAACTTGATTCAATCATTTCCTTGCAAAATGGCAGCATACAGTGACAATGAATGAAATACAATCCAAGCCTGCCTTCGGATTGTATCTGGTTCTTTTCAAGGATGATTAATTTTGTTTTTCGCTTTTGAATAGGTAATTTGTAAATCATAACTTGGTATATTTGTTAAGGTGAGATTTTAGTAGGAAATGAAGATTTTGATGCCCCATAAGTTAAATCCTTAGTTTTTTTCTTTAAATTAATTGAAGTAATATCAAGACTTCCTTTTTACTTTACAAATTTTATAATAAAGTAAAGTACGCAAATTGCATGCACTTCAATCTTTTTTTCTTAGAATTTTCTTTTGTTTTATCATGTTGGATACTAAATATTCTTTGAAATTTTTATTTGTACCCTTTTGTAACAAGGTGAGCTTTGTTTCCCGATCCTAAGAACAAAGGGCTCTCTCTGAATTTTTCAATTTGATTTCCAAATTGAGCATTGTACCTGGGGCTTTGTTGTACACTGTTGGTTATTTTTTTCCAATTTCTCTTTTTATAATGGTAAAGTGGTCTTCCATAAACTATATTATTTTGAATCTGTTAGCAGGACATTTTCATACATTTTTATGATCACTATCATTAGCATAGTATTGAAATTTGTAGAGAACCTGCAATACTGACAATTTTAAATCTTCCCTGAGAATCCGTGCTTTGACTTGCTGCTGAGTCGGTTGGATTCTGGCATATGTTGATATTTATACATGGTGAGTACTCACTGTGCTGCCCTTTCAGACTCGCCTGACATGGACGGAGCATGTATATCATTGCACCGGTGTGCCATCGCTTGTGGAATACTTAGTGTTTGGCTACATTATTTGCTTCAATGACATCTTATGCAAATTTGAGTCGAGCATCCATTGCTTGTTGTCATTGCCATGGAAATCTGAGCTAGGAATTTCCCTGCCCTCTTTTTGCTACAACTGACTTAGTTGACTGTCCCTACAAATATTTAATGCTGTTGGGGTCAACAGAGGTCAGGGTTGTATTGGCATTACCATCTGTGCTTGTGCTCAACTGGACATGTTAAGAGATATAGCCAAACCTACTATGCACCATTATAAGAATCTTTATTATCCAACAATAATAGACCACTGTATACTATGAGATTTTCTTCCAAGAATGTATTGTATGGTGTTTCCCTTCTGTAAGGGTGAATATTTTATGCTAAGTATATTGGATATTAGGATGTATTTGCACTCAAACATATCAGCTGTTGTGGGGTCTATTGTTTTTTTTGCAGGCTTTGGATTTAGGAGCAGATCCCACATGGTTTGGAGTTTGGGTCAATTTTTAAGGGGAGTCAACTAGGAGCTCATATTTTGGTTTGAGTTCATCTCGAGTCTATTGGGTGCGCTCTGTGAATGGCTGTAGGTGGAAGATGATGTATTTGGAAGCAGAGGTGGAAGCTGATGTGGTTGGACCAAAGCTCAAGTCAAGGCACATAGATTACATGCTATTTCATGCGATGTACAAATTAATAAACAATTTTGTGTAATGATTGATTTTTCATGGTGCCGTATGGATTTTCAATGGTGAATAGCTAAGTTTGGATTGGCGGAAAATATAATTTCACCTGACCATCATACTGGTTAATTGCCCACGACTCTTTCTCAGAGTCTACCTGATAATATATTATATTATACTTCCCATTCAATACTAAAGAATGAAACCTTCCAAAAGAGTGAGACACATACATTTCCTGTAATTGAGACCCACAATTGAGTATTCAAATATTAATATCAACTCATAAACTTCTTCAAAGCATGGCTCTAAAATATCTGGAAGTAATATATTCTCTTGAAGTATATAGTTCTCCAAAACTATAAAATTTTAAAAATTAATAAATTTCTAAACATTTACATTATACTTCCGATGTATTCTACGTTACCTTTATATTCCAGCAATTAATAATTTATTAATTACTTATGAATTCAAGAGCCTGCAATTAAATATAAGCTCTAACCTTTAAATCTAAGTTGCCGAATCAGGAGTAGGAATCGTTACAGGTATGTGGGTAGGACACGCTGATGACAATATCTTTTGGAGGGGTTGTTTACATTTTTGGCATGTTCATCGTATTGTACAAATACATATGTAATGCATGCATGCATACATACATACATACATGTACGCACACGTGCACACATCCATCCATCCATGCATACATAACCATCGCAAATTTCAAAGTTTGGAACATATCATTCTAATTTAAATTCAGGATTCTGTATCAAATGATCAAGTGAGAATCTCATGATAGACAAGTTCAGAGTTTGTTAATCAGTAATCTAGGTCTTAAAAATATCTAAAAGACCAAACTAGAATCATTATACATTTTGGCATTTTAAAATACAAATCCCCGATGTGTACCCATAGGAGGTTCATTTCAGAATCCGATTCCGGTATGTCTCGTACCTGGGATTACCTGAAAAAGTCCCATGATTCAGCTACTTAGCTTTAAAGTTTAAAGTAATTGCTCAATACTTTATTACCACAAGCCATATATATATATATATATAGAGAGAGAGAGAGAGAGAGAGAGAGAGAGAGAGAGAGAGAGAGAGAGAGAGAGAGAGACACACGTACCCAAATGCAGCCAGAACTCTCAGAAAAAATTCATGCATCTGCGAGCCAGATTCTTGGACCTGCAGCTGCGTTCGCACCGGAACTGGTAACTTAGTCTTGAATGAATCCGTAATGAATGTAGACCAAATTCAACAAAATTTGGCAGGCAGGAGCAAAACTGAATTTGCAGGAACTTAGTCTTGAATGAATCCGTAAGGATCATAGACCAAATTCAACAAAATTTGGCAGGCAGGAGCAAAACTGAATCTGCAGGAATTTAATAACATAATTGTCTTGCTCTTTGCATAAACAAGATATTGTTCAAATCTGCTCCATTGGCTTTGGGAGTGGCTTCCTCAGTGAAGACCAAATCTATTTTAGATTTCCAACATTTGCTTGTTTCTTCTAACAAACTTTTATCAGGATTTGGGGCTCTTGTTTCTCCAAAGTGTAAAATGTTTTCTAATTGGAATAAAATATGGTAGAATGAGTCTATAGGTCATTGCAGAGCAACACTTTTTAAATGCTTCCTATTGGCTCCGTTGGGTACTCTTTAGTAGAGAAACCTTGTATGTTTCTTATAAGTTTTCTTGTGATCTTCTCAATGCCTAATTCTATTAAATTAAGTATAATTGGTATTAAATAATTATGAACCCATTTTCCTGAATATCTTACCTTATTATTTTGCATATCAGAATAAAAATGTAGTAAATTGGCATTACACTTCTTATAGTATTAGACTTTTGGTAGGTATACAATTAATATATTAGTTATATTAATAATATAAGTAATAAATATTATGTAAATGATCTATTAATATTACACTTGATAAAAAAACAATTGTACTGCATTTTAATTAATAATTTTATTTTTTAATATATATACAATTCAAAGATGTAACTTTTTGCCAAATCCACAAACTGAAGCTGTGAACCCAAAACTGGGAACTTGGTTGAATTTTCCCACATTGTATTTTTCTTTTAGATTTTTTTCAGCTTTTAGAGTTTTGGATCTTACCAATTTTGTTGAATTTGAAAGTTACCACTTCATGATTATCAGTGCCTACATGATATTTGTCGTATGTATGCTTGAAAGTATAGACATCTAATTTTTACCTATTCGAATATTGAGAGAAACATGAACAAAAATAATAGACGCTAATCAAAAATTTTGAATACAGAATTATGTTATGCTTTTATTTTTGTCACACCCTTCATATACTATAAGTCATGGACGGAAAACTCACGATATTTTTAGCTCTACAAAGATTTTCCACCAAAAACATCTCATGAAAACATGTCATGTTTTTCACAAATGCTCGGTGATTTTGTGGAAAAAACTCAGCTTCAGAAAAAAATTGCAAAATTAAACATTTCCCTACACCCTTCCCATTACTATGTTTTCCTCACATTTAAGTGCCTACATGATATTTGTAGTATGTATGCTTGAAATTCTAGACATCTACTTTTTATCTATCCAATATTGAGAGAAACATGAGCAAAAATAATTTCGATTTCCGGAGCTTCACCCTACGTCAGATGTGGATGCTGATGCGTCCGGAGGTAGAAGCACCGTGGAAGCGTCCAGGAAGTGCATCACAGGGCTGTGAATGCGCTCCCTGTGATGCACTTCCTGGGTGCCTCTGAAGGCATCCCCACGCATCCAAGTACATCCAGGGGCCCAAAAAATTAAAAAAAAATGTTAATTTCGACAGCCATGAAAATCACTCAAACTCGTCGGCACCGACTAGCTTGCTGATTGACCTGCCACGCATTTACTGTTCTCATACATCTTTTAATTGCACCAAAGTTTATTGAAGAATAAGGAATTTTCATGTGAACATGCACTGAATTGGAGGAAATTTTAGACGATTGTGTAATGTAGAAGATGTTTCAAGCTAAATCTCTGCTACTTCGAGCAGTCTTGATTTTTACAGGATCATCTGAGCTTGCTGAGCAAGACAAAGATGCACTTTGCTCAATTTGAGGGTTTTTAGTATTTACTGCAATAAATCCTAAATCCTCAAATTTGAAGCAGCAGCTTAACAATTTAGGTAACCCTTGTCACTGGCTCAGGTTTGACTGCAGTTTTGGAAGGGAGAGGGGGCTAAATGTGCACAATTTTAACCTTTCAAGACTCCTTCAGCCTGCGCTTGCAAATCTGGCTGCAGTTTCTTCCATAACTCTCTGCCATAATCACTTGAGCAGCGTCATTCCGTAGGAACTGAGCAAGCTGTAATCTTCTCCCCTTCATCATCTGGACCAGCATTTAAATTTCCCACCGGAGAAATTCCATTGACATTGTTCTCAAATTGCTCGTAGCTCATGTTTCTTTGCATACATATACATATACATATAGACACATGCACGCACGCGCGCAGACATATCCAAAACCCCCTGAAAAAAATTTGCGCATCCGATTCTTGCACCAACATATGCATCTGCAGCTGAATGGGCAACTTAGGAAATAATAGAAGCTAATCAAATATGGAACACAGAAAAATGTTATGCTTCTATTTTAGTCACACCCTTCGTAATACAAGTGATGGATGGAAAACTCCCGATTTGTGGCTCGTCAAAGTTTTTACACTAAATACTTGTTGTGAAAACATGTCAAGTTTTCCTTAAAAGCTCAGTGCTTTTGTGGCAAAAGACTTGGACTTATATAAAAAATGTAAAACAAAATGAAACATTCCCAACATCAAATTCCATTATTGGGTTTTTCTCAAATTTAACATCTTATGCAACATAACATTGCTGCCTCTCAAACCCATAACCGTCTCCACTCCCAAACCCTAGCTAGTTTGTGGGTTCTCGTCATATATGAAATTTGATTACAATGAGGTGGTCTTGGAGTGGAGACCTGTCGTTCCCTTGCTATAAGACATTTTGACACCAACCTTAAGCAAGAAGAAAATCAATCAATCAGTGAATTAGAAATCTAAGTTACTGGTACAGGTTCAGATACAAGGACGCTGTACGTGGATTTTTGAATTTTTTCATTATGGTTTGTATGTGTTCATGTGTGTGTGTGTGTATGCATTATATTCACAAAAAAGAAAGAGAAATATACGTAATTGTAAAACTAAATCATTTCATAGTATAATGCTTGATCTTTGATCAATGCCAAATGCAAAAGATAAACATTAATAGAGGGTCTGATTGTGATTTTTTAATAGACTGCTGTTTAATTGTGAATAATTACTCCTTGTAAATGGGTCTGACATTTTTTTCTAGAACTGTGATCCAATTTGGATCAAACTGTCATCTTTATGGTTCATGATCAATCACAATTAAATGGCATTTTCAGCTTCTTTGATTGAGAGAAACAAAGGGTCTACCTGTGTCCTCCGTATGGAGAAGACTACTTTTAACATGATGCTAAGACTTAGAGAAAATCACAGTTGATAGTTATTACCAAGGTCACCTGGAGATGGGGAGACTTGGAGTCTCTGGTATTGGTACTGGTACCGGTACAACAATTTTTAAAAAATAAGAGACGGGGGTGCTTGGAGACGGCAATTTTTTATTTTAAAAGTTTAAAGAGTCTAATATAAATACAAAATTTGAAAATAGTGATACTATAAAACTAAAAGACTAAAATAAATAATAATAGCAATGTCACATTAATATAGAGTTAAATATTTTAAAACTCACATAATCACAACATTTTATCTCATTGGTCTTAATTTTTGCATCAAAAACATTAAAATGAGGGCTGAAATATATAAAATTATTTTATATTATATTTTACATTTATATTTTATCAGGAGACTTCACTTTATGGATTAGGAGACTAGGAGACTTCGTCATGAAGTCTCCAACCTTTTTTGAGGTCTCCGGAGGTGCGATAAGTTTCTGAGATTGAGACACAATTTTTAGGGGGAGGACGAGTCTCCCCGCAACCATAGTTATTACCTTAGGTATCAAGTTCTCCCCATGGCCCTTTGAACCGGACAAATTTTAAATGAGTCCTTGGTTTGGTTGTGGTTCCCTTTTGCGATCCACTTGGGTTTGAAGTCAGGCTGGTTGGTTCCTCCCGCCCAAACCTAGGTTGAACCCAGGCAAACCTAGATAGACCGAGTGCAAACCAAGTACAGTTCCACTGAGAAACATTCTATAATTTAGGGCAGAAAGGGATTATTACAGAATTTGAACAAAGATTTTTTAACATTACAAAACAAAATTTGCTGAAATTCAGATATTCATTGCATCAAATCAAATTAGTCCTCAAGATTTCAACCAATGAATTTTTTATATCCAATTGCTGATAATGACCCTTGTCCAATTAATTGGAAGCTCTGTATAGTGATGAATCATATTTTGAATATTAAATGATATCTTCAATAGGTGAAGGGAGTTTCATGCTACTTATATACTATTTTTCAAGTAGGACTTTCATTACAATCAAACAAGCTCTCTGTATAATGAAAAAGTAATAAGTGTTTGCCAAATTGGAAAGCAGGAATGTTATTAGCGCAGTTGATCCCATTGGCGCTGGTACTGTTTGTGAATCAACTAATGCCTTTGATCAGTAAGAAGAAGAAGAAGAAGAATAATTAGATAATCCATTAGATGATTGAAATTTAGTATATGGTTCTAATTGTTGAAAGTCAAAACAATGATACTTGAACTCGATATTCTTTTCATATATATTGGTATTGATAATAGATATGATGCTATGATTGCAAGTTTATTATGCTTTTGTTGTTTTTATGATGCTATGTGGCATTCTAATCTTAATTCATTCTTCTAGGCTGCATACATATGTATATATATGATTTTTACATGTTTTTGTACTAACAAACCCAACCCAGTCGAACCCAAAACTCATTTCAAAATTTTTCTGTACTAGTAAATCGATTCTTTGACCCTGAACTTGAACTTGAACTCGAATCGGTAACTTTGGTTATTATTGGTAAAACAATATTACAAGCTATAAATTGGTTACAAACTAAGAATATTAGAACAAGAAATTGAACAGAAAATTCACTTAAGATAGAGATGAAGAACAAGTCCATACCATTTCTATGATATTAGAGTAGTGAACTACAAACAACATGCTGAATAATTGGAAGCCATTCATAACAATAGATAAATTTCCAAAATTTTAAAAATTCAAAATTCCAAATATATTTTGCTGGGTTTGGGTAGGGTTTACCTGGGTTAGTGCTAGGTTTGGGCAGGCTTCACGCCCAACCTTGTGGTTCCATGGGTCCATCCCTAGCCCTATGGGTTCTAGTGGTTCGAACCAAACGTGAACCCCCACACATATCCATACTAGGTTCACACCCGACCCCAGTTCGAGGGTCCAGGCTGGGAATCCGGTAACTTGGGCAGAAACACACACACATATATATATATATCTATATGTATGTATGTATGTATATTTAGAAAATTGTCTAATCAAGAAAAGTACTCCTAATTTGAAATCTACTCCCACAAGATTGAGCAAGCTTTGCAACTGTATGACTCTCGGTGAGGTGTTCATCGTTTGCAGCCTTGTATAGTGTAGACCCCATGGCTTTTCTTCCTTACTCTACGTGTCCTTCATACTTTTGTTTGATTTATGTGTGGTCTTGGGTGTAACTTATTATTTTTCATTCATCCTTTGTTTTGGTTGAATCTTTTGTGCTCTGCGTGTTGCATTAGGGTTTAAAGTAATATGTCGTTGGAGCAAAGTCCCTTCAACTCCCAGCTTGGTTCGTCCCTGTGCAAGATGGGAGTGTCACAAAATAAATGACAATCCGGATTCAGGGATGGATATTGACACGAATGGTCTGAATAATGATTGCCAAGATGGTTGTGATAAGGCACCACTCAAAAATGATAAAGGAGAAGTTAGGGCTTCATCCAAGGTAGTGCTTTCTGACCAATCTTGTCAGTAATGATTGCCAAGATGGTTGTGATAAGGCACCACTCGAAAATGATAAAGGAGAAGTTAGGGCTTCATACAAGGTAGTGCTTTTAGACCAATCTAGACCTGAATGTCCACCGTCAACAACCTTTAATGGAGTTTTTTTGTAGGAAAGAGGGTGGTTCTAGAGGATCCACAACCAATGGGGATAGATTGGAGGGGAGAGCAACTGAAGATGGAGCTGTTGGAATCTATTGAGATGGTAAGCCTCCCCATGACTTTAGAGCTCTCTCTCTTTTTCTCCTAACAAAGACATGGTTATGGCTATTAGGAAAGAACAAATGCGGTTGAAAAATATCACTATTCTCTTTGTTTGCTTAGATAAGGATTTCTTGTTTTCATGCAATTTTATTGATAATTGGATCGCTAACATTTGGGGAAGTAAATTAGGGATTTAAGTAAGTTTTTGTAGAATGATTAAAAAAGGGCTATTTTTCGTATTTTTAAGTCACATGGAGTGCAGGAAAGAGTCTTAAAAAAGAATTACAGGAATGTGGGTTGGTCTATGTTTAAGGCCTTTCAGTGCTCAGCTAAAGGCAAGGTCAAGCAAGTTGTTGCTTGCTCTTCCCCACATTGGATTGAAATTAAGAACTTGCAACTAGAATTTTTTCCTTCTATTGCACAAATTGTTCAACCACTTGGCTCAGTTTTACAGATTATGGATGCTAGGTGTACTCTACCTCATTTGAATGCTAGGATATTGCTTGCCCTAGCACCTAATATATAATTCCCAGATTTAATATCGATGTAATTAGAAGAAGAAAAAATTGTCTAGGAAGTTTCTTTATTAGGAAATTTAGGGTTGTGTTTTCATTGCAAAAATAATGGTCACAAAAAAAGAGCACCCAACCCTTAGTAACTTGTAGAACCCTAGATTTGATAGTAATGTCAAACCTAATTCTAAAGATGGTGGTGAGTCAGACCAGTCTAAAAAGGATGATTCTAATGTTAATAATTCTTCTAGGGTTGACACATTGGGTGCCAATAAGGATTCTTTAAGGATCCTAATGAAACCCTGTCGAATGATGCAGTAACAGAGACTATTGATAGTGGTAAATATTTCAGTTTGAATAACACTTTGTTTGAAGAAGATATTGAAGTGGTGCCAGCCTTAGGCTCTGGTATCTTCATTTCTCTAACCGATTGTCAACCAAATTCTAGTACTGAAATTGTTAATGCTGAGGTAAATGTAAAATCTTCACTCTCACCTAAGCTTAATACATAACAACTGGCTCCTAACACCATTAATGAAGGGGCTGAGAATATTAATAGGACTTGTAATGGACCCCTGAATAGAGATAAGGAAATAAGTGGGACCCAAAAATCAGTTGTTCAAAAGAACAATGGTAGCACAATAGACTTAATGAATGAGAAGCCATTTATTGAAGTCATTAAGAAAACCTCTTAGAAAAAGAGGAAGATAATTGAGAGACATTCTCTTTCTAATTTTAGGAGGAAATCTGAAAAGGATATGCCTGACTATTTTAATAGACTATACAATAATTCCAAATCCAACAATCGAAATGATACACTTACATAGTTGGACTGTGAGAGGTCTTGAGATGCCTAATAGGAAATATGCGATTAGAAAATGGTGCAACAATCTCAAGCTAAAAGATATTATTTGCCTGCAAGAAATTAAGATTGTGGGTTTCCAAGCTTATAGCATTCCGAAATTTATATGGGACCTATCTATAGGGTTTTACTTTAATTACCCTAGAGGTATAGGTGGCATGGTATTTTAGTTGGACCACAATGGGCTGAAAAGGTTATCTCAAATGGTTCCTCCCCTTGTCACAGAGCCCAGTGGGTTATCTTTGAGTACAATGATATTTCAATTGGGGTATGTATTATCTATTTCCCTAATGATTGTAGGGACCGTGCAACTTTATGGGAATGGTTATCTAATGGCCTACCTAAAGCACAATAGATTTTGGTAGGGGATTTTAATATGGTGGCAAACAAAAAGGTTAAGAGGGGGGGGATAATTCATTGTTGGAAAGGAAATGAACAGTTTTTTGGTCCAATTTCAAGAGGAAGTTTAGAATCGCTGACCCTTTAGCTCTTCAGAAAATGTTTTTCTTTGATATTTGGTTCATATGGTGCAATAACCAATCAGGACATCAAATAATTTACTGTTGATTGGATAGGGTATATATTGAGGATTCCATATTCTCTGTTGAAAGACAAGATGGAAATGCCCCTATTTATGTTACCCCTTCCTCTCTATCAGATCACCACCCAATATATGCTAATGTCTTTATGGACAACTTTCTAGATAACAGGAAAAAGAAAAAAGTTAGTTTTAAATTCAATGCTCCCTTAATGGCGAAGAGAATGATGATGCTATTAGAATGATGACTAGTCTTTATAAACTCTTTAATCAAGAGTTGAATCCTACAGATATGAGGAATACACTAATGGAATCTTGGAGGAAAATGTACCAGCTTATTGGTAAGAAAAAAACCTATTGATAGGACTAAGGAGGAACAAATTCTATAGAGTAACATGAATTCCACTGAAAAAGATCTACAACTTAAGGGTTGTGATCCTCAATTGGAGGAGAGGCTAGTTGGGATTAAATGCCAGTTAAGGAGAATTCAGCAGTATGAGATAAAAGAGCAGCAAACCAGAGCTAGGATGAATTGGATGAAAGATGGAGATAAAGGTTCTAGTATTTTTTTAACGTTATAAGAGCCAAACATAAAAGAGAATTGATTGAGATTACCTAGATTAGTGGAGTCTAACTATTGATCTAAGTTGTATTAAAGACGCCTTTTCTTGCTTCTATAAGGACCTATATACCTCAGAATTTAATGAGAATAACAAATCTAATCTAGAGCAATGCCGCAAGCTTATACTGAAAAAGATTTCAAATAGTGATGCTATGAAGCTTGAAATGCCTATAACTCTTGATGAAATCAAGAATGCAATTCTCTCTCTAGCAAATTATAAGTCACCTGGTCGTGATGGCCTTCCAGTTGAATTTTACAAACATAATGTGGAATTGATTGGCCCTAAGCTCCTAGAATTGTATGAAGATGCCTTCTATCTAGGGTCACTAGGTGTTGACATTAACAGAGGTGTTATTAAATTATTACCAAAGGGTGGTGACAAGTCTCGAGTTAAGAATTAGAGACCCATAACTTTACTGAATTTATATCACCCACTCAAAGAGGTTTCATTAAAGCGGGATTCGTTCTTCAAAACCTTATTACAAGTTGGCAAGCAATGCACTGGGCTAAGAATGATGCTCAAAATGCAATGATGGTTTTGTGAGATTTTGAAAAAGCCTATGACAAAATTGAATGGCCCTTTGTTATGGATATGCCACAAGCTTTTTGGTTTTCCTCATTTTTGCAAATGGATTGACATTTTACTTAAGGATTCCTCTGGTGCCATTGATTTGAATGTGAGCTTACTTACAGTATTGTTCTTCAAAGATCTATAAGGCAAGAATGCCCAATTGCCACTTCTCTATTTGTTATTGCAGCTGATGCCTTCTTCTATATTCTCAGATCTTCTCAGTTAGTAGGACTTCCTGTTAGAGGCATCACCCTTCCTAATTTGGATGAATCACAGGCTTCAATTCTTTTGTGTGGTCTGCGGGGCTAAAGTGGCTCCCCATAAATCATCCATCATTGATTGGGGCCAAATGATATTGTTAAGTATCTGGGAATCCCGTTCTCTATTGATCCATCTCTCAAGGATATGTGGACTTGGCTCCTCTAAAACTGAAAAGAAATATATGAAGTGGCAAACTCACCTTCTCTCCTTGGCAGGCAGAGTGCAAGTGGGTCAAAAAGTTCTATTTGCTCACTATATATACTTCTCTTCAGCATGGTTATTTGCCAATTATCAGACTAATAGCTTGGAAAGGATTCTGAGGGATTTTCTGTGGTCTGATAGGTTGGAGAACAAGAAAAAGCATTGTGTCAAATGGGAGTGATGTTGTTTACCTAAAGAAAAGGGTGGACTGGGTATTAAAGATTTGAAAGCTCAGGGTATGGCATTGGCATATAAATGGATCATACAAGCCCTCTCAGGGGAGGAACCATGGAAAGTTTTGGTCAGAAACAACATCACTAGATCGAGGATCAAAAAAGATAAAATCTGGAACAATGTTCCTCTATGTGATAAAGTATTTGGGAATTTTCAATTAACCATTTTTGGCTTCAAAGTCTTTCAATCCATTTGGAAGGTCTAGTCCCAGCTTAGAAATCTTATCCTATTCAAGGGGCGCAAGTGGTGGTTCTCATACATGTTCTGTTTTGGGTAGATCTATTTGGTGGGGAGTTGAAGTTAATGGTAAACCTCTTGCGTTAACTTAAATTTTTGCTAAAAACTGGTATAAATATGACGTCTCTTGAGTCAAACATATTTCAGTTGACAATAGGTTAGGGTATTGGAATGAAATCTCAGATAAATTTCACATTCCTAATTCTCAGAAGAAAACTTACTCTATTATTGCTAAAGCTGTGGGCAACTTCTTCCCTGGGCATACTATGAATACTTATCAGTTTTTGCAGTCGATTAAATGGAAAGATGACAGTCAGCTTAGTAAGGCTTCTACTAAGCAAATATATAATACGCTCAAGGATAACTTCTATTTTTGACAGGGTGAACCATGGCTAGGGGTTGGGGTGTTCGGTCTCTAGGTGGCAGTTTATCTTTAACTTTTTGTGGCATTCTCCTTGCGAGCCTAAGAAATCTTGCTTTAGATAGTTACTGCTCTTGAGAAAACTTGCTGTTGGTAATACCTTCCTACATGGTTTAGGTAATCCTATTATGTGTGGTGCATGTTCTGTTCCAGAATCTTTTGAGCATCTTTGTTTTGAATGTATCTTTTCCTGTGGTGTCTGGTCCATTTGCTTTGGGTCAATCATTGTTTGGAACAATAGACCTGGTCTTTCTTGGAATGAAATCTTAGCTGGCTTTGTGGAGTCTTTTGATCTTAAAGCAAACATTTCTGGTCCATTTTAATCTGTGAAATTTTATGGTTTCTTTGGAAGGAGCGAAATGGAGAGATTTCTCAAAAGAGAAGGAGACAACTTACTGAGTTTGGATGTAAACTCATACGTTTTCAAGTCATGTCATAGGTTGCTGCTGCTTTAGAAATCTCTAGAGACAGGTTCATGGTTTTGATGTGAGAGGGACACATCTTGATCCACAAGGGGGACTTAGTCTCATGCCAACATTTTTCTATTCACAAGGACATGCTCAATCAGAGAGATTTTGATAATTTGAACCAATTTATCAAAGGTTTAAGTATTGAAGATAGATCTGCTTCTACAAATAAAGATCTCCATGTTCAAACAACACCAGGGCATATGGATTAGGAGGAATGACAGGCTACTATCGGATGTTTGGAAGGACACCATTCTCAAGCTGATTTTGAATCTTTTTGTATTAACAGATAGTATAGACAGTAGGTTACTTGAAGCTGTAATTAAATGTATTCAATAGGTAGCTACTTCAAATTGCAAGTAAATGTTTTCAATAGTTAGCTACTTTGGTCTTACCCAATAGTTTCCTGAGTTTCTTTTGAGGTTGTAAAATTGTAACGTAACTCAGATAACATCTATGTCAGTGGATGTAAGCCGGCTACTTTTACTATGTTAATACAAAATTGTCTAATTAATAAGATGTCACAATTTTCTCAAGGTTGAAGATGAAAAATACACAAAGGACTTCAAAATTTTCTTTAAGGTTTTAGATGATAGATACCTGAAGGACTTAATTATTTTTCCATTTCTTTCATTTCGAACAAACATGAACATTTAGCTGTGGAGCATAAGGATGTTAATCTTAAACAAATTGGAAATAAGTGGATGGTAATCCGGCAACAAATTATAAACAAGTCTTAATTGCATCAGTTTCTGGCAACCACATTCATTTAAGGGACACCAATTAATTTTGAACATACACCTCTTTATTAAGAAGAACTCCCTTTGCAAAAGTTGTGACTCTACATCTCCTTGAAGGCTATATAAGGTAGATTCTCATTCAAAGGGAGGGGGAGAAAAAGTAGGCAGAGAAATCAGATCGTAATTAAGGTAGAAACATAAAAAAATTTAGAAAGTGTACCTCTTTATGAAGAGAGATATTCACAGTAACTGAGTAAAGGTTGTCACTTTATGTCTCCCTTGAGGTTTATAAAAAAACACCTTCTCTTTGAGGAAAGGATGGAGGAAGGAAGAAATAATAAAGCATAGTAATTAAGGATGGATTAATGGAAAAATTATGGAGCAGGGAAAAAAGTGACTCAAATTTTTTCCTGCAAGGATGAAGTCAATAGATACACAAAGGAATTAAGTATTCCACAATATTCATTCCTTCTAAACAAAGGGCTTCTTTATATGAACATCAAGTAGTTAAGGATGTTAATAAAAAATCAGTTATAAACAAGCCTTCATGGCATCTATAACAGGCAGCCACATTTTAATAAGGGATACAAATTAATTTAGAAAAGACACCTATTTGTTAAGAAGGATGTCCATTGCAAAAGTTTACTCTGTGCCAACACTTGAAGGCTATGTAAGGTGGATTTTCATTTGAAGGGAGGGGAGAAAAAGGGCATTGAAATCAGGCTGGAATTAAGGTAGGAACAACATTTAATTTAGAAAGGACCTCTCTTAATGAAGAGATATATTCTTAGTTAAGGTCGTGACTCTATGTCTCTATTGAGGGTTGTAAAGGAGGACCTCCTCTTTTAGGAAAGATGGAGGAAGGAAGAAAGAATAGAGCATAGGAATTAAGGGTCAATGGAAAAAGAAAGGAGTTGAAAGTGGCTCCCTGAAAGGGCAGCAATGTTGAAGGGTTGTGACTTTTTCGAAGGGTGTTAATTATGAAAGATTTTGATTCTCTGAAGAGGCAGAGATAATGAAGGGTTGTGATTTTTGCAAAGGATGGTAATTGTGAAAGGTTGTGACAATTGTAAAGGACAGACATGATGAAGAGGTGCGACTCTCCCTTACATTAGAAGATATAAATGGTAGATGGTTTCATTTGAGGAGGAAATCCAAGGGAGAAGGATTTGGGGAATGATATTTATAATTTGTTCCCAAAGGCAACAATAAAAAGTGGCAACCCTTTCACCAATAAAGGATAAATCATTCCACACATTCAAGGGTTACTTATCTATCATCACTCACCAATACATAAGCGCTCTATGAATTCCACATTCATTAATCATCACTTTTCCCTTTATGAATTCCACATTAATTCAAATATCATTTACTAACATATCAGAGCAAAGATCAATTGGGTATCAAGCATACATATCAGCAATCAATTCTTCCATCAACTCTGCCAGTCTATATTAATCATATAAAACATTGAATGGATGAAGATCAGATCTGATATATGAAACCACATTAAGAAAATAGCAGGCCTGTGAACTAACAAGTATTGTGATATGCAAAGTAATGTTTTTGTCTAATATGTATTCTCATATGTATTTTGATATGGTTCGCAATGAGAATTACAAATCTATCTAAATGCTTAAATTATTGATTTAAATTAGCTGCTCTCTTACAAACAATCACTTATGGGTTAGTAAGGAGGCATCATTCATTGGGAGAGCAGATATGGATTCCCCCTCTAAGTAGTCCACCTAATATTGGATGGAGAAGAGATTTCTGCCACTTTGTCAAGGAGTGTTATATCACGCCCTTGTGCTTAGTTGCAGCGAATGTTCTGAGTATCATATCATTCATTCCTCTCTAACCCCTATGATGTTTGGCTGTTGGAAGTGAAACTGAAATATAGAAGCAATCATGTATGGGTTCGTAAGGAGACATGATTGGGAGAGAAGATACAAGTTGCCCCTCAACGTGGGCCGTCTTAATGAAGTTTGCAAAAAAACCAATGTGTTTCTCAACTCTCCCTAAGTGATAATTCTTTTGTTTTGTGTATTCTTATATTTTTGTAGAGAGAGAAACTAATAGTTGCTTCCTTGTTTTTCAGCAAGGAAGCCATGATCGAAGGAATATTTTTTTGTCGATTCAAGTCATCAACGGTCTGCATCACAATCAGTGTTGGGCTATCAATGCTATTTAATGAATGCCTAGCTGAATATTATCTTTGATGCATCGGAGGGTATTATTGGCAGCATGAAGGTGACATGCTCAACCATGAATGAGATAGATGGGACCACCCACCTAAGATCTATGATGATTAGGATTCACCAAGGAAAATGCAAGAGTCAGATTAGCATGAAGTAGTGTATTTGTAGGAAGACACTTGAGATCTGCATTGCAGTCATGAAGTACAAAAACCGAAAAAGATCCAAAGTATATTGTGGTGTGAGGATGTTAATACTTGTCGAGTTCAAAGTACATGTCTCTCATACAAAATGAATTTTGAAGTTTGGAATTGATCCCACAAATGTGTTTTGGAGAGGATAATTCCATATTATAAAAGAGCATCTTAGGGGTTGGGTCATCTCGTGTCCCTAAAAAAATTCTGTTTCTTGTTTTTGTTTGTTTTATATGTTTTTAATAATGTTCTAGTGATCTTAGTGTCACACACTCGCCAAATAGACATTTTTTAATTTTCACATAGAATTCAACATTTTCACGGTTATATACGTTTTTCATAATGTTCTAGTAATCAAATTCTCACTTAAAAGACATTCTTTTGTTTCCACTTAGGATGGAACACATTCACGGTCATATACCAAAGCTCCTAGTGTGTGACATGACAATTTGTTTCTAGAACACAACAATCTATTGAAAGTAGTTTGATTATACATTGATACAATGTGATTTCTTTAAACTAGTTGTTGGTTTATAATGAAACTTTACAAAGGAGACATGTTTAATGAGAATAAAAACATACAAGCTTTGTGTCAACATTTAAATTCATTCCCACGCTCATTTGGCCGTAGGGAGGTTTATGATGAGAGCCACATCACAATTTAATGCATACACTAATGTCATTGCACACATATCATGTGCACAAAGCATTGTTCATCCTAACCTTTTGCACTTACAATTTGAAAATCACCCATCATCATTTGGAGGGTTATAATGAGAGCATGTTGGAGATAGATTTGAACATAGTGTCTTTGTCTCTCACTGTTGTAATGGGCATATGACTTGAGAGCATATAAGATTGTCACAAGTATTCTTATATCTGAACTTCACAGTAAATTCTTGTGTCATTGCTTGTATTCTTGACTATGCTCATTCTTTTGAAATGGCTTCTAGTGCGTATTGTTAGTATTTCTAGCTTCTATGTTTGGGTTGTGTGAATAGGCTGTCTTTTATTGGACTTGTTATCATCACTCTAGTAGCGATCATATCATCAACATACAATGCAATGATGTGGATGTGGTCATCTTGGGGATGCACATAGAGATTGTTGTCTTCCTTCATAACTACTGAAAGTAGATGAAATAACTTTTTTGTCAATTTTCTTAAACCATACTACGATAGCTTAAGCATGTAGAGAGTTTTTTTCAAAAGACAAACAATAGTCTTGCTAATAAAATTGGGAGCTTGGATCGTGTAGGCCTTTGCAAATAAATAACCATTATGAAACACACACTTCACATCACTCTGATGGACCTCTTAGTTAAAGGAGGTAGCAAGAGAGTAGTTGTGTAAATGCTATTGATTTAGGTAACAAGAGCTTATTTGTCATTATAGCTCACACCTTCAATGAAAAATGCCGAGAAACAAGATATGCTTTGTGTTTGTCAACATTACTATTAGCTCCCTAAAAAAATTTCATGTTGGGGCAAAGAATAAGCCCCTACATGTTAATTGCATAGGGGATTAGTATTTTTCTACATTTGGACAAGTAGTTGGTGCAGGGACGTTCTGGGGATGAGCACTTGGAATACCCCTACTTGTTCAAAACATGAGGATGCCTAGATGTTCTTGGGGCATTTGGGGGACTCCCAAGATCCCTCGACTGTGCTAGGGACATTTAGGTATTTTGCGTCGACGATCGACATTCCATGCAAAAAAGGTTTTTAAATTTTTTTAAAAATAAATTTGTTCTATTTGAACCCTAAAATTTGATGGGTCCTAGTTTGGGCTCTCTAAGCCTTTATTAGCCCACTAAACTTCATTTCCATCTGACATTTTTCTTACAGCTAAGAGAGAGGAATGAAAATGACCGCTAAGAGTGATTGGAAGAGTGCAAGTGAAAGAGGAGCAAGAAGAACAAGAGGAAGAAGATTAATCAAGCACAAGGTAGGGCTTTTTAATATTTTTGTTTTATTTTCCAATTTTTATTTCTAAAACTAAATATTGAATGCGTTGTTGTTTCTTTATCATCATTTCTTGTTGAAAGTGTTCTCATTTTTGTTGTTTGAAATTTCTTATCTTTACAATTTGTAACTTGTTTTTTGTTATTTGAATTTCTAAATTAGGCTGAAACTTCAAGCTAGTTTCTTAATATATATTTTTTATTTTCATTTTTTTAAGTTATTAATGAAGCTGAAATTTTTTCATTTTGTGAAATGCGGTGTCAAAATGGCCACTCATAGCTAAGAAAATAGTGGAGATGAGATGGAAATTAATTATCAGAGTGCAAGTCTATTAGAGTATGAACCTGAGCATGAGGCAAGTGATCATGGGGCTGATCCAAAAGCCTAATCTAGTTTTGTTGCAGCAGAACCTCCTTCTTTAAACTGCCCTTCAGATTTTGGCAGAGTTTGTTAGGGGTCATTATGAGTAGAAGTCTCCTCTTAAACAATTTGCAATAAGAGTATCAACCCCAGTGCCAACAAGTAGTGTAAGAAAATGGAAATGCAATTTTTGTGGTGCAAAATGGTTTGGGAGCATGACAAGAGTTAATGTACACTTGCTCTTTTGGATAGGATATAGTGTATGTCTTTTCTTGATGAATGCTAAACATGTCAAGTATAGAATTGAGATAAATGAGCGTTTAGGCATTCCTGATGATGATAGTATAGTTCTAAAGCCGAAGTCTTTGGTTGCTAGGCAACATATTCATGCAATTTAGTAGTCACAAGGGCAGCAACATACTTCTACACATCATGCATTAAAGAGCTAGAACTATGTCAGATTCAACTTCAGCTCTAGGACCTTCATCCATTCAAAGTTTGGTAGAGGAGGGTAGCAAGGGGAAATGCAAGGTAGGAAGTCAAGTAAACTTATAGCTGATTTGTTTAATGCATATGTGAAGGATCAATAAAACAATGTCATTGGTAGGTTCTTCTTTGTCAATGACATACCATTGCATGTAGCTTAATCTGCTTGTTACAAGGAGATGATGTCCTTAGTGGTGAAGGTGGGAAGAGGGGTATCATTTGTGCCACCAGGTGATCACAAATTGAGGAACACGATCTTGGATAGCAAAGTAACAAGATCAATGTTTTGATGGAGTAGATGAAGGCATGTTGGATAGAGTTTGGTTGCAACTTAGATATGGATAGGTGGACGAACATTGGCCATCGTCCACTCATCAATATCATGGTTACATGCACAAAGGGCCCATGCTTTCTGAGGCTAGTTGATTGTTCATGACATCACAACAATGCTGATTTTCACTTTTACGTCCTTAGGGAAGCTATTGAAGAGGTTGGGCCACAAAATGTGACCTAAGTAGTGATAGATGAAACATGTAATGCCACACTAAAC
Organism: Cupressus sempervirens; assembly: GCA_028749045.1. Classification (NCBI taxonomy): domain Eukaryota; kingdom Viridiplantae; phylum Streptophyta; class Pinopsida; order Cupressales; family Cupressaceae; genus Cupressus; species Cupressus sempervirens. The sequence goes on from CM053787.1 coordinate 258,993,876, forward strand.
ATAAATTGAAAGATAAGAAACAAAGAACAAATACCATATTCGCAATAAATTTTTTTTTTATAGTAAATTATCTTTATACAAGTACAAATACACAGATTGAATCATTCTTAATCTGAAAACCTCAACAAGAATTATAATATCATCCCCATATGTTTCCATAATGATGCTAATACAAATCGAGTTCAGTACAATAATGTAATACATCATCTTTTCTAAACACCTATGTCTAACATAGGAATCCTAAATGCTGTTTCAAAAGTACTACAACAGTCATCTTTGGTTATTTGCTAAATAATCTCGAAGCACCTGGAAAAACATACAACAACGCAACACAACACAACAAGGGGCTCAGTACACACTGATTAGAAAAAACAGCGTAATCCACCTGCATACATGTTAGAATAAACATATATAAACCATAATGCAGATATCTGAACCACTTTAACATAGTGCAGTTTCAAATTAATATGCAAGAAGTAAACATTTACTTAAAAATGCAAAATTAAACTCGCACTAAGAATAACCCGTAAATGAATCATATATATACTGAGGTGTCATCGTTATGGCACTAAGATTCTGCATCCGTGCATGGTATGCCCATAGTCAACTCATAACGGTAATTTCTATTATACTTATCATTGATAGAATAGAAATATGCCTTTTTCTCCGTACTCAACCATATAGGTTTAAGTCATAGGTAAGGCCAAATATATTTTATATGAAATTAACCCACCCCAAATTATTTTAAAGTTATCACTGATTTAATCAATTGAATTAGAATAAATCGATATTCAGCCACCTCGATATACGTTCATTACAGTTATCCTTATAATACACATCAAGTAGATATTCTAAGAATGCACAATTACGAATAACAAATCAGTTATTACATTCTTCATCTTTTGATAAAAAAACTCATCTTTTACTGCCACATTCAAAAATAAACTTAGATTATTTTAACAACAGAAATAAGTACTATATTATTACGCTCTCGTAACTATAACTAAACTATTACACCGGTTTAATGATAATTACCAGTCGTAACACTATACTACTTACTCCTACTGTCAAAGTAAACTAAATTTATCCTTTGAAAAGACCAAAAAACAATAAAATAATGTTCGTATGATATTCTGATTTAAATTGGCTAACTTATATCATAAAGCTGCCTTTCACAAAACAACTATCCATTTCATTTATGGACTGAAATACATCTAGATAAATTAAAAAGAATTCTGTTTCAATATAACATCCCAAACAATCCATGTTTAGTATAAAGATACTCAACAACAAAATCAAATATAATTAAATCCATATACAGCCAAATGATCCTTTACCATGTTATGGTATATCCAAAATACGATTCACAAAAGTGCAATTTAACTTTCAGCATGCCTTTAACCAAAAGCCATTAAGCTATATAATCCTTATACAATAAAATACATACCATCTGTTCACATGACAACCATACAGATATTGATAATACAGCATCCAAGACAAATCAATTTCTACAACCATAAAAAGAAGTTTATGCTGTCGCAACTAAACTTATACTTTAAATTCAAGTTCCCAAATAACTGTTTGACGAATTGCCATGTCAGATATTAACCGACAGCAAGATCTAAATTTCAAATTATCAAATGAATACTTTGTAACAATAATACGATTTCGAACCACATTGCATTTCCATGATAATGACAGTCGATAGCTTTACTATGCTATTAAGCATTATACAACACTAAAATCATTTCAATTTTTATTTTTTTATTTTTATAGTACTCGTTCTATAATCTTGAAGGTCAAACTCGAGTTTTATCCCTCCAAACCCATACAACTGAATAAACAATGACAACACCTTAAACAACATACAGGTGACTCTATGTTACGGCTTAAACCTTAGATCCTTGCAATAGTATGAAATTGTAAACACATAATGCCTACTGATTTAACTCAATGATACCACATAAAAGCTCAAACAATTCACACTAACATATTCTTATAAAAACTCTTTTTACATACAACCGAGCTCAAACAAACACCATTATTTTGAAAAATGGTCTCCTATGCCGTTAATCCTAATGCCATTACCATCAAAAGTCACATACAGTTCACTATGTTTTTCCTCATCTTTTCAAACAACGGTTCCAATTAGCTAATTTGTAAAACAGAGTAACTATGCCCTCCAACAGTCATGAGACTGCAACCTAATACGTGCACATGATTGTGGCAGAACCACACATACCAATAACTCGAGATACAGGTTCTATCTAAATTCGGCCCTGACAAAGCCATAATACCAAAACCACATACAGCTAACTGTCTCAAAATGAGGCCCCGACAGGGTTTAACACGAACAAAACAATATACCTAGGGCAAAGCTCGAATATAAAACTCATCACTATACCCAATACGGTATTCCCATACTCCACATCCAAAGGTGGGTATCTACAGGGCATTGCACACAGTGCCTTGCTCTGTACATATCCATCTTTGAATGTAGATTCACATTATAAGATCAAATAACCACTTGCAAAATGCTAATCTACAACATAATAAAATTACAAACAAAAAGAGAGTAGGGTAAGGAATTGCCCCTACGTGAGTAAAGAAGATGGAAAACACTTCTGCAATAAAGCTCGAAGCCAAAGCCCAAAACCCAAATCCAAACCCCACTTCCACAAGACAGAGATTGAAGAACTTGCTCGCAACAGAGGAAACAATTTCCAACAACAAAACCCGAACCATGAATCAAATGAACTGACTGTCAGCAACTTCTCAAATCTCTGTCTCATAAACACAAAATCTCTTTCCACAAGACCCTCCATAATGTCGATTTTCCAGCATCAAGGGCTACAGATGCTTAAAGATCAAAGCAATGCGGCCATATTTCCGACCCTATCTGAAAAGATAATCCACTCAAACAACGAAAAGATCAACAAAACCCATTAAACCATAATATCTCATTAATACGCAGCTGCCAGATTCATTGCACTGAAGTTCACCACAGCGCCGTGGATATGGCAGTTCCATTTCCACCGCCATAAGTTTGGCAACGATTAAATGCAGATATCCCATTAAAAGATATGCTTCAAAAGCAAAGCAAAACCCCTTAGGGTTTTTTATTAATAAAACCTCCTTTCATAACCAATAAAACAATATGAGATGCCATAAATCCATTCATGAAAGGTATAGCCACGGGTTTTAAGCCCATTCCAAATAAATACAACACATAACATAATGAAGCTATTGGTATTTTTTTTTTAAAACCCTAATCACATAACTAGAAGAATATAAATGTATATATATATAAACAAGAGAACCTTTTAATACTTATCATCATTTAACACAACTGTAACATAATCATCTTAACAGAATATAATTCTTTTAATTTATTTGAATCAGATCGAATTGTTTTATAACAATATGCCTAAGCAAGAAAAACTCTTTCTGCATATCATAGATTTGACATTGGCAATTGAATAACCTAGCAATGTTTGCAAATTAAACACACCATAACAATCTGAAGTAAAATTTCTAACATAATTCCTAACAGAATTGTTAAAAATGTTTACACAACAATATTCTAAAAACAGTGAAATCAAACATAGAAATCTGAGATAGCAATATGTTCTGAAATAACACATGTCCCAAGACATTAACACCAAGTTCAATAGATAAAAAGAACGTATCATCAGAAAGATACTATAACCACAAAATCCTGATAAGCAGTAAAGTCCAAGAAAAGGTCACGCATGACAAAACATGTGTGCAAAGCTATAGTGAAGCTTGTTGAGGCAGCCTAAAGACATATTTGGTGGACTGCATGTGTGCATGCTATGATCAATGTACTCAAGGACATGGGGAAGAGATGCAAGAGATGTGCAGTTGTTGATCAACAACCACACTTGATGTGTACTTTTAAGGAGCATCAGGAAGGAGTTCTTGATACAAGAATGGAATTGGTGGGTTGAGGCCAAGATAGAGCAGGGGAAGATGGTGAAGGAGACAGTGCAAAGTGAACAATTTTAGAGTAATGCAAAATATATTGTCTCCATATTTACTTTGGTTTCCTAGGTGATCGAGTATGGTGATGGGGATGTACCTACCCTTGTAGAGGTGTATGAGTGCATCGATTCTATGCTTGCCCTGATTGGGCTTTTGTGCGAGAGAGGGACCCCATTTAAGCATTCTACAATGAGCACATCCAGTCAATCATTTAGCGCAAATGGGAGAAGATGAACACTCCTTTGCACGTGGCTACGTGTGCATTGAATCCTAAGTAGTACATGGCTAGGCCTGGTAGAGTTGCACCTATTTAAGATGATTAGGTGAAGGTAGGTGCATTGGTAAGATGTATGATGTTGATAGTGTTGACAAGATTTGCTCTAAGTGGACATAATTTGCCACTCTTATAGGAAATTGGTCATTCAAGATTCTGTGTACTACTTCGAGCTTAGTATCTTTAGTTTTACTATTGGGTATGCTTATGACATAATGTTACCAATGCTATGTTGAATGCTAAATGGTTGTAGTTAATGATGAATTTCATTATGTTACAGGTTACTTGGATGCAACAAAGATGTGTATCAAAACTATGACACAAAAGCATTTGATTTTGTGGTGGAAATGTCATGGATTACAAAGGTCAAAGATTACCATAGTGGCCATTTTATTGCTATCTCAAGTTTCTACTTCCTCAATTGCAGAGAGGAACTAGTTTCCTTATAATTTCATCGACTCTATTAAGTGGGATACACTTACCTCTTAGAGAGCGAAGAAGCTAGTTGTTGTAGACAGTGCCTTGCATATCATGGATCACAAGACACACATGTACAAGGAGAGCCCAACGACACGATGGGATGTATTGCTTAAGGAGCCATCTAAGATTAGAGGGTGAGATTGCAACAAACACAAATGCAGGGCTGGATGGTGTTTCTTTGAAAAATCTTGACTGTGAGGACTCTAGTAGTTCCAACAATGAGAACTTTGGCGTGCAGGATGAATAGAGGCCTCCCTTCACTACATTTTTGACATGATTTTGTACTCATTTTGATATTGGTCATGATTGATATCATGCTACTCATTGTAATCATCTTTATGATATTTGATAGAACTTTAGAAGTGATCTGATATAAATCCTATTTGCTAATAATTTGAATTTCTATTTGACTTGATTTTTTTGAATGTTACTATTGAGTATGTACTATGTTACTATGTTGAATGTTGAATGGTTGTGGTTCATGTTGCAATTTTTTTATGTTCAAGCATTCCAATTTGGTATGTTATACTGAAACATCATCTAATAACTAGCAGTTCAAGTTCTACATGTATAGTATACAACACCCCACCCCACACCCTCCGCCATTGCTCTTGCAATTTTGCACCCTAGTGCCAGTATTAATGTTCTCCATTGGAGAATACGAGAGTACAACAATAATTTATCTATTAACATATATTTGTAGGTGGGAAAGTGAGCCACATGAAATTGAACAGCATGTGCAAAGGAAAACTTGGGAACTGAAGTATTTGTCACTTCTCGTGATTGTAATTGAAGTAAGATGAAAATAGTGAGGACAAAATTTGGTGAAGCGAAATGGAGCGGAAAGGAAATGAACCGTACTTATGGTGTAAGATGAAGAATAAATCTAACCTTTTTGCTCCAATAAACATATCTTAGTTACTTGGAGGAATTCCCAAAAGAGTAGGAGAATATATTGTAGGTTGGATATGACCTATGCTAGTAGGGATGTCTTCACCTTTGATTAGACCAATTATAGTAACAAAAGTAAGGTTTCCCCTTGCTCCCTATATGATCACATTGCATCAGGGCCAAGATACATGTGGCTAATGCTAGGTGTCAAAGCTGTATTAAGGTAGGTTAATTCCTTCTAAACACCAATCTGCTGAAGGATGAAGATTGCGACAAGGCAATTTTTACTCTCAGAGAAATTAACAGATGGATGTAAAAAATAAAACAGCTACTGAAAGATGGAATAGCAATATTAAAGGTTGAATTACTGTTTTTTCAGAATAGAGGGGAAAAAGAGCTTTAAATAGGAGAGCAGAGAACGACCTTCAGGAACTTCTTTCTAAATCGATTAAAAGAGCTTCAAAGGGATTCCACCAATCTAAACTCAATGAAAACCTATTAGCCAAGAACAATCTGAGAAGTTTCCAATCTAGAGAAACCCAAGGATTAAGGGTAAGAGACACTGAAGCAAACAACTCTCAAAGGTTCAATGCTAGAGGAAGATGTAAAAATCCATTGAATATGTTGAAATGCTTGGTAGAAATAATAAATGGAATTAAAAAAATTAATAACAATAAAACCCCAGGAACTGACAACATACCAATTAGGTTCTAAAAATAATATAGGTTGGATAAGTGAAGGCCTATTACAAGCTATGTTCCCCTGATTTTTTGGGACAGGGACAGTCGGACGGGTTTCGAGGATGACAAAATTGTTTGCCGATTTTGGGGAGTCGGGGGGTGGGAGGTGGGGGATGGTAAATGGGGACGACTATATAACAATAGGCAAAATTAAAATTTATTCAGAAATTTAAAATATTTAAATCAAAACATGGATAAAGCATGTACTTATACATAATAGAACTTAAAATATAAGAATCAGCAGAATTCATATACCAAATTTTTATTTTTATTTTTATTTACTGGTGAACGCGGCCTGTGACGGATTTAAGCGGCAGTGAGTGTTTTTTCTCATTCTTTCTTGTATTTGCATTGTTTAGAACCTTGAGGAGTGAAGAGAAGAAGGTTTGGAGGCATTCTTGGCTGATTGCAAGTGATTCAAGGCGGATTTGAGTGGATTGTAGAGGATTCTAACCGATTTTAGAAGACAAATTTCTTTCCATGTATGTTCATCTTATCATAGTTTGAAAACTTTTTATAGTTTTATAACAAATGTTCTTTTGTTTTTGTTGTTTTTGGTAAATGTTTTCAAATCATTTAAAATCATTTTGGATCATTTGAAACCCTAGCTTCTAAGGATATGGTTGAAGTTTGTTGTTTGCTAAGGATATGGTTCAAGTTTGAAGTTTGAATCATTTGAAACCCTAGCTTCTAAGTTCTAACTTTGTTTATTCATTTCTCTATATATTTATGTGTAGGGCAGCGGTCAACCATTAAAAAAATGACAAACCCACAAGAAGAGTGGCCACAAACACCATGCCCATCTAGATATGTAGGCACTCGGCCTAAAAATGCAAGAGATAAGGCATGGCGGTATGCCTATGAAGCTCCAAATCCAAATGATATTGGGAAGGTGATATGCATTCCCTGTGAGAGAATTATTTCTGGAGGCATAAACCGCCTCAAATACCACCTTGCAGGCATAAAGAAACATGACTCAAATCCTTGTCTCAAGGTAACTGATGAAGAAAAAAGATTCATCCATGCCCTACTTGCAGCTGCTGAAGAGAAAAAAATGAATAGGGAGAGGGCAAAAATAGCTATTAGGGCAGCCATAGCTGAATCTGAAGTAGCTCCTTTTGATATGCAAGAGGAAGAAGAAGCACTTGAGAACATACCAGGATCTCTTCGTGGCCCACGGATCCGCAAACAAAATTTCTCTTTTACCGGTTCCACTTCTTCTACATCTCCTACTTCTTCATCATCACCATCCAAATCCCCATCAGGGATAGGTGGTTATTTTGTGCCCAGGAACACACCTGGAGCACAACCATCATTAGAGGGCACTGCATGGTTTAAGGAGGTGCATGAGCAAATTGATATTGCAGCAGCTGATTTTTGGTTTTTCAACAATATCTCAATGAATGCCGTTGATAGTCCCTATTGGGTCAATATGGTGAATGCAATGACAATATCAGGCAAAGGGTACAAGCCGCCTAATCGCAAGGATATGAATGGAAGGTTAGTATTTTACTATTTAGTAATTGTAAATAATTGAGATTCACTTTAGTTCATTGTTATATTTTAAATCTTAATTGTTATAACTTATTTCCTAATTTTTTACTAACACTTACACTTTATTTAATATTACACTTAAATTTTGTAGGTTGCTTGACAAAGCGGTTGGTAGGGCAAGATTGTTGATAGAAGACCAAAAGAAAGAGTGGAAGAAGTATGGCTGCACCATTTTATCTGATGGGTGGACAGATGGAAGAAGTAGAACCATTATTAACTTCTTGATTGCTTGCAAAGATGATGTGGTGTTTTGGAAATTTGTCGATGCCTCCAACAAAGTGAAAAATGCAGCCACATTGGCTTTAATGTTGGAGAATGTTGTCATGGAGGTGGGAATAGAGAATGTGGTGCAAATAATCACAGATAATGCAGCAGCATATGTGGCAGCAGGTAGATTTAATTTTTTATATTTGAATCAATATGAATCATGAATGTAATGCTATGGTATTATTCAATTTAGATTTGATGTAATTTGTAAATACTAAATATGGAAAGTTTGTTACTGATTATTGATTTTTTGCTAATCTTTTAGGTATAATCCTCCAAGAGAGGCATCCCACACTTTTTTGGTCACCTTGTGCAGCACATGTCCTTGACCTTCTTTTGGAGGACATAGGAAAACTTGATTGGGTGAGTCCAGTTGTGGAAGATGCTAGGCAAGTCACGAAATATATCTATAATCACCCATGGGTTCTCAGTTTGATGAGAAAAGCCACTAAAGGCAAAGATTTGATGAGACCTGCTATGACAAGGTTTGCAACGGTCTTCTTGACGTTGCAAAGTATTCTTGACCACATATTGGCTTTGAAGCAAATGTTTGTGTGTGCTGATTGGGTTGCTTCACCTTACTCAAAGAAGCCCGAAGGAGAAGCTGTGGCACGAATAGTCTTTGATGATAGCTTTTTTGCAAAGGCTAAGGAGATTGTGGAGGTAACTTCATTATATTTTTAGTGTATTCAAGTTTCATTTTCAATTCATAACTTACTATGTTATTAACTAATTTGTATTTTTCAAATTTCAAATGTAGATGTCTCTGCCCCTGGTTCTAGTCTTGCGCGCATGTGATGGGCAGCAATCCCCAATGGGAGGTCTTTATGAGGCCATGGATAGGGCGAAAGAGGCTGTTAGAAGTTACTATCACGGGGACGGTCTCAGATTTGACCCCATTTGGGAAATAATTGATAGGAGGTGGAACAATATGCTCCACCAACCTATTCATGTAGCAGGCTACTTCCTCAATCCCAAATTCAGGTACTATGATAATTGATTGTCCTTGAAGTTGGGATTTTAATAAGTCTTTATTTTACTTTACTTTTTAAGGTTGTGTAGTAAGACTTGATATCATTTTCTATTTGTTTTAGGGCTGATGATTCCTACTCAAATCCTAATGGAGAGGTCATGGAAGGTCTCTCTAAATGCATTGAGAGAATGATATCAAGTGAAGAGGAGAGAGAGCTTATTGTGACTGAACAACAAATCTATGTGGAATCAAGGGGTCCTTTGTTCTCTTCTATGCTAGCAAAGAGAGCAAGATCTACTCAAGCACCAGGTAAAGCGTCAAACTTTAAAACTTTTGCTAATTGATAAGTTGTGCTTCTGATTTTGTTTTTTATTGCTTTATAACTTTTAAAATTTTGTTTTGCAGATGCTTGGTGGGCAAGTTGGGGTGGCAATACCCCCAATTTAAGGAAATTTGCTCTCAGAGTCCTATCCCAACCTTGTAGCTCATCCCATTGTGAGCGCAATTGGAGCTTATTTGAGTCCATCCATACAAAGAAAAGAAACAGAATGACTCAAAAACGGCTTAATGACCTTGTTTATGTGCACTATAATCTTAAGTTGCGCATAAAAAAGTCACAGCTCTTAGAACTACCTGGTCCGCTTGATCTAGATGAGATAGATCCTTATTCTGATTGGACAACACAGGAGCCAAGTCCATTGTTTACACCAGATGAGATCGCTGATTTGGAGAGGCAGGCCATGGAGGGGGATGCTGACACTGATTTTCAGTTCACTATGGATGACATTGAGGATGAGGACGAGGATGATGGTGATTCAGGCGAGGATCAGGCATTACCATAAGGAGGAGATGCATCCTCTTCTAGGACGTCGAGCCAGTCAGTAGGGACGTCGAGCGAGGGGGCACAGCCACAGAGTTCACAGTCACGCAGCTCACGCCCTATCCCAGTGCGGGGCACTTCTTCTAGGACTAGACCCCCTCGCTTTCCTGCTAGTGCAAGTGGAAAGAGGAAGATGTGATTGACATTGTATTGATGTATTTAGACTTTTAGTATTTACTTCTAGTTTGACAGATTGAAACTATTTAGTAATTTACTATTTTGCTTCCTACCATGAGCATTCTGCATGAGAATGCAATTTTGTACGCATTATGCATTTATATATATCTAAACTTTGTTTCTTTCTTTTGTATTGTCTTTAATTAACTTATTAGATGCATCTTCTCATTAAATTTTGCAAAATAAATGTATTTTTAATTAAATTTCAGCGGTTTTTTAGGTTCCCGAGTTTTTCCCGAGTTTTTTTTTTAAAAATCGCCGAGTTTTTCCCGATTAAACTTTTGGGGGGCTTGGCGAGTTTTTGCATTTGGCGAGTTTTCCAACTATGTCCCCAAGTAACCGAGACATTTTTGGGATGGGCAAAGCTGAAAATATATTGGGGACATGTTCCCGGGTAACATTGATTACAAGTCTTCAATGAAGTCATAGACAAAGGATCTTGACAGTCTGCCACAAATAAAGTATCATTAAAATATTGCCTAATGATGGGGGAAATCATTTATTAAATACTAGAGACTGATATAAAATATTGGCAAAAATATTGGCTTTAAGATTGGTGAACATCCTTTCCAACTTTATTTAGTCCAACTCAAACTGGTTGCATTAAGGGTATATACATATTGGAGGATCTCATTACATGTTTGGGAAGCCGTGGATTGCACAAGAATTTCCTACCAGAATATAGGTATTCTATAAATTGACTTTGGAATGGCCTATGATAGGGCTGAATGGTCCTCCGTAGTGATGGCCTTAGAATGCTTTGGCTTTCTAAAATATGTTTCTCAAATGGTGAATACTTTTTTGAATGATGCTGTAGCCCAAGTTGAGGTAAATGGATCATTGTCTAACCAGTTTCCTTTGCAAATGTCTATAAGGCAAGGTTGTCTCCTTGCTCCTGTTTTTAATGTAATATCCTCAAATGCTTTATTTTACATCCTTAGTATTCCAGTATATCTCCAAAGGTAAAAAGTGTTGTCTCTCTCCAATGGGAGTGAGCTCTTAAACATGCTGTTTGGAGATGATACAATTTTATTTGTTAAGCTTGAAGCAAACAATGTAAACAACCTTATGCAGAAGCTATATTTGTTCAGTGGTGACATCTTAACAAACATGTTGGGTAACTTGGCCTGCAGTTTTGTGTAAATCCCTGTTCAAAAGATTTGTGGGAATGAATAAAAGGTAAAATTGATAACAAGTTGAGTCAGTTTAATAAGCAACACTTATCCTTGGCAGACACTTTTTAGGTGTGTTAAAAAATGCTCTCCTCTTATAGTTTGTGGTATTGTACTACTATTCAGTAGTTGTCAAGTAAATGAAATTCAAAGAAGGATCAAACAATTCCTTTGGTCAGGTGGTAAAGGAAATAAGAAGCAGCATGTTGTTAAATGGCAGTGATGTTGCATAGAAAAAAAGGTTGTCTGGGACTGAAGGAGGTTAAAAAAACATTGTGTTGCCTTACTGGGTAAATGACTACGTAAAGCTCTAAAGGACCTATTTGCTTTTGAATCTGAACCTGTTTACTTTCATTACCCTCTTTGTTGGTCATTTCTTTCTTTGAAGACACAATTGCAAGTGCAAACATAAAACATAAAAGCAAAAGAATAGGTTTGAAGTCTTCAAATCTTTGATGGAAATTTTATGAGAGAGAACTGTCATCAATGCAAATGAAAAATGGATGGTAAACCTACCTATAATGATTTAGTTTTGACGGTCTCTTGTCTTCTTCTCATTGCTGTTCTCTGCCTGTCTTGTAAAATGCAAAGTGACAAAATTAGAGTTCTTCAATTGTTTTGTGTGACGTCCCTATTGAAGTAAGATATGATGATAAATAAATAATGATTAGTAACAATTATAAACAACAATAATAGTTATAATTATAATATAATATTAACTGTAATACTAATTAAATTTTATTATAATATAAGCTAAAAATATAGACATTAGTAAAAATATCTAATATTTAATAAGATGCCAAAAGTAAATATAAATAATTCATATCAAGAGCATTGAACGATACAAGACTCCAAGAGTCTCGACCTTTGGAAAGGTCGATTCCCACCTTTCCCACACAGATATAAGAAAACAGCAGGGAGATATGGGGAGAACACGGGGGAGAATCAAATTGAAGACCGTAGTTTTATTTTGTAAGGTTGAATAAATATTCAGCAGACAATCATTAAAGTTTTTAATGTTTTAGCTGCAAATATAATTATTGCAGTGGTTGGGGACCATAGCATTTTCTGTGTATCCAGATTTTAGTGTAAATACCAGATCCTAACTTTTATACTTGTATGCATGGCATGTGTGCTGGGCCTTGGCATTCATTATGCAAGGCACATTCTTCATTGGCGAGCAGTTTTGAAGGAAGCAGATCATCGATCCTTGAGTATGCTTGCATCAACTCGCATATGGAGTACTGATGGGCATGTATGAGTGGCACTACAGCATAGATGACTCTGTTCTCGAGCTTCCACAACAAGGAAATGAGGCACGGCAATTCCTAAATGCTGCAATAAAGCTTTGATCAATAATATGTAAATTGCATGATCTAGACAAAGAACCCAACGCCATGTGCAATCTTATTATGTATGCGGGTTGTAATGAAGGCATGCTGTAACTGATGATCTTATTTGAGAAGATAATGTTGAAATCTGGTAGCAACTGTGTCACTGTTTTAGCAATCTGATTTGTAATTGCTGTCCCTGCATATTTGAACTGTCTGGTTTTAAATGCATGTAATTCTGAAGCATGCTCAGTTATGCTTTTTGAATGCATTAATAGCTGAAGAATTGTCATTAATCTCTACCTCATTTCAGTATGCACAGCAAACTATAAGATTCAGAGCAAGAACAAGATTTTCTTATAAACATAAGTAGTTCGGAATTTTTTACAAAGTTACCTTGATGTTAAATGTTAAGTCCTGAATGTTACATCTTACAAGTATTTTTTAAATGTCTATTCAACAAATCTGTGGTTTTGCAACATTAAGGTAAACCCAATGTAGGTACATTACATTGTGTTAGTGCCTTTGTTCTAGGTTTAGGGTGGTGTTTATAAAGCGTTGTGGTCTGCCATCCCCTTTTAGTTGAGTTCGTGTTTCTAGAAAAGACTAAACTTTTGTAGGCTAGGCCATAGCAGATGATAGCTTGTCCTTGGGATAGTTGGGGAATGTTAAGGCCTATGTCTCAAGGTTCGAATTCAAATTTGAGTTCATCAATCATAAAATTTGGATGAAATTTGACAAGGGTAAAAATTCAAAAACAAAATCGTCATTAGATTTGCTGTATATAAATGTAATATATCGACAAAATTGACAAAATAGTTTGACATTGCTAAATAATTAAACTAAACAACTCAATATTATTTTAAAATAAAGTAATATTATATTAAAGGCAAGAGACTACAACACAATGGTAACTTGTGAGCCTCTCATTTGAGAGGTCTAAGGTTCGAGCCTACTCAAGCATAACACATTAATAATAATTAATCTCAATAAATAATATTTAATCTAGGCTTCAGCCCATTAGCTATTAAAAAAAAAAAAAAAAATATTAAATAACAATATTATATTAAAGATCATAAAATTCAGATGAAGTTTGGAAAGGGTTAAAATTTGCTGAAATTCGAATGTCATGGATGAAATTTCATCATACCCTGCCATTTTTTGTCATCATTTGTGATTTTTATTTTGGATTTTTTAAAAAACATGTAACTAAGTCAGAATATTTGTTCTATTTATAGGTTAAGTTGGTAAGTTATACACTGCTAAGAAGCCGGAGTTGTCCCCTGTTGCCCGGACTCGGGTTTGGGTCCTTGGTTTGGACTGTGGGTTCGTTCGGGTCCTTGCTAGAGCTAACCCAGACGAACCCGGGGCTAAAACAACTTTAAAGAGTGTGTTTTTTAAATTGTTTTCTTATGTAACTCTAAAAGGATTTTAATAAAAAACTTTTCACTCATCTAATCTCTTATGTTGAGGAGGATGATGATATAGCAGCATATGGGACTAGTGAACCAGTTTGGGTTCCAATGATTAGGATCTAGATATAGTTGCAGTTGGGGATGAAGCCATTGATCCCTCATTTATGATGATCCATTTGACCCTTGAAGGGCATTTGATACTGTGATTATTGATAAACTACTAAACACTAGTCATCTATCATCATGTTTAAAACTTTATTATTTGATGAACTAGTCTTTGTTTTGCAATTTAGTAATTCAATGTATTATTTGATGAACTAGTCTATGTTTTGCAATTTAGTAATTCAATGTTTAATTTTCTTTACAATCATGAAGATAGATTAATGAGCGAGTATTTAATGTTTATTGTTGACATTTGGCATTGATTAATGATCAAACAACAATTGTTCATATTGTGAAATGACTTTGTTTTGCAACTATGCACGTTTCTCTTGTGTGTGTGTGTGTACTCACGAACCCACCCACGAACCCAAATGGGAAAAAAAAAAATTGCCTGAACCCACGAACCTAAACCTCGAACCTAAATCGGCAACTTAGTTATATAGTCATACATTGTCCTTGTAATTTCTGGTGTAAAAATAATGGTGAGAAATAACTTAGAACTGTTGACATTGACATTTTGTCTCAGGTGTGTACTGCTGCTAGGTGTTAGTACATTTGAGTATATTTGAGGTGTTCCATATGAAGAAATGCAATAGTAGAAGCAAATATTTTCTTGGGAATTTCTATGCCAACTAAATGAAAATTTTGTTTTGATTTATTAGGATTAAATTAGGAATTCAAAAACCATTAAAAAAAGAAAAGAAGAAAAATGCATACATGGGGGAAAATCTTAAATAACCGATAATGGGCAATTTTCAAGTTTAAAAGTGCAGTGATCAATGTTTTGAAAATCTTATGGTATTTCAAGAAATTTATTGGTGTCAATGCTAAGAAATGATATCTTACAAATTGTTGCAATGTTTTTGCAATGAATGCTTTTTAGTGCAAGCAACATGTTGACTGGTAAACACCGACCTTGTTTTTTTACAACACAGCTCGCATCTAAGTGCTAAAAGACTGGAAGGGTAGGAGACTCACAAAGCAATAGACCTAGATGATATTGATCTATATTGATTTTGGATTGCGTTGAGGGGGATGGGCCCATGCATTTTTTGGATGAGATTGTTGATTTTGAGTAAGTGAAAAAATGGGCAGCAGATGTAGTGGCATAGGGCGAGGCCAAAGGCAAAGTGGCAATAGGGGCTTCATTAGATGATCACTGTATGCTTGAGGATGATAATGTTCCTGAATGGGAATCACTATTATCCTATGTTCCACGGAGTTTCCAGGACGGGGACGTGTTTCCAGGACGGGTACGGGTCGAAGCCAAAATTTAGGGGACGGGACATCAGGGGACGGCGATTAAAAACATAGGGGATTTTTTTTAATATAGAGACAAAATTCAAATATGTATATCATAACATTGATAAACCATTCACCATAGACATTTTAGAAGATAAATACATGGAATATTATCAAATGGCAAATACTAAGTGCTTCCATTATAACAATATCACATACATATATAGCAAAAATTAAAATGCCTAAAGGCTTCAAGTATCATGCTGAAATCAGAATGAAATAAAGAGAAGTCCAACTAAAATAGTTAGTAAATAGTAAATACCGAATGCAGTCTTGCCTCACTAAACACAATCTTTGCTCATTGCTGCTACTGCTCTTATGTTTTTTTCCTTCCTCTTAGCAAGTATGTTAAATCGAAAAATGAGTAGAAGAGTTAGTGTTTTAATGGACCAAATATGGGTTGCATATTGTTATTATGTCTTTAGGATGACTAGGGGCCACACGAACAACAAAAATTAGGAAAAAATGTTTTTTTGGGGATGGTTTGCCTTTACCAGATTGACTGGAAAAAAGGGGACGGCCAGCAGTTTCGGGGACGGATAGGGGACGGCAAAACTGTCCCCGATACTGCTGGCCGTCCCCAAGTTTCCTGCCCAAAAAAATTGGCCGTTTCGGGGACGTTTCTGAATTTTTCAAAAAAGGGACGTCGCAGGGTACGGCCAAAATCCGTACCCGCATCCCCGTTTTGTACCCGGTACGGGTACTAGGGTACAGAGGCAGGGGACGCGTCCCCGTGGAGCATAGCTATTATCAAGTTTGGGGCACTCTCACAGTTATAAATAATCTTAAGTTAGATTTTACAGATCTGTAATTTATAATCATATTGATATGACACCGTGATGTTCTTTAAACTTGTTGTTTCATCTATAAATGAAGGAAAAACTACTTATGAGATCTCTAATACTTGTGAATAATAATTTGCAAATTAACATGTTCTTTTGATGTTTAAAAATATTGTCCTGTCCAAAATCGTAATCAAATTTTAGTCATGCCATGTTTGAAATTTTCGATTATGGTATAGAGAATACAATCAAAGCTGGCAAGAGTATACATAAATGGTTAACCATAGCTGGAAGACTACAGCTCTTTCAAGCTGTCCCAATCCATCCTTTTAACTTTCATACTCATACGCAGAAATGTGGAACATCAGATTTTAACAGTCTAAAGAGTTCTTGGAAACAATTATCAAACTTCAGATTCCTTTTGGTGGCTTTGGTCTGCATCATAAAACCCTTATAAATTGTAGGAAGCCTAAACATAAAAATATTAGATTTCAATACATGTAATGAACATGAAACTCTTAGACTCACCCAAGGCCCCTCAATAATCTTTACAAACATCTTAATTAACTAATAGAGCCCCTTTTGACCCTAGGGCAAATAAATTAAAATAACTTCTTTCATGCTCATCCTTAGAGAGGTTGTATCTTATGTTCCAGGCAGAAATACATCACATCTCAAGTGAGAAATGGACAGTGGTGTTTTGAGAAATGAACAAAGGTTGGATGTCTCAAAACGATATGACCTTCCCTGAACTTGATGTTGTAACATCCCTTCCCTTTCCACTATAGGTGCCATGCCCAGCCATGGTGTATGGAACCTACCTATGATGAACTAGAAGCTCACTTGGGTGAGGAGCCTTGAAAAACCGAGACAGAAATGAGATAGACAGAATTATCAGTTACATTGAACACTGTCACAGATTTAAGTGAGATAATTTGTACACACGTAGTCAATCAGACCATGACCTTAGGACTATAACATTATGAATCAGTATAAGGTTTTGGCAATAGTTAGAAATCCAAAACCTTTCAATAAAGGAGGGGTATTCTACAGTCCACTTATCGTTAACCAAGATACCAACCATTAGTACCAAACTAGCATAGGCTCATAACAAGGTAGCTGCAGGCTGTGATACATAGTCATCAAAGCATTGGAAGATCATCCAAGTAGGATTCCATTGCTCAGCTGTGATACAAAGTCTGCTAAATCAATACCTCTTTGTCTTGACTATCCTTTGGGAAGACCTGTATGCCTTCCCAAAGAAAGTCAAAACATGTGCAAGAGATGCTTTCCACCTCAACACACATCAAATAAATGAGTTCTTCGAAAGGACACCCCTTTGTAAGCTATGTGTATAACTATCCTCTGTGCACATCCTCTTGTCACCTTGCCTTTACTCTTCCCCACCCATGGGTTCAATAACAAGTGCAGATGGCTTACGCCATGTCTTTTGTACCAAAATTATAAAATAAGTAATGCCATATTCACACTTTCACCATTTCCCCTTTCACGCCTCCTTCCTTGAACTCGTGAACTCACCTTACTGATTCCTAGAAAGTAGAACCTTGTCATAGTGTCACATTATGACAAGCCTTCTAGACTTCTATGCTCCCATGTTGTCCTACTCCTTACCACTGTCTTCATTATTGTCATTCTTATAATTCCATGTTCTTCTATGTAAATCTTCCTTAGAGGTGTACTTTCTCATTCCTTGCTCATTTCTCTTCTGTTTCTATGCTTTCAAAATCCACATAGCAATTTGTAGGCTACCTTGATAACTAGTAGATTTGATGTCTTTTATACCTGTAGATGAAAAACAACATGCATTTCGAACACTTGGTTTTGCCTGGATGGAATATGTCATGACACCCTTGCTGGTTTACTTGATTGGAAATCCATTTGATGGGTAACATGCTATTAAATATGACAAGCAGAATGTTAATCATGTTGTTGGTGAATTTAGTACCCTCAACAAGAGGTATTGGAAATCTGGCTGTATTCAAAATTGTTTAAGAGTCGGTCACTTTTCCACAATGGTTTCACCTTCTCCACAACATTTACTGACAAACATTTTTAGCTGAGCCATGCTATTGGTGTAATCCTCTAAATGTGGTTGAAGAGTAAGTTCTATGAAGGTGCAATGTTTAATTTTTACAGTTGGCCTCTTCTGCACTTGCAACAATTAATGAAACTTAGGGCCTCTAAAACTTGATCACATTCAACTCCTCAATGAAGCCCCTATAAGACGCATCACACAGCCTCAATAGATGTCATTCAATGTCAAACTGGGGTACAAGAAGACCATTATAGTGACGAGGAATCTTGACACAAGTCCTATAAGAACCTTTGCAATTTGAGGCACCTCGTCATCAAGATTATTTATCTATTGAAATCATACATTAGATATTCACCAACCACATCTTTCAGCTACCATAAAGTTGGGGAAAACATGTCCAACTAAGTGAAGGTAAATTAAATTGAAAGAGATCACGATTCAAGGAGTGTTCTATTGTTATATCAACAATCTGTTGTACCAAAACCTTCACCATGTTCTATTAATTAGGCAAGTAGTGGCCTCAGGAGAAGATCTCAGCTGCTTGATATGGCTATAAAAGGTAAACAGATTCAAGTTTTATGCAACAAAATTTTGTAGAATACAACTGACTTCACATCTAACAGAGGAGGTCTAAAGGCAAAAGAAGCATGCAGAACTGTGCCCATCTATGAATGGAAAATAATACTGGGTAGTAAGTGGCTAGAGGCCTGTAGAGGAACCATTATCAAGATTGATGATTAATAGTGTAGGATAAAACCTTGGGAGTAATATGCCAGCTCATGAGTATTCACAAGGCAAATGGGGTTGGTGACTGACTTGTCCAAAAGCTTGCTAGATGGGGAAAAAATCAGTCGTAATTACTCAAAATTTTGTCTTCTCATTCATTTATGCTTTTGACCTCAACATATTTGGGCAGATTACATTTATTTGCAGGCAATATTAGTAATTATGCAATTCTGAGTGAGCATTGATTGATTTTAGTGAATTTATCAGCTGCATTTGATAGGTACAAAACTATTCTCCATCAGAACTCACAAAATTTGGTAACATTTGGCTTCATTTCATTTGAACTTTTTCTCTTTAAACATATTTGGGCAGTTTACTTTTATTTGCAGTCAATATTGTGCAATTTTGAGCGACCATTGATTGATTTTAGTGACTTTATCAGCTGCATATGGTAGGTATGTGACAGTTTTTCCGTTCTTTCCGCTTTCAGTTTGAAGTTAGGTCAGTTGCATTATTTTAGCTAGGCAGTTACAGGTTTTTGTTCCTTTTAAGCTTTTTAGCTAAGGTTTCATTTCATTTTAGTGAAATAAAAATGGCATCCTCAAGCAACAGCAGCAACTGCAAGCTTAGGGAAACATGACATAGTCACATGGCAGATACTGTGCAAGGAATGGTGACATGCAGCTTTTGTGGGCTGTGCATGAGGGGACGTGTCAATGGCCAAGGTTTGCAATATGATATGCAACAGACAAAAAAGTTGAATTAGGTGTTAAATCTCTCCTTGTATCTTTTGGAGAGAAGAAAATTGAGAAAGTGTTCTCTGTGGCCAGAGGTAGATTTAATGGGCCCTTCATTTGCATTGGTTGATGGATGGGGTTTTCTCATAATACAGGTAGCCATAGTTCACAATCATAGACAGATGGTTTTTCCATTCTTCAAAACACTCCTGGTGCACAACTTGTTTGAAAGTTACTGCATGTGATTAAGAATTCATCATGAGGTGAAGTTGGTAATTGCAAATTTTTGGTACTACAATAACTTACCGTTCAATGGAGCAAGGAGCTTTTATTGGGAGGGATTGGTCCAAACTAGTTGTATGAGAAATTTGTAGGTTATAAATATGTATTCATAATATTTTCTTCTATCTTATGACATATGGCACTAAGATGTGTATTGAGTGTGTTTGACCAATAAACAGAGGACAACGACTTATCAGTTCACTGAATTCAGTTTCATGCATTTTTTGGATGATTATTTTACAACTATAGGTTTTTTGAATGTTAGGAAAATTTGTTGTATTTTATCCGAGTCCTGAGTCTGACTGTAGATCTTGGGTCTGCTAAGTTGTTGAACTATGATAAAGATATCAGCATTGCACCTGTTTTGCAGGTCCAAGTCCAACAGCATCCATCTACTGGTCTGTCCAAGTTAATGGTGCTTCCCTTTCTCAAGGCATGGGCCAGCCACCATCAAATTCGCTTGACATCCTTAAGCTCGAATGAAGATTTATTTCAACAAATATCTCGTTGAGGCACAATGACAGTCACTGCCCATTTCGTGCCATAAGCCACTCAAATATCTTTAACACAAGTGCCGGATAGGGTGATGCTCCAATTCAGTGCATTGGCCTCTCTTACACTATCAATGAGATCAGGACATCTCCTTTACTGAAGGGGAGTGCTTGCTCACCATGCTTACTCAGAACTAGCTACACCTAATGCTATTTTAAAGCCTGGATTCCATTATTCACAAAATGAGAAAGGAAGTCAAAGATGGTGAGCTCGATCCCTATGTTTTCCAAAATTGCATCGTTCACTTGCTTATGTGGTTGGTGACAGCTCTAGCAATACAGCATTGTGGTTATTGAAGATGTGCCTCACCAAGATTCTACAAAATGCAAATATGCTGAGCTCCTTCAAGAATTGGTTCCATTTTCCCTCTTTAAAAAGACAGAAAATAGGACAACCTCTAATCGAACTCACTGAATTAACATCTTCAAAATACTCCTTGTGAGATCCACTGCTCTCAACCTGCACCCCCTATCTTGGAATTGATCCACGGGTCTAGAAAAACCCTAATAACCGGCGTAGCCTTGTGTTGCACTCGGTCCCATGAGGATTTGTGATCTCTCTGGTTTTATGTTTTCGAAGGACCCATTTTTCTAGGAATGTGCAAAATGACATCTTTGGTTTTTGTGAGCACCTAACTTACTGATTACTGTAACTTTCTCATCCCATTTTGTATGTCTATTTACCAGAGTTGTCAGAAACTCCTCCTGTCCCTCCTTGGGCACGCATATCCTCGTATCTGATTTGGAAACATATCTGATAGTATCTGGATACACGTCAACTATTGTACCCATGTCTTCCTTAAAACCTTGGATTTTCCAACTGTACCAAATACTATGGGATTTGATTTTTTAAAAGATTTGACGTAAATCTTCTTCCCAAATTTTATTTAAAAAAAACTTTATTAAAGCAATTTAAGTTTTTTTGGTATAAACAATACCTTCACCAAATGAGAAAGATAATTAAAATGTTTTGTTCTGTTTCAGAAAACTGTTTTTGGGGTTATCTTCTAATGCAACTCTATTATGTTTACATATTATAAAGTGTTAAAATTAACTTATAAATATTTATAGAGCATTTATGTTTCAATAATGCTTTTGAAGTAATGAAAATCTACTATAATGACTTAAAAACTGTGTTAAATAAATATGTATCTGTTATTTATTAATGTTGTGTCCAACCGTGTCCATATTGAAAGTCTTAAAAAATGGCCGTATCCATACCCAATACCGTATTGGTATTTGTATCAGTATCCGTATCCATGCAACTTTGCTATTTACTCTTTAGTAGATGGACTGATTGCTTACAATTTTTCATTTACTGCTAGCAACGTTTGCTCGATATAGTCTTGTACTTAAATCCGTGAACTTATTATGATATTGGAGCTGATGTTTTGGCTTTTGTGGTGAGCACTCTAATGTACTGATTACTGTTTACTCAAACTATTCACTTGTCTCCTGGTTTTCTGCTAGGTGCTCGTATCTCTATATAATCTAGTACTTGACTCGAAGAACCTATTATGGACCTGGAGCTAATCTGCTATTGTAATATATCTTTCCTGTAGAGTTTTGAACACAAATATGGATGTAAGAAAACATACTACCAATTAAATTTTGGTATTCGAGATCAGCGATAATATTCTCCAATAAATAATTGCCTTGGCAAGGACTGCGATTTAGTTTCTTGGCATGTATATGACTCGATATCAAGAGGTATTGGTTTTGACTTATTTTATTGCACAACTGTCAAAATTTCTATTTATTTAATTACTTTTTAAAATTTAATGAGTGCTTTTATTTTAAAGATGGGTAAATGGTTTTGACCTGGAGCTATGGACTGGGCCGTCATTGCTAATCAGAATGTTCAACTACCCCAGTGAGTTTGAACCTTATGGCAAGAATAACACCACCCCACGTAATCATCACAATGCCAATGTGGCACTAAATTTTTTTGTTGAAATATTCTATATCATTTAAAAAAAAAAATTTATTCTAGCTTTGCAAGTTGTGAAATATCGAAGTTCCTTGTATAATCTTGTGGCCTTCTATCTTTCTTCTACTCTTTTACTAAGAAGGAAAAATTCTTCTTGGGATTGAATATGCTTATTAGGATGAATTAGATATTCAATAACTGGAACTGATTAGTCTTTCAATAAATATTTATATCCTGAAACAAAATTAAATATTACAATTTTTATGATAATGTTCACTTATTAAAAATTGCAAAGTTATATTTTTCTGTACGAATAATTATATATTATATTTAGAATTGTGACAGTTCTAGAATTTCTGGAATAATTATATATCATAGTTCTAGAATTTCTGGCATAGATATTGTGTAGTGTTGACCCTTTCGCAGTCCGAAAAAAAAATTAAAAAAGAGAGAAGGGAAGAGAAATCAATATCATTCTCGAATAAATAGTTTCTTGGGATGTCTATGATCCCAACTTATATATATATATCTCTCTCAGAGAATCAAAATTGGCAATCGACAAATTCGACTCATGAATGACTATGACTTGGCTATGAATCAACAAAGTGAAAAAGTTTTGAAGTTCAGAGATTTTAATGGTTCAAAACTTTTTCATACATCCTTTATTAGTTCCTGCCTTTGGCAGGAAATCTAATGGATCTCTTCAATTTCTAAAACCAATTAATTTGTCCAATAAGATTTCAGATTATTCTCAAATCAAAATTTATTATAAAGTTCACATTTTCATCTTATTTAATGAAAAAACAAAATACCATTAAACTGAAATCTTATTGGCTCATGATGAAAAAAGCAATGAAAAAATTCATTTTCCTTTAACAAAAATACAACTATTTTTTGAACACTTCTATTAATGCAAGCATTAATTGCAACTTTATCTTTATTAATGAATGCATTAATTTCAATCTTATCTTTTCCACATTTGTGACAAGTGGATAAACTTTTTAAAAGAAGATAATAGTTTTAATTGATGTTTATTTTTTTCATTTGTAAAATGTTATTCAAATATAGATATTTTAATCAAATATAATATTTTAACTCTTTTAAATTGTCAAATTTTAAAAATTATTTTTTATATGATTTAATTTCATATTTATTTTAATTTTAATTTATATATAGTTTAAATTACAATTTAATTATTTTTATTTTTACATATCTAAATGAATGCTTTTAATAGATTTTTTTTTTTAATATAATTTTATTAAATTATACATTTATTTAACATATATATTTTTTACTATATTGATATTTTTATAAGTGTATTTCATTTTTTTAAAGCATAAATATTATTTTTAAATTAATTTATGTTTATTTATTTTTATGCATTAGTCATGAAGTAAATTTAATACCTTTGTTTGTTATCCCTTCTTCGATACCCGTTTGAGTGCTTCCCACACTATTTTATAAGGTCAATTAAATGTCAAAGTAATTGGTAAATTAGTAATTAGTCAATTTAAATAGAAATTATGCTTTATTTATTTATTAAATTGGTTTTCAAAAAATTCTCATGCATGTATTTTATATTTACATTACTAAAAAAAATACGAAGTTTGAAAAACTTTATTATGTCCACATCATGCAATAACTCTACTATAACAAAGTTCTCAAATTCTCATAGCTTCCAAGATTCTGAAGATTTGAAAATATTACATTAAATTGCATATACAAAATAATCTACTCGTGTGCATAAGTGTGATTTTAGTAATTAAAAAAATCTTTAGATTTCTAAAACTTTCCTGTTATTTTCAATTTTGTTGCTATTTTTACTACTTTTGCTCTTTAGAACATTTAATTAAGCAAAACTTATACATATCTTTTGAAGGAAGCAATTGAAAGTATAATATTCATATTTATTTTTAATTCAACCCTATTTTACGGTTATTATTTTTTTGCACAATGCAAATTGAACAATCATAAATATATTCTTAGAAATTATAAAACTTCTAAACAAACATTTCATATCTCACAAACTCAACTTCATAGATCTCTAGACTACAACACATTTAATATCTTGAAATCATCAAATTCGGCAGGAACTTTGGCGCTTGCACCTCTTGTTGAATATAACGTAAACACGCTATAACATCATCAAGTAGAAGTAGAAGCTAACATGCATAAGCAAGAAACATAAATGAAAAATCCATAACATACATAAAATAATAAGTGTAGTTATTTAGGATGTCCCCAATTTTCTTACTTATGTTGCTAATTCTCATGTTGCTTTAATCTTTTACTTGCCTTTTAGCATACTCCATTCATTGCTTTGGTTTAATTATAGTTCATTTTATGTGAATCCAAAATTTTCAAATGATTTTTTCAGTTTCCAGACATTTTAAGGATAATGCATCTCTAAGAGAAAAAAGTGCGCTTTGCGAATGAAGTACCGTGCTCAACAGAATGGCTTTATCCGTGCTCCGTCTGCTGTGTGTCAGAGACACCTGGCTGGGATGTGATACATGTTTTTTTGCCTCGGTCTTGGGTAATCCGTGTGGCTGTTGTGTTTACGTGAAGTTTTGTGCAGGTGTTCTTTTGCGTTTAGTTTCTTTGTCTTTTGCATACTTTCTTTTTTGAGTGTGCGTGTGTGCCCTAATCAGTCTTCGATAAGAGCCATCCTAGAGTTATCTGATTAATCCTTGGCCATCTTTGCTACTGAATGCCCTCTTCGGTTGGTGGTGATGATAAGAAGAGACATGAAATTACCACTGAATCCACTCAAGATGAAGGTGCTGCTGCAGATCATGGTGTTGCTTCAAAGCCATCATATAAGGTTGTGGCTAACAATGAGAGTCCAATGGTTGATATTCCAGATACTGTGTTTGATAAACATTCCTTGCAAGCACCTTGACATAGGAGGAGATAGATGCGAAGGGATCGACTCCAAAGGAAATCAACGAAACCTCAGTAACAATACCTATACAGAGAATAGCGACGGTGAGAGAATGGAGGATGGTAAAGGTTTTGTCGGGAAGTATGACCCTCTCCCTCTCTTCGAATGTTGATAAATATAAAGCTATTAAAAATGAACAAGCTAGATTAAAAAGTATTGCTGTTTTTTTCATTTGCATGGATTTGATGTTCTTGCCTACAAGAATTTTTTTGATGGGTAGATTAATAACACATGGGAAAAAAAGCTTGGTATTTTTCTTAAATTTAGTAGGATGAACCAAAAGGGTTTGTTTGTTATTTTCTTAAAAAACCATGAAATGCAAATGAAGTTCTAAAAAGGGGGTTGTGGAATGTAGGCAAAATGCGTTTCAAAACCATCCCTTGGTCTTCAAAAAATGACTTCGATAAGTATTTAACCGAGGCATCCCCCTTTTGGATAGTAATCAAAGGTTTGCAACCTCATTTTTGGCCTTTTATCTCTTTGGATGTTAAGCCCTCTTGAGTCAGCCCTTCAAGTTGAAGAACCGAAAATAACCCTACCACATCTTAATGCTTGCGTCCTCATCTTTGTGAATCTCGATGTTGTTCTACTAGAAAATATTGCTATTAACTTTGGGGGAGAATTTTACAAATGGGGTATTGAGAAGCTAGGTGATTTGCGCGTTTGTTTCCACTATAAAGTCAATGGCTATACTAGGAAATAATGCCCAAACCTAAAAAAATTCTTTGAAGTTTTCAACAATTCAAACCCTAATTAGGGTTCAAGTCAAGATACTAATATTGGTAATAATAAATTTTTAAAGGAGGATAATAACAATACTATTAAAAACCCATTTGCCAGTCAGCCAATATATAATCAAGTTGAAAGAGAAAAAGTGAATGAGGATAATGCCATTAAGTTAAATGCTTAATAGATAGCTATTTGAAAAATCTTAATGAAAAAAACCAAGTCTTGAAAGCCAAGGAACAATATACCAAGATGTAGATTTCAAACAATAATGAAAACTACCTTCATTTAATTGAGAAACAATTAGGTGTTAGCACTGCCCAAGATCTCAATCAGATAATAGAGGAATTGAATATGGTTGTATTGAGTTGTTGATTAAAAGAAAAGGAAAAATTATGAAAGAACTTACAGTGTTAAAATCAAAGAAAAACAAAATAAGACAGAGACTAGAGATCTACCTTAGCGTATTAATAGATTATGCAGCACCCAAAATAACACTTCCAACTTAATTTTCAAGATTAACATACATAGCTAGAGTATTAGAGGGTTGGAAATCCATGATAGGAAGTAGACTGTAAGGAGGTGGTGTAATAAAATCTTAGAGAAAGATATTATTTGCCTTCAAGAAACTGAAGTTGTAGGCTACAAGCTTATAGCTCCCATAAGTTTATTTTGGATAAAGCCACATGCTTGTACTCTTAACACACTAGAGGAGAAGGGAGAGTCACTATTTTGATTGGCCCACAATGGGTAGATCATATCATTAATAAGGGTATGTCACCTTATCAGATTATTATTTGGGTGATTATCAAATTCCAAGATATTGAAATGGGAATTTCCAATGTCTATGCACCTATTGACTATAGAAAAAGAGCCTCCTTGCAGGGTTGGATTTCTAATAATCTTCCTAAAGCCTATTGGTCTTTTGTAGGAGACTTAAACTTGATTGAAAATAGACAAGACAAGTTAGGAAGAAATAAACATGAGTGGAAGGGGAATGAATTTTGTTTTTGGAAAAAATTCAAGAGGAATCTTAATTTAAGAAATCGCCTTGAGGGATTGAGGAAAGATTGACAATATTTGGCTCACTTGGTGCAATAACCAATCTAATATGAACAAGATATATTGTAGATTGGATATATTTTACGTTAATGCTTCTAGTTTTGATCTCTCCCAGAAACTTGGTTACAATCTAGTAATTGTCACCCCAGATAGTATTTTGTGATCACTCCCCCATCCATGTGTGCATTAAATTAAAAAACTCTTTTGCAAGAGGAATGAGGCTCTTCAAACTAAATACTTCCTTGCTTATTGTTGAAGATTTTGAAAAGGCAATTAAAATTGCTATCGGTCTCTCTTATCTTTGAATGGGGAATTCACGAGAATCATATCAAATCATCTAGTGGAGGTTTGGAAGAATATGTTTCAAATTATTGGTTCCAATGAAGCATATAATAGGATAAAGGAGGAAAACTTTTATTAGAAAAAAGTTTTTTAAGATTGAGAAAGATTTGCAAGTTAAAAGATTTGATAACAAGCTTCAAGTTGAGTCGAGTCAAAGCAAAAATCAATTGAAAAAATCCAAAACAATAGGATACAAGGTCTTAAAGCCAAGTGCAAAGCTAATTGGATTAAAGAGGGGGACATAGGCACTAGATATTTCTTCAATTTGATCAAAACAAAATAGACCAGAGCAGAAATTAGTGGCATATAGGGGCTAGATGAATATAGTACAAATAATTATGAGATCATGAAGACCTTTGTTCAATTTTATAGTAATCTTTTTACCTCTGAATTGAAGGATAATAATATTTATGTGATGAAACAATGTATTAAACTAATTTCCAAAAAAAGTGTCCAAGGATCAATTCAGGGCACTTCAAAAGAACATTGACATCAGTGAGATAGATCACCTAGTATGGATGGGCTTCCAGCTGAATTCTATAAACATAATAAAGAGTGGATTGTTGGTGAACTTATGGCCTTGTATGACTATGCTCATGATTTTGGGACTTTGGGGAAGAATGTTAACAGAGGGATTATCAAATTTCTCCCTAAAAGTGGTGACAAAACTCTAGTTAAGAATTGGAGAGCCATTACTTTATTGAACATCTCTTACAAGATCATTGCCAAGATTCTAGCTAGAAGGATATCAGATTATCTTAAATATATTGTCACACCTACTTAAACTAATTTTATTAAAGGAAGATACATTTTTGACAATCTTATAACTAGTTGGAAAGGTATGCATTAGGCTAAAGTGAGTGGGCAAAATGTGGCAATGATCTTGTTAGATTTTGAAAATGCCTATAATAGAATTGAATGACAATTTGTTATCAAAATGCTCCATGCCTCATGTTTTCCTCCCTACTTTTGCAATTGGGTTAAGTTTGTTCAAAGATTCCTGACAATTATTGAGGTTAATGGTGAGCTATCAGATCCAATCCCACTTGGTAGATCTATAAGACAAGGATGCCCATTGGCTTCAACTCTATTTCTCTAGGAAACTGATACTTTATCTTAGATCCTTAAGGGTCCGTTTGGTTGTTGGAATAGGAAGAGAAAATTAGAATATGTTTTATATTCACTATTTGGTATGCTCAATCAAAATTGGGAATAGGAAGACATATTCCAATTTTGCCCCTAAAATGAGCTTGGAATAGGCCATTCCTATTTCCAATATGATTTTATCAAATTACATAATTTTTTCAAATCCGTTGTGATTGCACACGCATAATTTTTTCAAGTACTATTGTGGAGACTAATTTTTGTGTGCTTTGGTATATAAATGAACATATTTTTCTATTTAAGTGATTTTTTTCAAAGCATCCACTAATACATTAGGGGTCAATTTGCGACGGTGGGCAAATGTTATGTTTTTTTGGCTTTTTTTTTTTTTTTTTTCAATTATAGCCCGATGACGTTGCAATTGCGACATCAGGCAATGTAGGTGTCGTAATTGCGACGTTGTCGGGCTAAAATTGAAAAAAAAAAAATTGGAACGCGGGTTTTGTTTGGCGACATACAATATATGCCATTTCAATGTTTGGAGGAGCGCGCACATATCTTAGCCTCATCAAGGCCATAGTGAAGAAGAGTGTAAAGGTCCTTGTCGTCTTACCCATTACAGGCGTCGAGCTTGAAGCTGCTGAGATAGGAAAGTTGATGCAGAGCCTATTCCCAGTTTTTGATGGTTTCGGAGTGATATCTCCCCTTTGTCTGGTGCATTGTCAAAGCTTTGGCATAAGATCCTCTTTTGTCCATGCATCGGAGGTCACAAGGCTTCACATCGTATAAGAACACTGGAATTATGGGTGCTCTCGATTTCAACATCAGGCAAAGCTCGTACAAGCACCATCTTGATTTTGCATAATTCTTCGATAAAATGGTGATGGGGACAGACGCTGTGGCAATTGCGCTTTGAATCTGTACCGCTAGGTGTGGAGTAATTATGGTAGATCTTATCTACTGAGGCATGGGTAAGGGGATTGGTCGAATGCTTTGAGAATTTGGATTTTGATCAATACCCTCCAGTACCAGCTACGAAACCCTCCAATACCAGCTACGAAACCAACATACATTTCTTCCTCCAGAATCTCGGACATACATTAACCACGTTCCAGGGAAAGCCTAGGTTTTGTACTATATAGAGCAGTTGGTTGAAGGAAGGGTGATTGGCAGGAAGAAGGGTCTCATTGCCAATGTTTGGTATTTACATATCTCCATTTTTTTTTTAATGTTAATTGTTATGCATACAAGAATGTAGGGTTGTAGTTTTTTTTAATCAGTTATATGTTAGTTTGAGATATTGTTATTATTTTCCCCATAAGTTTTCCTATGTTAAGAACTATTCATTCTATATGTTAGCTATAAAAACCATGTTCCAACTGCCATGTTCCAACTGTTGGAACTGACCCATAACCACCTTTGGAGATTTTGTAAAATCTTGCCCAAATGTTGAAGTTAAAATGACAACTTTACAACTTTTCAACATCTTGACTCCTATCAACCTACCATCACCTCAAATCGATGCAGAATGCCTTCCTCAGCTACATGAACCATGTCTCCATCCTTTTCAAACAATTACACACTTTGTAGGGTCATTTGGCATGATCTCATTTTGCCAAACTTGGCAATTTCTTGTCACCTATTGGTTAACTTTTGCCCAAACACAGACAAACTACCCTAACACACCACTTAGACCCTCTTGGAGTCTTTATTCATCAATGACCTAGCTAGGATCACAAAGACACACAAACTACCTTGACACACCACTTAGACCCTCTTGGAGTCTTTATTCATCAATGACAAGACTAGGATCATTTACAAGCTAGAATATCTTGGGGTTTTAGCCCAAACCCTAGGTCCTCCTACACCACGGTGCTAGGACCATGTCAAACAGGTCTACATGAGAAAACCAGCCAATTCAAAATAATGTTGAAAGAAACATAGAACTAGAATGAAAAGGAACAAACTCAAAGAAAATGTTTTTGGTTGATTGAAGATTGCCAAGAACCACCTATGCTCCTATGTTACCTTTATAAACTTCTAAATTTGGCATGAGCTTTAATGGACATCCACTCATCAAAATTCCCATTTGGCACAAGCATAGATTAAGTTTATGAGAATAAAACAATCATGTGTCCCACAAGATGACATATAGTGAAGAAACCTTTCAAATACTTCATACAAACATGTGTCCCACAAGATGACATCTACTGAAGAAACCTTTCAAATACTTCATAAGCTTGCAACTCCCATTCCACATCTAGTAAAGAAACCTTTCAAATATTTCATAGGCTTACAATTCTAATTCCACATGCTCTAATAATGGTCAAAAGGGTGTAGAACTCAGCTTTATTCTTGCTAATGGCATTTGATTGTTAGTTTACCATTAACTTGGTGAGTGAACTTTTTGGGTTGGTTTAGGTGTTTGAGGACCTTGGAAACCATAGTAGAACCCTCGTGAAGTTGAGTCCTTGTATTTGTATATGTGAGCCATTAGTAGCCCTAAGGAACATTGTCAGTTTGGATTGCAATTTGATCTTTTGGCAAGACTACCTAATAGTTGATAAAGAGCCCTTACCCATCTCTGCATCATTCCCCTCATCCTTAGTAGGGATGAATCTTCTAAATAGTACCACATAGATTTTTCCGAGACAAAACATATGAAAAGATAAGATAAATTCCATTTAAATTAACCAAAGTAGATATATAAATCCTATTTTAACTATAAGTTTGCACATAATTATGGAAAAAGACTATATTCATATCTCCTTCCTAAAGCCAATCAACCCTTACCTTCTACTTCCTAAAAATAATTCTCATTACTTACTTAAGTTCTCAAACAACTTGAGACTCCTCTCTACTCAAATCCTATGGAAAGACAAGATCTTGAATTTTTGTAAGTAACAACACACGATCTTGTGCCTACCTCTTCCTAGCATAAATATTACCAATACATGACCATTTCTTGATATGCCATTTATCTCCACGGGTAACCATGAAAACATCTAACTCCTTCACAATCTCATAAAAAATGACTACACCTTGCTGATTCTCGACCTTCAACATCAACATGATATTCTTTGCATGATTAATGAGATATAGATACATGAACTTTTTCAACTCCAAATTCTCTGCTTTAATGTGACAGCCACATTTTGAACATGCTAAGAATCCATTCAGACAAAACCATCAATCTCTGCACATTAAAAAAACCAGTTGTATAGCTTGATATTGCAAGGGAGGCTTGGCCATTTTGATAAAAGCCCAAATGGTTTGAAGGTTATTATCATTGTCCTAAATCAATCCTGCAACATCACTGTCATCTGGAGCTTCCGTCAACAATAACAACACCTTCATCGAATTCTCTACAATTGGTAATTCGCAGAAAGTCTAACCCACGATGACTTCAACAAGCTTGCATGCTTCCATTGGTGTCTTGTCATCACAGAGAAGAAAAGATCTTCCATGCTCCATAGTTAAATCTGCTAGAATAGCTGTAGCTTTGACTTTCATATTCAAATTAGGCTTCTCTAAGAAGACAAGTAGCAAAGGAACCCCTCCAGCTTCAAGGCATCAATTACATTTTGTTGAATCAAGGCCTCTCTTCTGTTGTCATCGAGCTGCAATTGTGTGAGCATTTTGACAATTCCCAATTTGGATTCCTCTGTACCTCTTAAAAGGAAATGGGCAAAGGATTTGCACCAATTAAACTAGATCATTGATCTTATGTTTCCTTCATTGTATGAGTTTCCATCATAAGAGAGCTCATTAAGAATAGTCTCAATATCCATCGTCAACTCTGGATGATTGCCCCTAATTAAAATCGTAACAATTGTCAAAATAACACCACATTGTTGGCCTAGCTACTCCAGGATATTCTTATATTTTTGTCAGCTTTGACAAGAAGTTTATAGCAGCCCTTGTGAGGTCAGGGCTCAAGTCATTGAACAGACAGTTAATGATCTTACTAAGCCCATTGGCTTCAACTAGTTTTTCCTTCCCATGGTTATTGTCTTGCACAACTGCCATTAAAACTGAAAAACAAAGTGCCTTCAATTTGTTATCATTAGGCTTTAAAGCTCCCACTATTAATGGAAGTAAAGATTCAAAAATTATCTAGTTTTTATCATTTGTACTCTCTTTGCAGAGTTCTGATAGATCAACAAGTGCTCTTTTTTTTGCTCGGCACATAATTTTGTCTCCAACTTTATCTTTGCCTTCAAAATCCTTGCCACGTAGTTCTGCTACCTCCAGAGATTTATAGTGCAATACAAGGCTTGGTTTGGTATAAGAATGGAATTCGGGAGAACTATACCAGTAAGAGGATCCTTTGGCTCACCTCTTGCAAAATCACTCTCAATTGCTTCTATCTCAAAATAATTATTAGTTGAGATCAAAATTGGATCATTCATCACTTTCCCTATAAGAGGATATTTAAAATGTGAATATGGCTCATGAGTAATGAAATTCTCCCGAGATCTGCTAACTACTCTCCTCAATTCCAGGAAACGCTTGCAGGAGGTTTCTAGTGCTAGGTCAGCATCTGCTTGAGAAAGAAGAGCCATGACCTACTACATATACTAGACATCCTGGAGCTCCTTTTCCCTTTCAGCTTCCTCGATATCCCTCTTAAACTTATGAAGTTCAATAGATATATAGCTAGGGCTTTGCCCAACACTTGTGGCACAATCATCCATCCTGCTCTTTGAAAGAATCATAGTAACCAATGTTTTTATCCTTACAAAGCATTTTATACCATTCCAACTCTGCCATAGATGTTGCATAGACCTTGACAATATTGTCTGCATATTTCATCAACCAAGAGACTAGTAAACCAGTGGAACCTAGATTTAGGACAACCACATAGTGAAGTTTCGAAATAGGGGTACTAAAAGTGCGCCTACAAACATCAATCATTGTTTTGCATGTATATTCACCACTATCTTTCTCTCTAATGTCACTTTTTTTTTCATTGCGCATATCTGCTCACTGTTTCCTTACATTGTTTGATCACTATATTTTCTCTTATACATATATTATTGCTGCTTTTATATGGCACACACCTTGTTTCTACCCTTGGCCACCTCACTGCTCTTTGTTGTCTGATGGCCATCATAATATTCTTACTGCATTTCTAGGTGTACTTTGTGTAACCAAGAGCATCGTTTCATACAATCACAGATATTGTATGTTCACCAAAAGTGTTGTACCATTATTAACAGAAAATGGTTTTTGACATTAGTGCTTGGACCCCTTAGACAAGATAGTAAATTGATGATCATTATATGGTGAATATCCTTCAAATAAAAGCTGTGAATGTATCCAAGGATAGTGAATCACCTTGCAAACACTCTAAATA
Organism: Cupressus sempervirens; assembly: GCA_028749045.1. Lineage (NCBI taxonomy): Eukaryota > Viridiplantae > Streptophyta > Pinopsida > Cupressales > Cupressaceae > Cupressus > Cupressus sempervirens. Next base: position 259,028,100 of record CM053787.1, read on the forward strand.
CCTTTAACAAAAAGGTGAGATTATCTCTCTTTCTGCCCCTCATCATATGAGTCATGCTCTCTAATATTTATCATAGTTTTGATCTTCTTCTTCACTGAAATTAATTGCGATCATGCTGTTTTAATGTCATTAAATCTACTCATATCATTGTTGATAGCTCTTTTGTAACCTCTGATGATGATGCTACTCTAGACAATGGTAAATGTACATCTTGTCATGTCCTATCATCTCTGAGTTTCTATAACAGTCCATCTCACTGTCTTGTCGTCACTGTTATGGATTCCATTTGATGACATATCTGTTTTGTTATTTTCAACATTTACCATTGTTCTTGATCTGTGCTCACTGAACATACATATAAAAGTATGTCAACATTTCTTCATCACTGTCCTTTAATGTCGTATTTCTTTATCACTATCCTTTAACATTGTTCCTAGATAACAGTGACTGATTTTGATGACTTCTAATTGATCTCTGCTCAAGATATCTCCAATTCCTTCTCACTGTTTTTAGTGTTTTGTAACACTTGTGTTTGTCTTTGAATGAGCACCATTTAATGACTTGGCTCTTGTCCATTAATTTTCTTTTTACTATCTTAATTGCATGATTCTTGACTGCTACTGTCCTTTAATTTTTTGATCACTATTTTGCACTGGAATTCTCGTTCTTTGGGCTTTCCTTTTAGATTTTAGTATTTGTCTTTTCAACAACAATGTTCTTGTCTTATTTTATGTAATGCTTTGCTCTTAGACAAACTTGTATCTTTGTCTCTAAGACACGTGCCTTCCATTATCTCTTTCTTACTGCTATAATATTCACGAGACCTTATGCTCTATTGAACATCCTTTTGTCTGAGTTTTCATGACCATCACTTCTTTTTCAAAATTCTATAGTGGTAAATATCATTTAGGACCTAATATTCATGTAAAATCCCTCTGAGTCACAATATTTTCCATGGATGTCTAGATCAACCTAATTATGCTACATTTGATGTAAGGTGCCATTCTTACCCAACTACCAATAGTAAGTTTACTAGAATCATAAAGATTTTCTTTGCAAGCAACGTAGCCTAGATAGATCTTCATTTATATAATGAAAGTCAATAAAAATGGAAAACTGTTATAAGAACTCCTATACTGGAAACATTTGTGTAAAAATGTATTTCATCTACTTCGTATCGTCTCTAACAGCTATCACATTCTTTCGATGTTTTCATCAGTGCCCTTGATATTGTCTTCATTTCTTAGTTTCTTTCCTTTTCTCATGACTCTTCATAATGCTACTCCTAACTGCTCTTATCATCTTCAAGATCTCTGTAATGTAACAGACCTTGCTTGTCATAGCAGTGACATCTATTGAGCATCACTGTCTTTTATTGATATCTCACTGTCTAAGAGATGCGTACTGTCTTAAAGCACTATTGATATCATTGTTACATTGAATATCATTGTTATCTGTCACATTTTTTTCATTCTGAACATCAACACCAGAATGTACCCCTTGAGACTCGAGTTCTTTAGAAGCAGAAGCATTACCATCAGCTCCAGCAACCAACTCCACAATTAGCAACCCTTCTTCTTGCTGCTTCACAATATCATCACTCCGAGACAGGATCTCAATTGATGATTGAACTATGGTTGGAGATTCCTGCTTTTCCACCAGGTGCATCTCAACCTCTTCAGTTATATCTTGTTGCACGGGAGTTTCAAAAATTTCAAGTCTTTTTTCACTAGAATCAACCTTACCTAACTGGCATCCATCTTCCTCAAGTGGTTCATTCGTTTCCTTTGGTTTTTCTGAAGACTCTGGTTTCTCTACTTCACCATGTTCCTCAGTAGCACTTGGACGAATAGTTGGCATATCAGTGGCTACAGAATTTGAAGCCTCTTCAATCATGGCTCTCTCATCTAATTGAGCCATAGCAAAAATCTCACCAAGTGATGAAGCACATACCTGTGACAGACCATTCAATATCATTCTTCAAAAAAGCATAACCTTAATTTACATTGAAATTAACTGTAATAAAATTAGAACAAAAGTGAATATAACAGATTTGAGAGCATTTGGCATCCCCAGATTTTCATAACAGAAAATGAATTGTCTCTTAACGTATGAACATAACTCTCCTGTAGTAAACGATAATTGTGTGGTTTATTTTATTTAATAAGTATAATTATGGAGAGGCAAAATTGATAAAATTTTCTGAGAAATTTTTGGTAAAAGTCTTAGATGATACTCATCAATGGCAAGTTAAAGCAATGTAAAGTTCTTCTTTTCCTGCAACACATATAACAACAATGTAAACTTATCTTGAAACTTCTTTTCCTGCAACACATATAACAGCAATTTTAAGTGCTTGCAAGGTATATACTTATGAATAAATATTACATCCTGATTTAAATGTATGAAAACAATTTTCATTCCTTTTAAGCTTCATTCATCTCGAGGTGCAATTCACAAACTCAAGAATAGTGGCTTTTGTTCTTCAGGATACCTTTAGGGGAAGAGTATGTGAATGCCCCCTCATGTCTGGAGTCCAGTTTAGAGGAGATGGCTATTTACACTGCTAAGGTTTGTTGAATCTAATTCTGAATAACATTGCTTGCTATTGTTGAATCTAATCTAATGTATATTTTAACTAGACTTGTAGCTTATATGTTTTGAAATTGCTGTTAGGCCTTGTAGTTTGTATAATTTGATTGTTGGAGAGCTTCTACAGCTAAGCAAGAAGGCCGTTGCACGAGTTATAGCCGTGTGCTCAGGTATAAAAATTGTATATTTTTATTCTAATGTATATTTTAACTAGACTTTTAGCTTATATGTTTTGAAATTGCTTTTAGTGGCTTAATGTTGTAAGGTCTCTTGAAATAAGACCTTCAAGCGGTTGGTCAAAGTTTTACAAATAATCTTAGGAATAAAGTCAAAGAAAGTATTTTTAAAATATTAAAGTATTTAGCTAGGTCTAAGAAGATTTGTGTACTTTCGACAGTTTAGTTTAGTTTGTGAAAGTTGTAGACCAAAATTTTCATAGCCCGATTTTTGCTTCCTGCAAAGAACGATCATGTCAGATAATATAAGTGAAGAACAAAACAGGGAGACAATCGCTAGATTGTGGTCTAACTTGAAAAGAAAAGGTAATGGAAAATGTTATTGTCCTTGCAATATTTGTAAGGGCTTAAACCGTAGAAGACTGCTAATCAAAACAATTAAGAGACATTGTAGGGAGAATGGTCACATTGAAGGGGGGCATGACTACCATCCACTAGTAATTCGTTCATTATATCATTTTAACAATTTATATACATATGAAATCACTTAATGATGAGTTGATGATCATGGTTTATTTATGTTAATCAATTTTATATAGGTTGATCTTCTTAGGGAAGTACATGATATGAACCACAACAATCCGAAGAATATGGTTTTTGAAGTGGAGGAACATGGAGGTGCAAATATCCAAGGTGAAGATAATGATCCCATGGAAGATGACAATCATGCACCAGAAAACACAATTGAAGAGGATGGTATAAATACATTGATCCATGACACATTTAGTCTAAGCGTATCTGATCATGATGATGATGATAGCCTCAATGTACCTCTACTTCAGAAGGCATACAAGCCCCTATACAAAGACTCCCAAACAACTCTTCTCTCTGCTGTATTGTTATTGTTGAACTTGAAGGTTATGAATGGTTTATCCAACATAACAATGTCATGTATGTTAAGGTATGTCATATATGTCTTTATAGTTAACAAAGGGTGAATAATGTACCACTAATATTGTTTACATTAACAACTTATATTTTTTTGCTGTAGATTGATAGGCGAGTTTCTGTTACCATCATCAAATATTCTACCTCACTCATATCGAGAATTAACTGTTGTTATGAAAGATATTGGAATGGAGTATGAAGCAATACATGCTTGTCCCAATGATCATATTATATATTATAAAGAACATGAATTTGCAACACAATGCCCTATATGTCATACGATTAGATATCGAATAGATCGACTAACAAAAAAGGTGCCTCAAAAGGTTCTTCGTTACATCCCCATTATTCCACGGATGCGACAATTATTCAGGTGTAGTAGCTTGGCTCAATTTATGGATTATCATGCACGCAATAGAAGTCGAGATGACATTATTTGAATCCCTGTGGATGGTTCGACATTTATGCACATAGAGGAAAAGTGGCAACACTTCAAAGAAGAACCTCGTAATCTCAGGCTTTCATTGGTAGCGAACGGTGGCAATCCATTTGGAGAGATGAGATCTGTTTACTCAGTGTGGCCTATTTTTGTTATCAACAATAACATTCTTCCGTGGATGTCAATAAAGAGGGAGCACATTATGTTGGCAATGATTGTTCCAGGTATCTTATCATTTGATAGTTATTAATTTACATGTACTTACAAATCTTGTAGTAAAACGGTCACAATAATTATGTAATGATACTATTCATTCAAGTAGGTAAATATCAAGTTAAAGATATGAATGTATATATTGAGCCTCTTATCAACGAGTTGGTGGAGTTATGGAACGGTGTCACTATGTATGACGTGTCTAGACCAATAGGACAAAGACAATTTCAATTCCATGTAATACTTGCATGGATAATACATGATGCCCCAGGGCTAACACATTTTTGTGGTATGTTATAGTGAATTCAAGTTGCGCACGATAATTCTAATTATAAAAATCAACATATTTAATAATCTAATTATATCATTATCTTGTAGGTCTTCAAACAAAGAGAAAATTTGCATGTCCAGTTTGTGGTCCAAAGATGAAATCTCATCATTCAAAAAGTTTAGGAAAGCAAGTGTTTGATGAGTGTAGACACTTCCTCCATAGGAATCATAAGTATCGAAGTACGGAAAAACATCTTTTCAATAGGAAAGAAGAGACTACATCAAAGCCACGAAGAATGACACCTCGCCTATGGAAGTTGAAATATAATAGAATTAATCTTCAAGGTAATGTCGTTCCACCCAATGGTTTATGTTTGTAATTTATATATTTCTATTGTGATTTTTGTTTACTAATTATGTAATTGATGATCGTGAAGGTCATCAAGGCAGTACTGACAACCTTCCAAAGAGACTAAAAAGCTATCCCAGACAATTTAGTAGGTTGCCCTACTACGAGCACTTACAAATTGTGCATTTGTTTGATACTATGCATATTGGAAAGAATATAACAGAGACATTGTGGAAAATATTGGATGGAAGGCATGACAAACAAAAAATTGTCAAAATTTATAATGACATTCATGAATCCAATCATGCATTGAAAAATTTCATTCACTCAAATAGCAACAGAGATCAGATTAATATAAGTGCCCTTCCTTGGTTATTAACGGAGCAGCAAAGTGATGCAATAAAAGAAGTCATACGAAAAATTTGATTTCCCACAGGATTTGCTGCGAACATAAACAATCTCATATAAAAAAAAAGTGAATTTGGGCCAGGGCTCAAAAGGCATGATTGACATACTTTCATCAAGGTAAGTTATGTTCTTCTGTATTTACAATATATTCATAAACTACATGTATTGTTCGTTATGTTATGTTAGAAAACAATGAAATGATTGGTTTATAATTACTGCAGTACGTGCTTCCTCTATCTCTCCCAGAGCCCTTCAACAATAACATCAAACAAGTGATATACGATCTTGGAAAATACATGAGGTAAGCAGTAATATCTGTTCAATTTGTTGTATATATTAATTATATTCGTGATTTTTTTTTCTTGCTATGTAATCTATTGTATATTATTTTGTAAAGTCTCGTATCTATATATTTTTTGTGATTTGAATCTCTTAATGTAGGTGGTTGTCATCTAAAGAAATCCATAAAGAAGATATAAACTATTGGAAGAGAAGAATTCCTCATTTACTGTGTCAAATGCAAAAGTGTCTACCTCCAACTTTTTTCAATGCATAGGAACACTACCTCATACACCTAGTTGAGGAGATTGAATTGTGTGGACTTGTACACAGTAGGTCAATGTGGATGGTTGAGAGACACTTGAAATCTTTGAAGGCTTTGGTTCGACAAAGAGCACATCTTGAGGCTTCTATGGTAGAGGGATATATGGTATACCAGACTATGGTGTACATTACTAAATATCTTCCTAAGTTTGCATCAAATATCCATTTAGATCGCATTTGGGATCTCGAGCCTTTTAAAAAATTAGAAGGGGAGTACTTGATGGGGAAAGGTACATTGAGGAAAGTGAGAGGTAATAAATTATAAGATGTTATTGTAATAAATTATTTCTTAATCTTCAAAGTAAATCGGTTGTAAGTTGTCTATTTTTTTTTTGTATAGATGCTCAAGAGTGGGATGCACTACATTTGTATATTGCAAACAATCTTGATTGGATGACGGTATGGATTGAACGACGTCAACATTCTGGTCGAACATTAACATGGGAAGGTGTATCTTCATTGGTTAAAGAAGCTCATCGTAATGGAGATTCCAATGTTACGCAAAGGGAAATAAATTTAGCACGTGGTTTAAGAGATTTCCAAGTACGTACAAATTTATTAATCACTCATATATTTATCAACTCATGATACAATAATTTTGACATGTTTCACATATTATTGCAGGTTAAACACCACAAGGCTATGTTCTGTAATGGTCAAAAATTTCGCGTCAAAGTGTTGGATGACACAAAGAAAACTTGTGATTCAGGAATAATTGCAGTCTTTCAAGTGAATAACATTTCATCTAGAAATGACTTACATCCTCGAGAGTCTGAAAATTGATACTATGGCATTTTGGATGATATACTTGAGTGTGACTTTAGTTCCTTCAAATTAGTACTCTTCGTTGTCAAATGGTATAGGCTACGACTTAATCCAAATGATCCTGATAGAACTGTTATTGAACATGATAATGGATTTACAATGGTTAATACAAGGTCATTTGAGCCAGTTGGGGATGAGCCCTATGTTCTTCCAAGCCAATGTTAGCAGGTATTTTACTTAGAGGTTCCACATAAACCGGGTTGGTCATTTTTTGTTAGACATGAACTGAGAGGAAGGCCAATAAAGTATAATGCGATGGAAGAAGAAGATACTGAAGAAGTAGAAGATGATGTAGATGGTGATCACGATCGATAGTTATTGGATGATGTTCCCGACACAAATTGTCATGAATAAGAAGAAGAAGATGATAACGATGATGCTACTACTGATGATGATGATGAAGATGATGTTGATGTTGATGATGACGACGTTGATGATGATGACGACGATGACAACGATGATGGCGAGGATGATGATGATGATGATGATGACGACAATGATGATGATGAAGAGGATGATGATGATGATGATGATGATGATGACGACGACGAGGATGATGGTGATGAAATTTAGAGGTATGCCATCAATCCTTAATCTATTTAATATTCATTTCTTGATAGAAATATATTTGTCTTATATATATATGGTTACATAGTTTATTCATTATCTATTTAAAAGCTACAAGTTTCAACTACAAATAGAATACTGCTAATCTAAATTAACTATTAATCTAAATTAATTAAATAAAACTATTTAAAACACATATTGATGCATGAATGTTTTGAGCCTTATTTTCTTTCAGGTCAAAAGCATTTGTAAGTGTTTAGTTTAGACAAGGGAATTCATTAAATATCTATAAAAGGGAGTTGTACCTAGAATAAAATTCATAGGGAAAACATAATATAAGTGCTTACCCAATTTGTTAGTTAATAATTCTGCCTCTGTAGGTGATGCAGAGACCCTAGGTGGACTTGCAATCATTCATAACAAGAGGGACTTCCATAGTGTTCTCACAACACCAACCAAGCATCTTCATAAGATCCCTCTCCTTGATCCAAGCCAACTCCATAACCTATCAGAGTGCACACCAAATCCTTATTCCACCTTAGGTTCTACATCTTTGGAATAATCCCATGAATGTCCCTCAATCCATCCAATGGATTCATCCAAGCAATCTAATCAACAAACTATCAAATGCTCACAATGCCTCAATAGGCGCCAAACTTGACTTCACCTTAACTAGGTGTTTCCTCCACCTCCACACACATCAAACAACTTCAAATAGCATGTCCCCAAGGTGACTAAGCCCTCAACTCATTAGCTGATACAAAAACCCAGTTTTAGCCCTTCACTAGGCCTACTTCCCTAGTAGGCTTATAATGTGAGCCTGATTTAAGTGTTATATTGTGTACCTTTTAATGTTTTTAATTTTTATGTGATGCTAATGATGGATGTGATTATGATTATGATGTGATTATGCTCACCGTAATTGAATTACATTTGCAGGAAACTGAACCCCTTTCAAGAGGATCTCGCACAATCTCATGGATTGACAGGTATAAGTCAATACTCCTATAGACAGTCTATTTAATAGACTTATCAATAGTAAGATTGATGTCTTCTAAGATCTCTCCCATTTGCAGGTACCAACGAATAGGTATTTTTCAGAAGTGTCTTCCTCGAGTGAGGGAAATATAGGAATAGAAGAGGAAAGTGAGACATGCAGTTTATCTAGAACATGGAGATTAACTAGACATCAAAGGACTAGAAGGAAATTCAATAAATGCATGAAATTTTTCCTTGCTCAAGGGGGGTCATGTTCTTATGATGATGAGACAGAAGGCGACATCAAGGTGCCCTTGAGGTACCAACATCTACAGAAACATTGGGTACCCAAGGAACTTCCTCCAATAAACACTGATTTTTATGTTAATGAGAGGATATATCGTATAGCACCATCATCACTACATGGTTTTGGCCTATTTTCTATGGACGAAATAAAGGTGTCTTATAACAAAGTTTCTAAATTGATGGAATATGTTGGACCATGTTACGATTACAAAAGTTGGATGCATATTGTTCAATATAAAAAAAATATGCGTAGGTATGCCCTCTCGACAAATTATATACAACAACAAGACAATAATCAAAGTAAAAGTGTGGCTATATACATTGATGGAAGGCCAAAAGCAACAGGGAATATTGCGGATTTTATAAATAGTACACGACTTGGGTCAACTATAAAGCAACCCAATTGCATATTTGAGGCACGCGAGGGAAATCATGTATTCATCTATGCGATAAAATCAATATGTGTAGGGGAAGAGCTTCTTATTGATTACAATTTGAACTGCATAGATACAAATGAGGCTACTATCATGGGGGTGGTACATACTATTAAACCAACTTCTAATCAATGACTCCAACATACCATTTAGTCAATAAATTTTTGGCTAACATTTTTATACTTGATCTTTGACACAGGGGCACAATATGGAGCAACCGCCCGGAGGGGATGCTGGCGATGTTCCGACTCATCTACACACGAGCAGGTAAAAGTCATTGTAATTGTGCAAACTAGATAGAAGCAAAATGTTATTTTTTTAATGTTGTTTTCTTCATTGTTTTGGAGTAATTTTGATAATACTAATACTATTGTTGTCACAGAGGGCCAGTGGTCGAAGGGAGGGAAAGGAACTTGCAGTCCTTGATCAGCAGCCCCCCCCCCGAGGAGGACCCTTTTTATATTGATTTAGCAGACACCGATGACCTGATCGGTTCGACTAAAAAGTTGCTAAAGAAAATTGGCAGAGAAATTTTACGTTTGGCAACCATAAAGCCTACTACTCAGGAAATAAGAGAAAGGGTATCTGAATTGATGCATACCTCTGAAACCTTAAAAGTAAGTATTAATGAAATTTTTAATTATAATAAGAGTTCAATAATGATTTTTATGTTATGTTCTTTTATGGCATTAATTAAAATATGGATGCATTGTCTTTATAGAGTTTTTTCCTTGATTTTGAGCCCCATTCCCATGATGAGGGTGCTGCAGGTGGTTCAAGTAGATCGCATGTTCCATTCCCCACTTCTATTTTCCACTGAAAATATATAGGAATGATCATAATCATTGACAATACATGCTCGAACAATCCTTTTTTTTAATGCTCTAACAATCTTGTCCATGCTAGTCCATGCGTTCTATATTTATGCATGCTCTAACAATTTTATTCTTCAGCTTCACTTCAATTGAATCCTATGATGACACCGCCTCCATCCAGGACAACCACAAATCTCTTTCTGACTGCTGAGTCAACAACACGTAGCTTACAGGCATCGACTGTTGCACCATCTATTGGTACACAAATCCGTCTTTTTCTCTCTTATGACAGCAACAAACGATTTTTTTTTTTACAACGTTTTAACATCAATTATCATTTGTTCTTTTATACTTCGTGACAAAGACTTATGAAACTTTTTGCAATAGGAGCTACAACATCATTTCTTGGTTGTTCCTATGTTCCTAGTATGAGAATGGTGAAGGATGTTATATTGATCGTCAGCGACAATGAAGGCATTCCATTAAAAGTAGCCAAAGTTCCAAGTACTTTAAAGTTATTATTATTCTATAGTGATATAATAGTAATTTAGTTTTTGATCACTCTTCATCAACTAATGATCCCGTGATTGTTTTGTAGGGAATGATGTTTTTTGGAGAAAACTTAGTGATGAGTGTTTGCGAATATTCGGGCCCACCCTGCATACCTGGTGGAACATCATATCCTAACTAAAACCCCAAACCACTATTTTGATTTCATATCATTGCTATAATAGTTTTCGTTGTCATCCATTTCTTGAACTATATTAAAGGTAGCTTCACTTAATTTATGAGCCTAACATGTTTTTTTTAACTTAAAAGGTGGAATAACCAACGCAAACTGTTGAAGGATGATCTTATAGATAGCATGAACCAACTCTTTGGACCTCATGCATTCGAGAGAAACAAGCTCCTTGAAAAAGCTGGTTTATGTTTGAAGTATATTAGGGACCAGTATAGAGAAAATTTACAGGATAACCCCAGGTATGAGCGTCCGCCCTATGTTCCTGAGGCTGAGTGGCAGGCTCTAATTTTTGATGGAAAGTATAAAGCTGACAAGAAAAATAATATTACACCAATGGAGAGTACAAAAAGGTATGTGATACTGTTGAGAATCTAATTATGTACTAATTAACCTCTATATTTATACTATCTAACATATTTCAAACTTTTCATAGATTGCCTAACACAACAAAGGCAAGACTAGAAAAGCACAGGACACAAGCTTGGCTCTGGTGTTTTTTTGAAACTTCAAGAAAGAGTTGTAAGTATTAGTAAATGAAAAATTGTATCAATTTTTTTATATAATGTGATGGGAAATGCTAGGATAGACTAGCTTTTCTATGCTTCTAATCCTCAACTTGGATCTCAGTGTTCCTCCACACCAATATATGATGCAGAGTAACACGCTTTGGAAGCACTGGTGTAAGATAAAACTCCTAGGCTTAGTTTTCCACTTCCACCAAGAGATTTCTCTTATCTCCTAGTATCCTATGCTTCTATAGGATCTCCTAATAGGATTAGATCATTAACTAAATCCTATTCACTCTTTACTACAAGAGTCACACCTTGAAAACTCCACCTTGGATGATCCACACCTTAATTTTGGTTCTCTTTCTCACTTTAACTTAGATGGATCTAAGTGCCAAATCCACTAAAACATCACAAATTTCAAACTTCATTGTGAGGACCTTCTTCACATTGAATTTATTCATATTCCATCCCATTTTACTGATTTGGGAAGGTTCTTGGCTCTTAGGTTTATTATATTCAAGATTTCATCCAAACCCTTAACACATAACATGAAAAAGTCTTCAAAATGACTATAGAACATGTCTCAACCACTGTATCAACACGTTTTAGGCTTCAAGTATGACTATTCCTTCAAAAACCAAAATATCACTTCAAAAATAGAGTTTTCCAGCCACTTCATTAACTCAAACTTTTTACAATATGCAACCAATGCTTGGAGATTCAAGACATCACTCCATTAGGTGTCTTCTCCACCATTTTAGGGCCTATTTGGTCCAAAATAACCTCCCACAATCAGAGGAATCCAAGGCTATCCATGTTGCATGGAATATTTGCAATAAGTGCAAAATGTTGTTATGACAACATTCTTACAACACTTGGCAACTTTGATAGATGCCTTAATCCTATATTATAGGCTTCTTATCCTCACATATTTTGAGGATCCAAGATCATTCATGGTCATCATATTTATTTAATAACCATTAACCATTCTTAGGCCTAAGACATATTAATGACTCAATCTCCCTAACTCCTAACATTAAGAATTTAAATAACAACTAACGAAGGCTATTGGTGTGACCTTAGTCTTAGTGACTAATTCACCTAGCCAACATAAAAAAAGACCTTCTAAGGTCCTCAACCAAATTACACTAACTTCTTGACTTGGCTAGAGTCAAATACAAGCCAAAATTGACTAACTAGTAGAGGTTAGCTTAGGTGCTCCTGCACCAAGCACCAACAAACTCCTAGCACCTTGGAACAACCAAGCAATTCAAGTTATCACCCCAATCCTCTGTTCTCTACGAGAACATTCAAGGCTTGATTCACCTTCAAACAAGGAACTAATCTGTTGCTACAATGTTTGCTCCTTTAATTCATGGACCCAACTCATCACATAAGGTTGCATACTAGTTACTTCTCCCTTGTACCATTCGAGGCCTCATACACCCAACCTTGACACCAAATGTTTTGGAAAACTCCAACCCTCTAACATAAATGGAAACCAAAACAAACATCAACACAACCCAAAACAAATCAGGTCTAAGGCAAACTTGCTGTTACCAGTGACAGGGCAGATTGCAACACTTGACCTTTATTCTACACACCCAACCAAGAGTGAAATTGGATCCTCTAGGACTCCCAAAGACCAAAGAAAATTTAGAACAACTCCAACATGACCAAAATGAGGTGTAACAAGGGTTGGGAACCCTGCTAACTATTTACCATTTCCTTTTGATATTTTAACTACCCTCCATTGGTTGATGAAACAATGCAAGTAAAATTCACCATACCACGCAAAAATGCAGGGCTTAGAGTTCAAGAGATGCCTCACAGAAGAGGATAAGAGAATTGGCTTCCAACAAGGCTATAGAGCCGTGGCTGAATGGCTATGAGTTGAAATCAGTGTGGAAGGTTCTAATAATGATGCATCTGAGCCACAGGTAAATAAGCTAAATGAAATTTATTTCAAATTGAATACTTTACCAATTAGTCTATTTGATGTTAAGTTCCAATATAAAGTGAGTATATCTGTTTTAAGCAAGTAATGATAACAATGTGTAGGATGTTGGAATGTAGCCTGACAATCCTTCTACACAATCTGTGGACGCTCAAGGTTCGCATGATGTGCATCCTAGTGGTGGAGGTATACATTTGCTATTAAATTTTTGATATGTAATTGTAATTGGTGTTTGGATTAACGTAACATTTTGTATAGCAGCTGTAGAGGATCGAGGGGTCAATGTTCATGATCGTGTTGACGTTGAGTCCAGACAAAATGATGTGGTTAGATCAGGTAAAGAGCGCCACAGTTATGTTATTTAAAATAATTAAATAATTGTAACAATTATAATAACTTATTTTTAATTTAACTCTTTTATTTGTTATTGCAGAGGACCCCCCTTTGCAACCAGAGAAGAGAACAACTGATGAGGGGGGAATTGATGATGACACTGATGCTCCTATTAGAGCTTACAAAGAAAAAAGAAATAGAAAAAAGAAGAAGAAATGATTGTCATCTACATACCTTAATTGATAATGACTGAATTTTATGTCTCAATGAATTTAATTATGTGCTAATGAATGTTCATGAATTATGTGTTAATGCAGAATATTGATGAATGTTGCATGTTAACGAATCTAATGTGTTAATGAATGTTATCATGTGATATGTTTATTTTTAATCATGTGATATTGATTGAATGTTACATTTTATTAATGGTTGAAAGAATGAATGAATGTTAGATGTTAACGGGGAATGTATAGTGATGTTAGGGGGAGGGGCGTGGGGCGTGGGGCCAAATGAGCTTCCATCTTCACATGGTTGGCCCTGTTTAGTAGAGAATATTAAACTATTCTCGAAACAAAGTGAAGCTCAATAAGATACTAAATATTTCTCTATTTTGTCCTATGTTTAGACCTATAACACTATGTCTTGCTAAGGTCCCTTTCAAGTGGAAGGACACGAGCATCTTTTACAGTGGAGAATGTAACCAGGAGCACCAAATTAATACTTGCACATGTCGGATATAATACATTCAAATAGGTTACTATGTTTGTAACGCTATTTTCTGGCAAGAGCTTCACTTTAGAAGAAAATAATGGATCTCCTAAGATTGACTTGCACAACCAACCCCTTAGCTCTTCTTTCGTGTGACAAAGATTTTAGGGTTTCCTCCCTCAACTTGTTGAGCGAGCATCAATGAAGTCCATGTGATAGTTTAGAGTCTACACAATGGCTTATGTCTAGCTTAATAGATCAACTCAATCTATTTCATACCTACCTCTAACTTTCCTTCAAATGTTGGCTAGAATAGTTATAATTTTGTGAAAGCTGCTTTGAAAATAAGTTCGGTGTAGAACTGAAAATACTTTTTTTCACAGGACACAAAAGCTGTGAAAGGCCAGTTTAAACTGTTGAACTTCAACATATCAGTATTGAATTATTACAAATGAATAATTAGTTTAAATATGACACAAATCAGTTCATGACATTCTATGTCCCATCACTAATATTTGTTTGGAATCTTGGATTCATAACTCATATGTCCATCATTTGCCTAAGTTTGTGGGTGCATAAAAGTGACATCTCCAATCATAGATCTAATCCCTAAACATGTAAAACTAAATTTCACAGATCCAATCTCTAATCTCTAAACTTTAAAAATTTAATAAAATTCATATTCCGACTTGTTTATTATTTGACAGGTTGTTCCTAGAATCATGATTGTAACTTAGTTTCATCAAAATGATCCTTATGAACTTACATGTACATTCACTAACAAGTAACTCTAGATGAAACTTTAAGTTTATTTATCACATTTCAACATTCTCACCAAAATCTTAACTACATTATCTCATGATTGTTGCAGAGTACCACTGCTCACATGTGAAATAGACATCTAGATTACTGAACCCTTCTTAAAATTAGTTTCATTGAATTAATATATGTTATGCTATCACTGGGTGTGTAATTTGAGCATGAGAATAATGTCATATCTATCTACATGTTTTGCCTAACAAACTTCTTAAATATAATTTCTATAAGTTTTTAAAATTAGAGTAGATGAATTATTCTATAGGAAAAGGTGTTGCATTTAGGCATTTATTGATAGGTTTGGACATGAACAATTTTCTATTTCTAGTAGATTATAATGATGATAGTATTGGATTTTTTTCCATGTTTAATTTTTCTCGTGATTCTTGAACTTTTAGGTTGTTGCTTCACAAGGTTGGCCTAAACTTATAAAGGATGTAGGTTTGTTCTATGTATGCTCAAGCACATTGGAAAGAATTGACTCAAGAGATAGAAAGATCATGTGAGAGGCACTGTATCTGGGGGCATGATGAAGTATGTGTTTTCTTGCTTATCCATCCCTTGAAGGTTTTGACATAGCCTAAACATTTATTCTATATATAAATCAATTATAACATCTCAATATGTAATAACAGATAATATAAATATTTCCAAACTTCTAAGGTGTATAAAATGTTAAATTAGTATGAAATAATTGTTTAGAGTAGGTTACTATGTGTTAGTCTTTTGTGTTGTTTAAAATACTTCTATTGTATTGAATAAATTATGTGTGGGAGGAAGAGTAGAGGGAAGACAAATATGAGTCTTTTAACCATATGAATTACGATTATAGAAGACATTACAATCTCCTTTCTTCTTGAGCATAGTAATAAAAAGTAAAACAACATGTAATAGGCTTCCTTATCCTGCTAAGGACTTCCCCTAACCTGCCTAACCTTCCCACCAAGTTTCACACTCTCCTTCATTAACCTTCTTGCTTTGCATTCTAACAACTAAGACCTCATATAGGTTAAAATGGTCTTTCTACTCCCTATGCTATTACACACTTCAAGAGGAAGATCTAATAGAACTAAAGATGTTTTTGAAACATTTTTTACACCTGCTCATCCCATTCACCCAATTTGATAGTTTCTTTGGAAACTAGGCTATTAGAATAGGCCTAATTAGCCCTCCATTGAATTTTTAGGGAGTTTTACCTTTTACTCAAAGATTCAGTACCTCTAAAAAAAAGAATACTTTCTTAGATTGATCCCCTCTAAAAGAATTTTGGGGTCTCAGGCACCCAAAAGGCTATACAATGTACTTGGCCAAAAGTGAGGGTTTTGAGGGTTTTGTTAACTCTCCAAACTCCTGGGATTTTTCTTAGCCTTCCACCTCTTAGCAAGCCTCCTTCTTTAGTATTTGGGATGTTCTCATATCCCTTTTTACTCCCTCAAAAGGGCAGGTCGTGACTTTTTACCAGTCACCTGCTATAGCACATTTTTTGCTACTGCTACAACCTAGTCGGGTATAGTCACACTCGCCTAGGGCTTTGTTAAGAAACTATTTGCCTGTCTCTTCAAGGGCCCTACACTGGTAACAATATACATTGGGGTCTGTATCCACGTTTCCATGGAAAACCCACGGTGAATAAGAAAGTTACAGCCCCATTTTCCACGAAACTCTCCAAAACTGGCAGAATACTAATACACAGAGTTGTATATACAAAATATAACACACCAAATGTAAAAGAAAACTAAAATAACTTCCACATACAAAAAATAAACACTAAAAAACAAAGAAAACCTTCAAAGTTTCCACAAAACACTTTTATATTCACAAAATCACAGTCATAACAGTGACTGCTGCACTTCTTAGAAAAACCAGTCTGCTACAACACAACTTCCAAACCTCTGACGAACAAAAATTGCCTGTACATTAGGGTTTTCAAAGCATTAAATAGGATGGTTTAGGAGTGAGTATTAGGGTCTTAGGGTGTGACAAGCCTCTTTGGCCATTTTTCCATTACAAGGCAAAAATTGCCAGCAACTTTTTGATCAACATTAAGTTGCTTGAGCAATATTTGATCATTCATCTTAATGTATTATTTCTAGGTCCTATAAAGCTCTTATTTGCATTACAAACCCACTAACCACTAACTCCTATGCTCATTTTTAAAAATAAGCCCAAAATCCTCAAATAGACATTTTCTTTGAGTTAAAGGGCAAAACACATTCATAAAGTTTAGCAGACCTCTAGGACTATCACCTAGCCTAGTCACAACCAAAACTTGAGTCAATCATCATAAGGAGGATTGTTATTGCTATTTACATTCACAACACACACCAAAACAAAGAAGGGGAGGACCCTCATAGAGGTGCTTCTGCACCAGTCACTCGGGCATGCTTAGTAGAAATGAGGATTTTCTATTGCTCATAAAACCTAGTAAGCATATGATAGTATTTTCTATGATATTTATATTGAGTAGAAATTGTGTCCTTACTATTTGTGAAGTGCTAAAATGTTTTTCAACAAACATGATTGGTTTCACCCTGAAAGCTTTAGTTTCCCCCAATAGGTTGGCTATCTGACACTTGAGGCATTTGTTCAATTCTTGGACGAGTTTCAGGAGGAGAGAGTGACTTCTAGCCAGATTTCTTCCTCCTTATGTTTGTAATATAATTGTCTTGGTGCATACTATTTCCCTCATTTGTAGGCTGATTGAGTGAAAAGCTAGGTTTCACATATAAGAAGCAACAATTGAATTGATAGATTGATCCAATTTATCTTTATGAGGTGACAAAAGCCTTGTTAGGAGAGGCCCAGACTGAAGGAATTAGGTGATGATTATCTGAAGTAGGAGATAATCTAAATTAATTGGGTAGTAAGTGACTTGAATATTGGAGTTCTCTATTCCCCTCAACTTCTCTTTTTTCACTACATATCAGCCTATGTGTGGAATTTATTTATTGCAGGGTATTATGGTGAATTGAATGTAACTAAAATTCGATAAATAGTTATGTTTTATGGCATTAAATTTGATTAGATGAGATAGTTTTAAGGTTGTGATATGATTGGATTTCAGATATCTTTAGGCTTTAACTCCATTCTGGCATAAGGAAATGCCAGATTGATAAGCCCTTGGTACTGGACTGTGTGCTGGATGGAGCAAACTAACATAAATGAATGTGGCACACTATGAATTTTCTTATGTAGTGTTGGATGGTCTTGTTTACGCAATTGGAGGTTATGGGGAGAATGGTGAAAATCTTTCAAATGTCTCTAGCAAACAAGAACTTTTTATAGCTAATCAAGTTTTCAAATACTGTTAATTGGTCTCCTGAATTTAGTAATAGAGATGTGAATCTAGGTCCTGCTCTCAAAGGTGCACCCCAAATTGTTTTAGAACACTATTTTCTGGAATACGATGAAGAGTATTTTATTCCAGGTCATCACAATCCCTTTGGACTTGATTCTTGCTTGAGTTCAGTTTATATTAGTCTCAATGTCTTATTCATGCTAAAAATAAACTGACACTACAAACGATAAATGTTGAGTTTGAAATTTGAAGACACTGAATGTCAGTGGAAATATTATATTATTAAGAGATAATATTTTCTCTTTTGATCTTATTAACTTTGTGAAGAATGCATCTGGAGTGAATCCATTTTGGGTATTCTATATTATGAATCTCTAATAAATTTATGACTAAATAATAGTTTTATAGACATGTTCTTTCATGTCAAGTATAAATTTTTATCATTTTGAATTGGATTTTAACTCACTTATTTGAGACTTATAGACTCTTATCAATATTGATAACTATGTGTTTTCTTTAATCACTTGTTTCTTATTCTTGGGGACCACTCCCTTTATCACTGATGCATCAATGACTTCATTGTATTTCATAAGCTTATTGCTATAGTATTTCCTTAACATATTTCTCAAACTTATATTTAGATTGATCACTGTGACTCAAGTAACATTGGTTTGGGTTTATCACAACATACTCGTACCCCTTTGCCTTTGTAAAACAACATGCCTACTTGCTTGCCATGACCATTATTTTCAGACATTATCTCTGCTATGTCGTTAGTGTCGATGGTTAGATTATTTTTCTATAGCACATGACTGCATATGTATTTTAGTTTGATGTTCAATGCCACTATTTGTTGATGGTTCCATGGTCACTGCATCTTTTGCATAATGTCACTGATAGTCATAATTTTACTCTCTCTGTTATGAGTTGTGACGTTGATGTCTTATTACCATAATGATCAGTGATTCTTCATTGTTTTAGAGTTGTAAAAGTGATGAGCTATTCTTCATTATTTTAGAGTTTCAAAGTCCACTATTTTGATGAACTATACTCTATGTCCTTTGTGGCCTTGTACTCCTATTATAGTAGCATACCTTTGTCCAAAAGAGAATCAATTTTCCCATTTATATTTTGTTCAATTTTTCTTTGCAAGTTATTGTTTTCTTTGTGGAGATTGCACGTGTATAAATCAATTTTCTTTTTTATTGACATTTGACAATTGTCATTAAGTTATCAATTATCAGATGTGTTCTGTATTTAAGTCCTATGGAAAGCTACCTAGTGTGATTGTTTTGGTTCCAACTCAAGAGCTTGCAAAATAGGTATTATGTCAGCATTGACCTGTAAACTGTCCGATTATGTTAGTATTTTGAAAATATGTTCTTTCTTTGGCAATTTCTCTACATCAACAAATCTGGGAACTTTGCATGATGACTTTTGATATGTAGGTTCATGTGGATTTTGAGTTTTATGGTGGATCTGTTGGCATTAATACATGTGTGTATGGAGGTGCTCCATATGGTCCACAGGAGAATGCACTACGCAGAGGTGTAGATGTTGTTGTTGGAACACCAGGTCATATCAAGGTAAGTGAGTAGCTTTTATTAACTACTTTCCTGATATGCAATAGTTCATTGGTAAAAAAAATGTTTCGATTTCTTTACACAGGATCATATTGAGAGAGGCAGTCTAAACTTGAAATCATTGAAATTTCGTGTCTTTGATGAGGCTGATGAAATGCTTAACATGGGCTTTGTGGAGGACGTCGAAAACATCCTTGGTATGATTTGTAATTTTGTATTGAAATTGTAACTAATAGACTATATGACTTCTTTTGTGAATGACATAAATTACATGTTTTCTGAGTTTTCAATAAGAAGTGCCAATTTCCATGATGTATCTTTAGCACCTCACTTTTAATGGTTACCTTCTCATGTTTAATTGTTCTTATTCTCAAATTGAATTTAGTTTCAAGTGTTTCTTTTTTTGTAGTGTGTCAAATTATGCTATCTCTGCATTTAATTAAGATATCCGAATTCTTACAATCTTGTGTTTTGTATAGATTACTCAAATATTTGGTGCTCTATACTATATTAGTTTGTGCTTATTTATCTGGATTCAACTTACAGTGATCCATATTTCAATGAGTAGTGGTTAGTGGTTAACTAAAGTTCATATCTCATGATCCATGTTTAAACTTTGTTGAACCATATTGAACATCAAAAATATTCTCAAGATTTTTTTTGGAAAAATTGACCTTATATTGTGATATTGCTAACAAGATTCAACTCTTGACCCATGTTTCACAAGTAGTGGTTCATAAGAACAAATTTCTCATTACATTCGCTTGTATGTAGTCATATAGATTGCTGAGGCATTTTTTTGACGTTATTTTGAGTCAGAAAAGCTGCTTCTGGGGCACTTATAGGGCCAACACGAGATTTGTAAAGCCAATATCTGACCAAACTCTTCATAGAAAGAGCCATCATTTATAAGCTTTAGCATAAAGTCTTGTTAAAATCTTAAATAGCACATATATGACCAAAATTGTTGTAGTTGTGCATTAAAACCTGAAAAGACCTATGATAACAATATCATTCCTTGCCACTTTATCCTAGAAATAATCTAAGATATTTCTATATGAGGCTTTTCAGTATTTATTTTTTTGGGGTATAGTGGTTTTGTACAAATTGAGTCAAATCTTCATTTTTTTAACTTTCTCAAGTTGCAATTGTTTTACAGTGGAAAGGAGACAAAATGTCCACTGGGTGAATATTATTAGCCCTTATCACTATAGACTAAGATTTTCCTGATTAAACTATGATTTAGGTGAAGAATTCTTGGATTGTAGTGTTTGTCTCATCCTTGGCCCTTGAGGCAGTGGCCTATTGTCCATATCCATATTTTTTTTGAGAGAAAACAAGATTTCCTCTATTAAAATAATATCCTCACTTAGTTCAAATAATTGAAGTTATATAACCTGAGAAATGCTTGATCCTTTAACATTTACTAAATTTGGATGGTGCATTCTCCAAATGGATGTGAAGATGCATTTCTGCTTTATTCGTTCATCCACAGGCATCTGGCATGATTTAGATGATAATTGAGTATACATTTGCTACAGTTGTGAAGACATGTTTAATCTTGTAGAGTGAGCTCATTATAATTTGTGTATAACAGAATACACAAAAGAACTACAATTTTATGTAGAACCTTTTCTTTATACGGTAACACTAATTATAATGAAGTTGTTTAGACTGATTGAAGTTATTCTTATGACATTTTGTACTCTAGGTCTATTCAGTCAGTGAGAAAAGTGTGCTTTCCTAGAAAGCTTACATGCTATTCTATATACAAGATAATAAAACTAGCATTTAAACAACAGGTGGGTCTAAATCTCAGTATAATGGCTCTAAACTAAAGAAGAGGGTGTCATTGAACATTGGACATCCAAAGGAAAACCACTTACAAGATTCATATGGCCCCTAGGTGATAGAAAAAATACATTTTTTCCAAATGACAACAATCTCTTTTAGTGTTGCAGGTGTAAACAAGATACCCCAACAGGTAGAAAATTTGTCAAATGTCAATTTCATTTCAGAAAGTCTAGAAAAGAACACAAGTTCTGGCCAGTCATGCAGTAAATCTAGATCATCAGTAGATCATGATGCTACATTACAAATGGTGCCTCCAAGAACCAATGGTATTCAAACAAATAATTTCTTCTAGTCAAGTCATACCATAAGTAATGGATGCACATCAAATGGGTCTAATAATAATGTTAAGAAGCAGGAATCTGAAATAAAGGGAATTGATTCTGTGGGTAATTTTAATGATATGGTTGTTGGACATTCTCGGAACTGTGATGTGAGCAATGATAATGAGAACTATATTGGTAGAAATTCTGAAGCTTATTCAAAAATTAATGGTAACAGATCATGAGAATGTCAAAAATTCTACAAATGGTTTGATAGGTATTATTACTCGACATCATGCTACTAAACTTCCAAAAAATGGTTCAAATGGTAAACTTGTAGCTGATGAGCATCTAGAGAATGGTAGCATGGTCCACAATTCTATAGATAATGAGAGTGAGGCTGCTAAGCTCCTATCCTTGGAAGATGGTTCCTTATTTCAGGTGCTTTTTTTTGTATTAATGTTGCAGTGTATATGTTTGTTTTTGAGAAAATTTCTTTTAGTCCTAATGAATCTTTATATGTTCCTTTTGGCAGGGAGGCAAAAATGGTACTTTGCTCTGTAAGGGAAGGGAAATGAATGGGTCATGTGTAAAAGCTATGTATCCACATAGGTTGCAGAAATATAGTCAAGAAACTAAATGTATTTCTAGCCAAAAGTACCAAAAACACCATGGGGACAACCACTACCTTGTTAGTAGAAACAGATTGAAGCTTATGAAGCATCTTCCATGTCCTCGATTTTTACAAGCATTGTCTTTCAGGGGGCATTTTCTTCTAAGAGAAATGCATATTTTGAGGAAGAAATGATCCAATGAAAGGAAGAAATGCACGAAGTTACAACTTAAGAAGGCTGACATTTTCCTTAAGAAAAAACGCTCTGCAAAAATGCCTTATGGAAAAGAGTATCCAGCTGCGAAAAGTTTTGCATGTTTAGTCGCTTCTAAGTATCCACAACAATCCCGTGGAAAGGGTCTGTCAAACAAAATAAATGGTTGTGTTTCTGTGCAGCAAACCAAGACATCTGAAATTACACTTGGTGTGGTTCAGAATGGGTGTAACATTGCTAAATTTTGTGATACTCCGATGCCTCTTGTAAATAGGCAGCTTTCTAGTGGAAATGGTACTAAGCTAAAGAAACAAAGAGAAGTTCCTAGTAGACTTGGTTTAAGTAAAGCTAGATAATATTCTGATGTTGGGGCAAAACCTATAAAATAGAGGGAAAATCACATTGCTGGCAACCATTCAGAAAACATGGAAAACACTGCAAAAAGTTGATAATGAAGTCAAAATATCATGAAAAGATGCATTACTTCAAACTTTTTCAATGATTCAACGTTAGATCCCTGCAGCCAATATTTCCTTATACTTTCAAAATTCATCAAATAAATGTGAGAAATGGAGATATATTTATACTTGTCAAACTTGCAAATATGTTTGTGGCTGAAGCAGCAGGCTGAATATGCTTGCAGCGGGGTCGCTGTGGCGACACGACAGTTGGTATCGCCACCACAGCGGCCCCATTGCAATTCTTGTTATGGACGTCACAATTGCGATGTTCCCCCAACCATTGCGACAGACTTGGCGTCACTACCACAGTGGCACTGTCACAATGCTTGTAGTGACATCGCAATTGTGACGTCCACGACAAGCATTGCGATGGACGTCGGCATCGCCGCCACAGCGACGACTTCGCCACCCTTGCGACAATTTTCCGTTGACGTCACAATTGCGACGTCTAGGACAAGAATTGCGATGGACGTCGGGGTCGTCGCCACAGCGACCCTGTTGCCAGATGCTATCGCCACCCCGTCAGAATGCTTGAGGGGAACGTCGCAATTGCGACGAACGCCGCAAGCATTGCGACGGGGTTCGTGCCATAATAAAGTGGTTTTATAGCGATGGATAGGCGTCATAATTGCGATGGTGGAGGATAGACGTCATAATTTGTGACTAAAAAACAATGACGTCTATTATTGTCGCAGTGGCGACACATTGCCGTCATAATTGCGACACTTAGCCGTCGCAAATCGATGTCAAATGTATTAGTGATCTTTTAATAATTTTTTTTAAAATTATATTTATTTGTTTTAAAAAATGAAATAATTTATATTTCTCATTAATTTCGATGAATAAAATAAAAATGAAAATAAATTAACCTTTTTAGCATTATTGAAAAAATTAACCAAAAAACAATAAATTAAAACACAAAATTTAAGGGAAATATTTTTAAAAATACAAAACTTAAACCTTATTCCTATTCCATTTTTGTACACCCAAACAATGGATTAACATATTCCCAATTGAATTCTAGGTGAACCAAACAAGATTGAAATTACCCTTTTCTATTCTCATTCCCCATTTCCATTCCCATTCTATTTTTCTATTCTAATTTTCAATTCCTATGCTAGCAACCAAACGGGCCCTAAGAGTAAAGGGACTACCATGCCCAATAATGATGAGCTTGTTATTGAACAATTTGCAGATGACATCTCTTTATTTGTGGAGTTAGATGAAGATAATTTCAATAATACTCTTAACAAAGTGCAGATGTAATGTTATGCCTTTGGGGCAAAAATTGCACTGAGCAAATCAATAGTGTTGGGATGGACTGATGAGCCTTTTCTATGGCTTAGAAGTTTGGATTGGAAATGGGGTGGGCCTGATACAATGGTTAGATACTTGAGGATTCCGTTTATAGTGAAACGGTCCAAGGAAATGTGGTCTTGGATTTTCAAAAAAATTGAGAATAAACACATTAAGTGGCAAACTTATTTACTTTCCATTGCTGGTAGAGCACAAGTCGTGCAGAAAGTGTTATCTTCTCATGCTACATACTATGCTTCAAAATGCCTTTTTGCTAAAAATCATACTAACGATCCGAAAAAGATATTAAGGGAGTTTCTATGGTCAGATGACATTAGCAATAAGAAAAGACATTATGTGAAGTGGGATTGGTGTTGCTTCCCTAAGAACCTAAGGGGCCTAGAGATGAGAGATCTGCAGGCTCAAGGAATTGCCCTTGCTTCTAAATGGATTATTAAGGCTTTGAATGAGAATGAACCTTGGAAAATTATGATTAGAAACAAAAAATTTCACTCTATCCTAAAGTAGGAGAGGTAGTGGAATAATATCCCTCTTGCCGATCTCATTTTTTGGAATTTTGATATCAAAGTGTTTGTCTCTAATGTGTTTTCATCTATATGGAAGACTTGATGTCAAGTTAAACCTATGATATGTTCTAGGTATGCTGCGGGGAAAAATCCCTATTACTATGTTGAGACAAGTTTACTTGGTGGGGCATTTACCTTAACAATAAGCCTCTTGCTCCTACTCAATGTTGCTCTGCAAAAAATGGCATAAAAAGGCATCTCTCTAATCCAAGATATATTGGTTGACAAGAAAATGGGGTCCTGGGAGGCCATAAGTAACAAATATAATATCCCTATGGCTCAAAAGAAGACATATACTTTGATTTCTAAAGTAGTTGGCAAGTTCTTCCTAGGAAAAAAAAAAGAACTCTCAACAATTGTTGGAATATTGAAAATGTGAAGAAGGTAGAAATATGAGTGAGTGCAAAAGAAAACATATTTATAATATACTCGAAAAAGGTGTTGGATAATTGATCATAGTAATAAGAAATGGGGATGTAATTGGTTAAACTCTAGACGACTCTTTATCTTTGAGTTATTTTCGCATTCACTTGTGGATCCAAAAATTGTTTGCTTTGGATGATTCTTCCTACTCAAAAAACTTACTTTGGGCTCTTTCTTTTCTAATGGTAGTCAACAACCTATTGGTTGTTCTATGTGTAATTTCCAAGAGTCTCATGAGAATCTCTTTTTTCATTGTATTTTTGCCAGAAAGGTGTGGTCTTTATTTTTTGGTTAGTCCTTCACATGGAATTCTAGAAACAATAGATCTTGGCATGAAATCCTTGTTGGTTTTGAGGCTGACTTTAATAGTAACCTAAACAAAGTTTGGTTTGTGCTCATTCCTCACATTTTATGGTACATTTGGAAACAAAGGACCAAGGAGATATTCCAAAATAGGAAGCAAGACCTTACCAAGTTTAAATTTAAACTCACATTTCTAAAGTGTCACAGGTCATTGTTACTCTGGAAATATCAAGAGAAAGATTCAACTCCCTTTTAAAAGATGGAGCCATGGTTATCTTCACCAAGGACTTTCAAATCTATGAGGGGTTGGAGAGTACTCAACAAGACTTTGTAGGACATCTTGAAAGCAAACATTCTTCACCAAAGAACCCAAGGTTAAACTAGGAGGTGCTACTTAATGAAGTGGATCATATTGTAAAGGAAGACTTTGAAATTGTTGGTTACATTGATGCCAATCACATAATGAGGTAGGAGTATTACATGGGTCTTGAATATAGATAAGCCATCAACCAATATGGAGCTAACTATGAAGATTTGGTGCCTATTATTGACAACTTAGGCAATAGCTTAGGCCTCTAAATATGCTTGTTTATGGTAGACAACTTGATGTATCAGGATATATTAACCTTCTTTGTTGTTGCAAGATGCTATGTCTATGCTATAAATATAGAGTTTAGGCACTGATCTAGATCATATATTATATTTTCGTTGTGGTTGATATTTTCATAACTCTAGTTGACCACGATGTAGTGGTGTCTTTGATTGTACCTTCTTGGTTATGTACTATTGATAGACTTATTTTATATTAAAAATATAAATAAGATTCAAATCACATTGACTTAGTTTTCATGACTTAAATTGAGTTTTTTGGGATACACATGTTTAAAATGCTTAGAGGATTGAGATCATTTTCTTGATTTCTATACCAAAATCTTACCCTCAAATTTTCATAATGTATTATGTCTAAATATTAAAATACATTTATATTACTTCTTGGTGGTGAGGATCCATGGTTTAGTGAGAATAATTGTTAACCACTGGTAATTGTGCGCATTGTTGTTCATTCTCTACCTTTGTAGAAATTAATGTTTGTAGGTTTGTCAAAGTTGACAAGTCTTGTGATTAAATTTACTCAAATTGTATGAAATCTTGGATGTAAATTGTAAGTGTTCTGATCCACATCTAATGACTATATAGTAACAAATTCATGGTAAAATTCTGTCTACACATGTCATTTTAATCTTGCATCCCAAGCTGGGTGAAATAAAGCGTGATTTTTGGTAATATGCAGTTTTAGAATCTTGATTCGTGGTAGATATTTCTCGTGATTTTTACTTGAATCATATGAATTGTTGAGTTAGGTGATTAATTTCTGATTTGAGTTATCGACTCACTAGAACTCTACAAGGTTGAATTGAATCATATTCGTTTTATTAGTTTTGAGTTATTTTATTGCACAATTGTCAAATTATTTATTTATTTAATTATTATTTGTTAGTTGAAAAAGCAATTTTAGTTTAAAGAAGGGTCAATGATTTCGACCTGGAGCTATGGACTAGGGGCCTTCATTGATAATTAGCATATTCAACTATCCTAGTTGATTTGAACCTTTATGGCAAGAATAACACTACCCCAAATTTATGGCAAGATAAAGATATTGCCTCCAATCTAATTTAAGTTGCGCAGTAAAAAAGTAAAGGAAAATGTTGTGTTGGCTATGTAAGAGCTTGCTTTGGTTAAACTTCTTTTCCCATGTACATGGACAATCGAAATGGATCTAATAAATTTTAAAAGGATTGATTTGTAGTAAGATTTAATGTCAGAGATACAAATATAAACTAAGTATATTGTATTATACGAAAAAATATTTAATTGCTAACATAGAGAGGAAGTATGTAACAAGGAGACGACAAAATGAATTTAGATGAAGTAGAAGTCTAAAAAGACTTAAAAGGTGGATTTCAAAGCTCTATATTGCCTTATGTGATCTCAAGTTGAAAAAGGTACGCACGAAGTGCAATATACTTCAAACTTGAAAGCTTATGAATGTTAGTGAAAGCCAATATTAAAGCATTGTTGCACGTAGAGAGAGGTAGAGTTAAAAATATTTTTTTCCTATTGACATGGTTGTTAGTGAGGGACATTACATTTGTAAGCTTCCCAAGAATGGAACATTGGAACGGTTATCTAGATCAGGGTTTTTCTGTAGGATATTAATGTGTAACGAATATATTCCTAGCTAGGGTCCCTAATTGGATATACATAGGGATATATTTGTGTCAACACTTTATAGTTAGTATTATTATTTTGGAGGGAAAAGTGCAATTTTTTGAGTAGGTAATTTGTTACATTATATCTCATTCTAACTTTGAAAAACCTACACATTTTGCCAAACATGCAAACTAAAGTAGGAATGAATCAAAACGAAAGATACCAATGAATAATGCAAAACAAACAAAATCTTTAACTAACTAGATATACCTCCATGGAGAAGACTTGCAAAACAACTAAATTATCTTGTAGAAAATAGAACTTTTATTGAAAAAATTTCACCTCGAATCTGATATTGTAAGTATAAACGTTGGACAAAAATAGTATAAACAAGTATTCATATGAACAAACACACAAAGATAAATTAACATTTCCTCCTAAAGATGGTCCATGCTAAGGAGTTTTTTTTGGTTGTTGTCGTTTTAAATTCAAACTTGTTCCGTGAGAATGGTGCCTCCTAATGCATGCTGGGGTGCATGTTGTTGGGTGCATGTATGTGCCATGCCTGGCTTGGGTGTTTCTAACAATTCATCTCACGTTGTTGTTGGTCAATCTTTGGGGCTCTTGGCAGATGTTTCATTGGGGGTTGACTGCCCTATCTAGGTGCTTAGCTGTTGTTGCCACCGTTGACCCTACTCATCAGGGGTTTCCCTTAGGTGTTTTGATTTCAAGACTTTATCTCTCATTTAGGGTGTTTGTGGAGCTTAGCCTGAAGGTTTCGTGCCAAACACCTTAGATGTTGGGTTGTCAATTCTTAAAGTTGGTGGAAGTGGCATTATGGCTGCTATGGTGGGTGTTCCTCCCTCAAAATGTACAACTATTGATCTATCACCCGTGTTCAAGCCTCCTTTGTGGTGATTTGAGGTCATGAGCTGATGAAAAATGTGGATTTCAACCAAATTTGTGGCATGGTCTATAGGTTTGTAGGTCTTTGGCCTTCTTTTCTAGATTTATATTGCTGGGTAATTAGTTCTTGTTAGACTACTAGTGTTTAGTGATATTAAGATTTACCTTTGTGTAAAGAGTTTTTTTTTAATTGCTTTGTTCTCTTCTGAAGACTACAAATTAATTTTGATCAAATTTTGTGTTTGGAGAAAATATTCCCTTTTCGCCAAAACTTAGAAAACATCATTCAACCCTCTTACCAAACAACTCAATGTGCATTTAGTGTAGGTTTGACTTTCTAATCTTCTACTTCATTTCTTGGAGATGTCTTGCTTCGATGCCATAGAAAATTTGCTTGTTTGTTTCTTGGATGTGGATGAAGCTATTGCTATGTTGGGTTATTCTACGTTTTCCCATCTTTTGATTGATATGGATATCTCTATTCTTCTTCTAGGTGAGGTGGTGCTCATGGTTGGTGAGAGGTCATGGACCCAAGCAATGTGACTATGATGGTCTTCCCATTTGTTGCCAGTGGTGCTACTCCACCATACACATGGTTACCGATTGCACCTTTTTGTGCTAGAAAGGTGTTGCTCCTTTGTGGAGGGCTGCAAGTGTTCATCATCTGATTGTCTATGCTTGTGATTCTCTTTCTGATTCTTCCTCCAAGGACTCACAATCTACTGATGAAGATGAAACTCTTGCTGAAAATTTGGATGACATTGATCAAAGATAGACTTCTACTGCCCATTCACAATTGTAAACCTAGATGTTGGTTGTACTACTTTGGGGATTACCCTCATTGGCTTTATGTCCCTTACTATTCTGCTTATGTTCTACAACAAGATTCTATTGATAATGCTCAACTTTAGCACCTAGCTTCTATGATAATGGGACCCCTATGGTCTCATTGGTTGGTGAGCCTAAGGATAACATTACTTGGGCAATGTCTAATGCCATAGAAGGAGCTATTCTTCTCCCACTCATCTTCTCATGCTCATCTTCTTATGGATTGTGAGTTTGACTTTCCTTTGAAAGTCTTCTAGTCTTTGTGCTATATATTTTGTCTATCTAACAAACACATGTTGTGTTACCTATATGTTGTTAATGGCTTGTTTATCTACTTTAAAGCCTTTTTTTTGCAAGGGTGAACTCCCTTGTTTTGGTTGCTTTTATTATTAAAACAAACCCGCAAAGATAAAACTTGAATTATAAAGAGACACAGATTATAGGAAAATCATGAGATTAAATAACTTGATAAATGATATAATAGACATGCTTAGCAAGCTATGGTTTTTAATTAAAATCAGCAACTTAACAAGGGGGGTGACCCTTGTTAGGATTATTAAGGTATGCTTAACAAACTATGTTATGTTAGAAACCATATAATAGTTTTGATTGATCATGATTGCTACAGGTTTTGTTGCAAAACAACTATAGAACACATGAAGAACAAATTTGCAATTTGTGCTATGATAGGTGATTTAAATGTTATCCAACTAGTGTAGTACATAGATTTTTTATTTAAGATTGAATATGATAGTCTTTTTAGTATAGTTGCATGACTCAAGGAGTACAATCTATCTAAGGACATAAAAATATGGAAAAGCTTGAAAGAAGAACATCAAACGTGAAACACAATATTACATAATATCATGGTTCAATGATAAAGATGTCATGTGAAGATTACATCTTTGTGCAAGGACATTAAGTGGTCCAAAGAGTTAGGGTTGTATGAGGGTACAATAACCCTTTACATCATATGCCTTATGATTTTGGTATCTCTAAACAATGTAAGTACATGTGTAAAGGAAATCACATGTAAACATTTTTTCTGGGCCAACATTAAAGAGGCCTAAATATTATAACATTATGCATTCTTTTCACAAGCAAAAACTCAAAATACAACAAAAAATAAATGTATAATATAAATAAAAGATTTACAACTATTCATCTCCCCTATATCTATGTACTCAAAAGGGTATGATGGGTCATCTGAGAAATATTTAAAAGCATACAAATAATAATAAAATGAGAATCTAAGTACTAATGTCTATATCCTAGAGGTAAAAAGGGTATTACTTTGAAGAATTTGTTTATGCAGTAGATCAACTTTTTCATCTCATTCATAGAGGGAGGGAGGCCAAGCTGATATAGGAGGTATCAATTAATTAGATTCAAGTGTTTTGACTCTAGCAAGAGCTAATGAACTAGTTACACATACAACACAATGACTATGTTAAGATTGTAGACGATGTTGGAACACCTTTTAGATTTGCCAAATTATTAGGTTTCAACATTGTAGTTTTTTTGTATCAAACTATTGACCCATGTTTCATGACTAGGCTCACGACAACCCATCTCTCATGAGAGTGAATGGAAACTTAACATTCATTGCATATAGGCGATGCTCATAGAATGATATGTGTTTCATTCATTCTCAGGTGAGATGGGTTCATTTGAACCACTAATAATGAAATGTGGGTCAATGAGTTTGACTAAAAAAACTACATAGTTGAATTTTGATGTCAATATCACAATTTGACTTATTGTGGAAAAATATCTCCTACTTATCAATATCATTTAGAGATTTAAAAATGTTTTTTTGTAGGAGAGTTTTACTGAAGCCGTGTTCGGAAATAAATGAGAGGACTTTCATTGCTAATGTCTTGAAAGGGGTAGTGATAGCAATAAATAAAACTGGAACTAATTTTGTATTTAAATTGATAGAGAAGGGTCTAGAGGCAATATAATTGTCATATTTGGCTTTTGCTTGTAGAATGATGGAATACAACATTGCAAAAACTTTAATTTTGGAGGTTGTTTGTGGATAATAATAATTGAAAGAACATTTGAGAGCATTTGTGAATATTTAATGTGGGGTGAATTGAGACAAAGAATTTGTGGCAAGAGTTGCATTGGATACCACCTTTGTGTTCAACATATCTAATGGCTCAAGGAAGGGTGGAGTGGTAGATAGGTTTCCAACTAGCTAGGTTCCATTGAGGTAGTGAAGAATAGTTGGAATCTTTTAGGTGAGGTTCATTGAGATCACAAGGAGCTAGAGGCGGTGCAAAAGAAACAATGATTAATTGTGGAGAAGGATATATTTAAAAAAATGACTAATAGTTGAATGCCATTTATCATTGAGCATCTACATAGTATCTTAATGCATGTCTACAAGGTTGTGCTTATATACAAGTTGGTTTAAATAGTTGTGAACTAGGAATAATTGTATGTGGTGGAACAAGAGTACTTTTCTACACTTGTTGTGTTGTCCCTTCTTAAAAAGGAGGGAAAATAGGTTCCATAGCTAGAGAGCAACAAAATTGAGGTGCATATAGTTCATAAAGCATCACAGGTATGTTCACTCTTTCTAATGAAGAGATATTTGGGAGAATATAAGATATTATATAAGGATGAGATGTTGATGGTGTACACGAGGATTTATCTTTGATATAGTGATCAAAGTAGGTCTATGAACAATAAAACTATTGATAGACAAAGAAATTGGGGAAAATATTTTACATAGAATTTCACATTTTCAACTTTTTGTCGTCAAAAAATTATGAGCAAAGGAAAAGATAAGCTCATTCTTTTGCTACCTCTAGATTAAATTGTGTATTTTTTTTTATCAATTTGAAAATCTATAGACAATCTAATCCAAAAGCAACAACAAATTTAAATTCATTGATTTTAGAAATCTATTGATGCTAATTAAACAAAAATAATATGATGCTTTAGTATTCGATATGAATTTTATCTAAACATATGAAATTTTTATATCTAATTTTCTAGGTGACTTCATAAACAAATTTTCTATTAATATGAGTTATTTTTACTAATTTATGTACCGCTATTCTAATGACCTAGTAAAAAACAAATTATGCGCCATAATACCACATTCTTAATATGTATATTAACATCTATCCTTAGTGACAAACCTAACAAGTTTTGTAATTACAACATTTTGAAACATTCACTTCTTTGAAGAACTTGGGCATACAAATAATTCATTTTTATGAATCCATCTAAAACCTATATATAGTTTTCCTCTCTATCTTGTAATCTACAAATAGTTTACCAAGGAAACTCTTCTTATATAGTCTAAAATCCACAATTTGCATCATGTGTCAAAGAGTTTTATTACAAACCCATATCAAAACCTATGAAGTTTGTAAGAGATCCTTTAACCATGTCAAATAAAGACAACTCATCATCTATGAAACTAGACATGTTATCTCAACATCGAACTAGAATATGAGCATACCTTCTGTTAAAATATGATAGCCTCAATCAATATGAAAAGATAAATCTAATAACCGTGAATGCATGCATGTATACCAGTGAAATGATATATATGCATACATACACAATCATATATATGATCTGAGTAACTATCCTTTCCATGAACGATCTAAATGTGCATATTTTGCCAAGTATGAAATCTACAATTATCTCTTGGAATTGTGCACTACCTTGCAAATCGATCAAGCATTGATCGAGTACATAGTCATTGCTTATAACGATCGATTGTGATTTTTTATCTAAACAAACACTAATGAGATTAGTGTCAAAATTGGTTGATAGCTAACACCTTATTAGGATTAGGGCTTTTGGAAACATTCATATTGAACCATCATATCTCTATATACTGATTAGAAATGACCTCCCTTTAAAAGGCTATACATATGAATGGAATCACAAAAGACATGTACCATTGAAAATCATAAATATTACTATCTCTGCCATTGAACTTCAGAAGAAAGAAAAGAAAAATATAATCTTTAAAATTCATATCTCAAATTTGAACATTAATTTAGTGCATACACAAATTGCGATTGCTGATACCTGCAAAACAAGGTAATCAAGATTAGTATTCATGGAATTTGAATAAATTACAGTTTGCTACTAAGTTTACCTGTGAGGCCTCGCTCCCGACCCATCGTAGCATAGTGATACATTACTCTTATTTTGTTATCCGCGACTCGAGATGTCGAGACATTATCTGATGCTTAGAACATATTTTATTACTTCATGTTGTGTGATGTTATTTTTAGATATATTTGATGATTATCATTTAATGTTCATGTATATGTATGTTGACGAAATCAGTAGATGTAGGATTGAGATGCGATTTAAGATATTTCAAATGGTTAAGAATTATAAAGGATGAAGAAACTTTATTGATGTATGTTTTAAATTATGAAAAAAATTTTGATACATATACGTTTATATACATGTGATTTTACGGGACTACTGATGGGTGCAATGAGTGTGCAGATATTTAGCCAAGGAACCCTACGAAGGAACAAAACTGATCTCCATGTGCTAAAATTTGGAAACCCTATTGTTCGTAATTGTGCTCTTTCAGTGTCGCTTGACACTCGTAAGATGTTTATGTACTTAATTTGCTAGTTAGAGTTGTTAGATGGACCTATTTAATTTCTAGATTTTTATTTTGGCTCTAACCTCTTCCCTAAGGCTTTAAAACATGTTTTTTTTCTAACCTATGGGTGTGGGTATGGGTTAGGGGTCTTTTCCAACCCCTAAGCCCCTAGCTTTGACTTTTGAGGGCACTCAAAAAGTCCTTTTTTGCCTTTGTGCGAAAATTGCAAGTGGTTGTCATGAGTTGTCTTACCCCACCTCCTTTTTAGGGTTTAACCATGGTGTAGGTTGTGTTAGGAGTTTCTAGAGTGGCTAAGTGGGTGAAGATAGTTATTGCTCTTTTTGGGTGGTTGAGTTGGAGGCTTATTAGAGGCCTTCCTTTGTTTAGTGGTTGGGGGGTTACCCAATCTCTACTTTGAGAGAGGATTTCTTGAAGCTTGAAGGAAGGAGGGATGCTCTACTCAAATTGGTTCATTGCCATTACCTCTTTGTGAAGGTAGGAAACTCCCATTTTCCCTTATTCAATTTTTATGATTGGTTTCATGTTCTTGTTACCTTGTTATTGTTTTACTGTTGTATGGTTGTGGGTATGTTGGGAAGTTTTGCAAACCTTGTTATTTTGGTTGCTTTCCTTTCTCGTTTATGTTTGAAATTTTGAGTTTCCTTGCATGGGTGTTTTGGTATTACTCACCCTAGGAGAGGGCAGAAGTGACCAATTTTGGGAGAGGTCTGTTTAGTTGGACTCCAACCTGTGTAGAGTCTCTTCTCAGGATGAGAAGAGGGATAAAGGGTAGGGCGTTATGGGCCCCTACCCGTCAGCACAAGCCTGGTATGAGTATGGCAAGTTTAAATGGAAGAACATAAGTTCTTGGTTATTGGCCCCGATTGGGCATCTGAATTGGTGTTGTGCTTGACTTCTCCAGTTAGAAGAATCCACCTCTCCCTAGTCTTGATTCATTGTGAATCCTATTATGTAAACCATGTATGATTATGCATGCTTGATGTTCTTTTGGTTCTGCTTGGTTGTCACCCGATCAGATATTGGTTTCCTCCAGGGTACTTGAAATGAGATTCAGTAAACATTACACACTCCTTGTTTATGATCATGAATAAAATGGGATAAAATTGTTGTAATTGGGATTGCTATCCTATGAAATTGTATTTTCAAACCTTATTGTAAATGGCAACGAAGCCGGGTTTTCTTCCTGATTCTTTCCCGGCGGAGCCTTGAATTAGGTTTGCCAATAAAATTGGTGGTTTTGAGCATAATCGTTGGTCATGTGATTAAATTTTGTAACACATTATTTTTGGATGGATGCACATCAAAAATTAAGATGAAATGATGATAGTTTAGTAGGCAAAATTTTCCAGTTCTTTTTATGTTCAAAATGAAAATTATGATTGAGGAAAGAAAACAATGGCTATGGTTGATTTATTGCAATTCAAGTTATTTAGGGGATCAAGTTTACCATGCATTATTGTGACCACCACCTTTGTGTAGTATACGAACATCAAGGAAGAGAAGTCCATTGCCAAAATTTGGTTGTCTCATGGTCTTGGATAGAAACATCTCTCAAGAATTTAGAATACTTGATGTTTGAGTGATAAACAAAAGTATGTTCCAAACTAAATTTGATATCATAGCAGAGATAGTATTCATAGAAATGATTATCCTTGTTGATTATTATTATCATTTTGATTCTAGTATATAGTTGCTGTGAATGTACATTCAAATTTAAATTTGCATGAGAATATAATGTCAATCTTTGAGAAAGTGTTTTTTTTTTTAAAACTTCATAATGCATAGATAAGAACAATTCAGATAGTTTCATATCAAGCCTTATCATGGAATATATATATATATATATATATATATATATATATATATATATATATATATATCCATTGTATTAAGTTTAATGTTTGCATTATGTAGCTATTCAATTTTGACCCAATTTGAAAAGGATTAAATCTACTTTTAACACCATTACAAAAAGAAAAATTTCAAAACATCCAGCTATAGGATGCTGGAAATTGTATTGAAGAAATTGTTCATTCTCTTGGTTGAACAGAGAATATTCCTTTAAATATCCTCTTTTAAATTATATGATGAATCTTGTAAAATTAAAATAGAATAATAATGATATTTGAAAGTTTGTATAACAAAATTTAAATCAATATATAAACTAATATCCTTCCTCACCCATAAAACTTTAATAACTTCAATGCCCTGTCTTCTCCTTTAGCCATCAGCACATAAGGAAGAATTAAAAATGGTTGAAATTTTGTTTTGTCATCATAGCGATGACGTCGCCCTTTCACATCACCCATCTCCTTCATTTCCTCCTGGTAGGCTCCTTCTTCCTTCTCCTTTGTGGAGGACTTGGGCATGAATTGCCTTTCCTTACACCTGCGCTGGACATTACTGACGCAGGTCAGTTCTCTCCTGCAGCGTGCAGGTTGAAGCGCTTGGAGAAGCGCGTGCCTTGGGGAATGGGGTTGACGTGTTTGGAGGGGGGGGAAAAGCTTAGACTAGGGGGGGGCTAGTTGTAGGTGGTTTCTTATTTAAGTTTTCTTTTAGTGTGTAATTAGTATGTTTAGTTAGTTTATTAATTATGTTAAGATGTGTTTTATTTAAATATTGTTAAATGTGTTAGAGTGTTAAGAGTTGTAGTTTAGTGGTAGTTAGATTAGGTGATAGTGTTAGGTTAGTTTTAAACCTTAGGTTTAGTCTTAGATTAGTTAGTTATTTTATTATTTGATCTTAGTTTCTTATTAACATTATTATTTCATATATATATATATATATCTAGTTAGTTTAGAATGAAATTTTAAATTGTTAAGAATAATTAGTTGAATTAATAAAGTTTAAGGTTATCTTATGTTTGATTAAGGGCGTTGTTTGTAATTGATAATATTTCTTTTGTTACTTAGTTATGTTTAAATACTAATTAGCTAGTTTTAATTTAAATGTACTCCAATTGTTGATCATTAAGTAGATTAAATTATCGATTAATTGGCTATTTGAATAAATTCTAAAGTAGTTTTTGATTGTTTTGTTATTGCAAGAAAATTTAGATCCGAATGCATGTACAACGTTATGTAAGTAATTTTGATCGCATATCATTGCAAATTAATGTAAATGTTAAAACCAATAGACAATGTTGGATTGTTTCCTTTATCTTTTGGTCAAAATTAAGTGTAACTTACATCTCTAATATCTTTTGATATGTTTAATTCTTAAATAGCATTACTTAAGATTGATACCAATCTAGTAACAAAAGTTTCAAAATCTTAACAATATAATCGCCTTCATGTTTATAACCTTAAGACATAAAGTAAGGAACCTGTACTAAAACTATTATCAATCTTTTCAAACCTAGGGCATGTTTAATTATTAAGTCAAAAAAAAATTGTGTGTGTGTGTGTTTTTGCCTTCCAGTTTTGGGCATGATATTACCAATACATTAACACATACTACCCTTAACTTTGTAGTGGTTCTATTCCACAACTTGATGTTTGGACTAAGATATGGTACACAATGTCTTTTGTTCTATATTTTCCATCACCAATAATGTTTTAAAATAGAAATTCCTCATCAGATGTTTGCAGAACGTCACTACCACCTTCATGGTGTTCTACTTCAATGTTCTTAGATCCAATCGATGCTTTTGGTTCAAGGTTCTTGTTGAACAAGTCCTTGGCCCTTTGCAAATAGTTGATTAAAAATGATTATTTGATGTGGATAAAATTTTACTATTTCTTTGTTGACTTTGGTTGACAACTTTTGTTAAAGTAATATCCCTTAAATTAAGTTGCAAAAAAATGCTTTCTCTATCATGTGAATGGAGTCCTTCAACTTGCATCTATCATATTTTATTTTTTAGAAGTATAAATGATAATTTGTCAAATTCAAGTGTTTGAGTTTTTCTATTTAGGTACAATGATTCAAAAAAAACTCTGTAATGTCTAAAAACCCTCTTCGTACTATGTTGATCATATATTTTCCATCTAAATATTTCTTCATAGAAACTAATTGATCATGCACATCCTTAAGATGATTAATATGCTATAAAACTAAACCTCCTCCCTACTACTAAGAGGAGCATAGTTGACTCTTCAAAACTAATGCTTTGCTTTCTTTGAAGCATTTTATCACATAACTTGGTCTCTAAGTCACAATAGATTCTATATTACAAACTTTAAGTTTCAAAGTCTTTAAAATAGATAGCTTTGATATCAAAAAGGTTTTTTTATGACACCATTCGTAATCATTAATGTTAGTCTTTGGTATGCCTTCCTTTCCAACTATAATCTCTGTGAGGTTCTTGTACTTATAAATTATCAAGATTTAATGACTCTAAATGTTGTAGTTTGTCAAAGTTAATTTTGTGACTTTGATAGCCATTGAGCTTAGATTTTCCTTGCCATTAACAATTACAAGTTAGAGTCCAATTCATTTTATCAGTTCTTAAGAAAAAAAAAATCATCCCCTACTTGATTTGGACATATTTTCTAAAAACTATTATAATATGAAATACCATTGATCATAATTTCCAAATAGTCTTTCAATTGATTCTAATAAGGAAATAAACAATACTGCAATAGATAAATTAATCTAAAGATATTTAACATATTAAAATAATAAATTGGGACAATATAAAATTACTTAGGATGATGTGTTTATATTTTCTTGTTTATTATTTGCCTCATCCAAAATAACACTTTGAACATGAAGTATTGTAGTTAAATCAACAAAAAGTAATTTAGGAAAGATTGGCTCCAAATTAGAATTGAGTTTCCTCCAACAATTTACTACTATCTTGAAAATAAAGGCGTGTTGGTGTGATAGCCCAATCTCTAAGCAACTAGATAGATAACACTATATTAGTCGACATACTACAAATTTGTAGCTTTTTTCAGTGGTTGAAATGATCTCCATGTATGTGATATTTTGTGAAATATATTGCAGTGCTATGTCTATATGAGATTACCTCTATGTTTTGTTGTACTTCAAAGATTCATGGGTGGTAAAAATCAACAAAGCCCAATACAAAATAATAGGAATCTAGTATAATCTTAATTTTATTATTACAAACATGTTGGTAATTTCTTGTTGGTCAAGATAAGGCTTATTTTACACCAAGAGAATTGAATGAAGCCTCTTTCTATATCTTTGGATAAGAAGTGTGCATTGCATAGTGTGAAATTGTAGTGATATCCAATTTCTACATTAATTGTTATATTATAGGCATTTTTAAGTACCAATGTGAGTGTCTTTATTTGATACAAACACATTATTCTTTTGAATATTCATCTTTTCTAATTTTGTCTAATGTTCAATAGAAATGGTTGATGTAGTGTCACCCGTGTTTGCATTTTGTTCATGGTGATTTTGACTTGTGATATAGTCTTATTTTATTATTGTGATTATTTGCATCGTGAGATGCATTGATGACTATTCATTGTTTCCATTGCCAATATGTTGGTTATGATATGTGGTTAGGTTGTGTTCCTATTTTAGTTTGATCATATTTGCATGATGATGCTAGTGATGTGACATGATGTGTTATGGTGATATTTGGTATATTTTACATCATTAAAGACTATATGTCAAGATGATATTGTTGGAATCGATGATTATTGTGCCTTATATGCACTTGGATCATTTAAGTTATTTATTGTCATTGACTATGTTCATATTCTTCAAAATGATTTATTTACATACTTTATATTTAAATGTAATGTTAATTCAAATGATATAATGTTCACTCCTATGTTTTCACAATTGTTATGCATTATTCCCTCTGTTATTGTGTGAAGTGAGAGAAAATCGTGGTCACTCATTCATAAGATATACATAATGAATAACTGTCCTTTATTATTATTTAATTGTAAGAGTCTTAGGTGACTCCACAACACCCCTAAGATGAAATGAAAGACCAAGATAGCTTCCATAAGGGATTTGCAAGACAATTGCATTAAGATGCAAGAATGATATTATTGATAATAGACATTCATATTACATTATTGGACATGATATAAAACATACAGAGTAGGCCTACATATATAGGAAAAGTGATAAGAGACAACGATAAAAACTACATAGGCTATCACCTACACAAGTTGAAATCACATGTCCACAAAAGGTGGACCATCCTCCATTATGAAATGAAGTATATTTCACGATGAGGATGAAAATGTGAGATGTGCACTAAATGTGGATTTCACACATAAAGTGGAATGAGATAACAACTATCACCATCTAGAGTGAAATTCTTCAACACCATATGCTTAATTGAGAAAAAAACTCTTAGGTCTCTCAATGACAAATTACTATGTATTGCATTATTCTAGGTAAGATTAAGTAAAGTATAATTAGTGCATATTTAATTATAAAAACTCCCTTCCTTAAGTGAAACTTAGGGGAATGAACCTAAACTCACAATGCAACATGGGTCATGGCTACGAGGCCATGTTAGGTAGCTATGTATCATATGCAATGCTATGCATGAAATGAAATCTCTCATTAAATAGAGAAAGAGGGAAGACCTCATGGGAAAAACACTCCCCACAAAAAAGATATGAAAACACACAAGATGTATGGTTGAATGAAGTACTTAAGATGCCCCCAGGGAGTACATACATCATGTATATACAAGCAACAATATAATCACAAAAAAGATAGTAGGAGACATGATACCACCCCCAAAATGGAGAAACCCCAATGTTGAAGAAGTGTACCTTCAAACAAAAGAGAATCCAACGCCTGCAAGCAATGTGTCTCCCCTTCGGAAAATAAGTACATCAAATGATGAAGAAGCCAATCCATGTAAACATATAAAAATAAGGAAGGCATTGATATTTTACATTGATGTCAAAATACACGTGTTGCATTCTTTCAAAAGTGAATAATGGTGAAAGGTCCTGACTTTCTAAGGAAAACAATTGCAAATAGGTATATCGTTTGAAGATAAAAGGAAGTATGTAAGTTTGGAATTTCAGTATCATAATAGTCAAGCCTGGGGACTGATAACAATAAAATCTGGGCAATAACCTTAAGTCAAAGTATTAGCTTTTGTCATTAAATATTAACACCAGCTTCATGATCAAGACTTTATGGCCCCTTGCAAGCTTAGATCTAAAACATAATTGTTGTAACTAACTTGAAACAAATCAAATTCCATTCCATTCTTAGATCTGAATGTAACTATTGTAACTGCTAGTCAGAGGAATCTTGATGGGTGAAGAAATTATGTCATTGTTGTTAGTAGTTCTCCTAACATTTAGACTTCCCTCTCCAAGGATAATACAGGTTAGAAGGATATTGACCTGGGAAATATTAAATTTAGTTTTCTTAGATGAAAGATTAATTTGGCAGTTAGGGATGAGGACAAGGGAAATGAAAATCTGTTCCAAATGATAGGCCCTTCTATGCTTATCCTAAGCATTTCTAGTAGAGAAAGTAATTTGAATGTTCTTCTTACCGCAATAAATAGTATGTTGGATTTTCATAGAGCCATTAAATGGTCATTCCATGAGCGTAAGAAGGTGAACTTGAAGGTCAGGGCTCTTGAGATTAGGGTGAGCATCTAGGAGGCCACTAAAGCTAGTGATCTGGGGGATGATGATAATTCACTTGAAAGGGATAATGTTGGTAAGCCTAGTATTGTGAAGGACTCTGTTGCCTTTAATAAGTTGGAAAACAGGGTCTTGGTGTTGGAAGGTAAGATCTCGAGTATGGATTCTACTCTGAAGGGAATTGCTAACTAGACCTATAAGTTTTGAAGGCCTCAAATGAGCATATCAAAATCATTCTTGGGAAGTTGGAGAAGTCTACCAAGGACAAAGCCACCATTCAAGTCACTAATGATAACGATTCTCTTGCAAATAGTCAAGATGGACCTAGTAAAAGAACCAAAGCCAACACCAAGAGGAAGGACTCTACAATTTCCATTGAGGTTAGAGAGATAAAGAAAGTGTCAGATGTGATGAACAGGTTGGAACAAGATACTATTAAGTTGATGAAGTGTCTTGGGTAGTTATGTGATGGTGTGTCATTTTCTTGTTTCTTGTTGTTTCTAGGGTTTATTTGTTTAGTAGGCTTGTCCCTTTTTGTTGTAGTCTCTCTTTCTACCTAGCTTTTATCTTTTGCTGGCATGTTTTGTATTTGGTTATGTCCTTACCATGATTTAATGTTTTCCATCTTTATTCATATTTTGTAAGAGGGTTTCAGGTCTCCTTTAAAACTATTTTTCAAGTAGTAAAAAATTATTGTTAGAAGTTTGGTGAGTAGATGATATATTTTTCTCAATAGAAAGTTTGGTGAGATTCCTTATATGAACATTCGATAATAAGTTTGGTGAGAAGATGATAGATTTTTTTCAAGAAGTAGACCATTTTGAATTATGATGAGTAGAGTCTCAAAAGGGGGTATATATGTTACTTAGTATCTAAAGTCGGGCTTCACAATATATAATCCCTTTTTTTAAAACTTGTTAGTAGTCTTATATAAAAGGAACACAAGCAATAGAAAAGTAGTTGAGTTTTAGCATGAACTATATGTAGATGAGAGGTCATTAGTGGTAGCTTAGTATCATTTTGAGAATGTATGGTTTATGTCAATGCTTATCATGGTGATGATAATGTAAGGAAGAAAAAAGTTCAAACACAAAATGATTTTTTAAGGCATTTATATGAAAGAAGTCAAGAGCATTGTTTCCTGCTTCTTTAGAGTCAATGAAGTTGTGAATTCCTTGAAAGGACTTCGTGATACAATTGATGAAAATAGCATTGTTCAAAAGATTCTATGCACTCTTCCTTTGAAATGCAATACC
This sequence comes from Cupressus sempervirens, assembly GCA_028749045.1. Taxonomy (NCBI): domain Eukaryota; kingdom Viridiplantae; phylum Streptophyta; class Pinopsida; order Cupressales; family Cupressaceae; genus Cupressus; species Cupressus sempervirens. The sequence goes on from CM053787.1 coordinate 259,071,361, forward strand.
GAAGTCTCTGCCATTGAAAAAATGTCAGATTTTGATACACTTATTATGGATAAGTTGCATGGTATTTTGAGTGCATATGAAATGTGAAAAAATGAGAATGGGTCATCAAAAATGGAAATTGCATCCAAGGATGCTAAAATTGGAAAAGGGAAGGAGAAAAGACCAAGTAAATTTTTGAAAGAAGATTTAAATGATGAGATAGCTTATCTTGTAAGGAAGTTGAAGAAAGGACTTGGAAAAAGTAAAGGTAAACTAGCCTTCAAATATTTTAACTATGGTAAAAACTAGTCACTTTCTTTGAAATGTCCCTTTGAGAAAAAAATGATAGATATGATTGAAGAAGCTCAAGGTTTAGAAGAACTAGGAAATTTGTAAGGGAATAAAAAAACTACTAAATCTAAGAAAAGTATTTACTCTAAGGATGACAATGGCACTTTTTCTAGCAGTGAGGATGACAATCAAAATGATGAAACTTTATTTATGGCTATTTGTGATTTGGATCTAAAAGAGAATGCAAAATGTGGAATAATAATGCAAAGGAAACAAGCACAATTATAACCTATTTACCTGATTTTCAGTTTGAAAAATATTCTTATTTTGGTACTAGTAAGGAGATTTGGGAACAACTGCATGCTACATATGGTAATAAACCTAAAGGTGATATTGCTTGTATAGCCAAAGAAGATGCTCAAATGGATAACCAAAAGGATGAAGAGCTAATGAATCAAGATCAAGATGGTGATACATAAGATGATGAAGTGGGTTTAGAACTTGAATTGGTGGTAGTCCTTTTTGAAATAAAGAAACTCAAGAAGAAAAATCAAAATCTTATTCAACTGTTGCAAGTAGAAAGCCAAGAAAAAATGAAGAGAACTATGGCTCTTTGTGAAGATGAGAAAATTCTCAATGATTCAAGAATTTAGAGTGAGGAAGCCACATGGATCCAAGAGGATTTGGAGAATCAAATTAAGATGAAAGAGAAGAATATTTTCAAGTTAGAAGATGAATTTGTTTCACTTAGAAAAATTGGAAAGTTTACAACCTTTTTGAGTCAAGAAGTAACAATTCTAAACAAAAGTAAGTCATTGGACAATCCTCTTGCTTCTCAAAAGTCACTACTAGACAAAAGATGCTTTATACTCAAAGATGGTCAATGTCATATGTCGCAAGGGAAGGAACAATAAATTTCAAATGATAAAAAACCTCCCAACTTCAAACTAGATCACATGAACACGTTTAATGCATCTTTCTTTCAAAATTATTATTTTGCTAATTACTCTGGACACAACCACTAACTACAAATTTCTTGCTAGAAGAAAGTTTTATTACTCTAAAAGAAGTTCCTTGGAGTCATTTGGAAATTATGATGTCATCTATTGTAGATGTAATAGATTTGGTCATGGTGTAAGGTTTTGTAAGAATAAAAATGCAAGACCTTTCAACAATGTTGAAGACAAGGCCAAACTAAAGGTTACTAAAGTTTGGTAGATAAAATATCAAGATGTTTTCTTAAAGCTCTAGTAGTGCAAATTGCCCTTCTTGCAAGAAATAAATTAAAAAATTGGTATATTGATAGTGATTTTTCTAAACACACGATTGGTGATTTGAGTAAATTTCACATAGTTAAGAACACAAATGGGGGAGAAATCAGATTTGGGGGTAGTTCTTCAGCTGAAGTTGTTGGTATCAGTACTCTCTTGTTGAATAATGGTGAAAAAAAAGTTGAAAATATGTAATATGTGAAAGGTGTGCAAAATAATTTATTAACTGTGAGTTAGTTATGTGATCAAGAGTATGATATTTCCTTTAATTCAAAATGTTACAACAATAATAAAAGAAATGAACATGTTGCTAATGCCACAACAACAATGAAAAATCTTTATATTCTTAATGATACTAACAATGAAATATGTTTCTTTAGTCAAGTGGACGAAACATGACTTTGGTATAAAAGGCTTGGGCACATTAATTTTGAAAATATTGTTAAGATTATCAAGAAGATTGCAAAAGATATTTCTTTGTTGGAAAAACCAACAAACATTACTTGTAAAAATATGCCAAATGGGAAAGAAAACATGAATACATTTCAAGTCAAAAGAGCTCTCTAGCTCTAAATTGCTTGAGTTGGTTCATACAAATTTATGTGGGCCAACTAGAACAACAAGATTACAATGCAAGAGATATTTTATGTTGTTGATTGCTGTTTTTTCATGTATGACATATTAAATTTTTGAAGGATTTGGTTGCAAATGAAATGGATTAAAAGATCAAATGTCTATGTTTAGATAATGGTGGTAAAAAAAATTCTAATGAGTTTATGATTCTTTTTGAGCTTCATGAAATTAAAAGACAAGTTTCGACACTTAGAATAACATTGTAAAATAACGTTATTGAAAGAAATGATATAAAAACTCATGAAATGCCTCGATGCATGATGAATAAAAAGAGAGTAAGTGACACCTTTTGGAGTGAAGTTTTCCATACAACTGTTTAAATACAAAACAAGACATTGTTGAGAGCAAGGTACAATAAGACACCCTATGAGCTATGGAAAGTTATACCAATTACTGTTAAATACTTCAATTTTTTTGGTAGCCATTGTTATATTAGAAGAGATGATGATAATTTGGGTAAGTTTGATTCTAGATCAAATGAAGGTATATATTGATTCCTCTTCTAAAAGTAAAGCATTTAAATGTTATAACAAAAGGATGGACAAAATTATTGAAAGTGCAAATGCTAAGATTCATGAAGTTAATAATTATTGTTGTGAGAGTATAAATGATAGTGAAAATGGGCAAAAGAAAGAAACCAACACTATTGCACCTCCATATTCTCCTTCATCAAATGCTGGGACAAAAATAAAGATAAAGAAAATTCACAAGAAATTGCACATTCACAAAGTGATACTGTCCCTCTTCTAATGATGAAGTTGAAGCTAAACATAAACCAACTGAACATGTACCAGAAGATGAATTGTGTATATATTCTTCCAAAAATCCTTCTAAATTTGTGTAAAGAAATCATCCTGTAGATCAAACATTACCTAAAAGAAGAACTAGAGCCACTCGAAAGAATGTTAATTACCATGAAAATGAGGATGTTTCCTTTACTTTCCTTATTTGAGCTTAAAATTTTGAAGAGGAAACCAATGAAATTAATTGGATTTATACCATGGAAGAAGAATTGGAACTGATCCAAAAGAGTAATACATGCTAGCTTGTTCTTATGCCTAAAGATAATAATGTTATTGGAACCAAATTGGTCTAACATAACAAGGTAAACAAAGAAGGTAATGTGGTAAGAAATAAGGCACACTTAGTTTTTAAAGGTTATGCCCCAATTGAAGGAGTAGATTAGAGTGAGACACTTTCTCCCATAGAAAGATCAGAAATAATTATAATTTTTCTTACCTTTTCTTCATTTAGAGGTTTCAAAGTTTACCAAATGAATGTTAAATCAACATTATTCAATGGTGATTTAAATGAAGAGGCGTATGTTGAACAAATTGAAGTTTTCAACTTGACCAATAATTTTGATTATGTGTGCAAGCTAAAGAAGGCACTATATGGGCTTAAATATGATCCAAGAGCTTGGTATGCCATGATGGATATATATCTACAATAGAAATGCTTCAAAAAGGCCTATGTTGATAGAATTATATATGTAAAAGAAGAAGGTAATACAATTCTCAATATTGTTGTATATGTTGATGATTTGACTTTTGGAAGTGATTACTCTAAAATAACTAAGTAATTTAATGTTAATATGAAAAAAATAAAAAATTCAAAATGTCAATGTTGGGGGAGTTAACACATTTCCTTGGGCCATGAATTAATCAATCAACATAAACATGTGATATTTTTATTTCTAAACCCAAATAAGTTAGAGCACTTCTAGAAAGGTTCAAGACAAAAGATTCCAAGTCAGTTAGTACTCTAATGAAAATCAAATGCAAGTTAAGTAAAGAATATGTTTCACCTAGTGTTGATCAAACATATTACAAGTCTATAGTACAAAGCTTGTTATTATTTTCAACTACTAGACTTGATATTATGCATGTTGTTGGCCATGTTACAAATTTTTAAGCCATGCCTAAGGAAATTCATGTTCACACATTTAAAAGAATTTTAAAATATTTAAATAGAATAGTAAATTTTGGTTTGTGGTATCCTAGATGTTCTAATTTTTCATTAACAACATACACTAATTCATATTGGGGTAATTTTGTTGATGACAAGAAAAACTCTAGTGGTGGTGTTTTTTTTCTTGGTGGTTTCCTTGTTTCATGGTTGAGCAAAAAATAATCATGCACTTCTTTATCCATAGATGAAGCCGAGTCTATTACAAAAGTATCATGTTGCACATAGGTAATATGGATGAAACACACATATCTTGACTTTAAATTTGACTATACTAATCCTATGTCTATCTATTGTGACAACATCAACAATATTGACATTTCAAAGAACCTTGTTATGCACCCACACTCTAAGCGAATTCCAATTAGATTTCCCTATTGAGTGTCATAGTCTTAGGGGGAATGCTTAAATATATTATCTTTTACCCCAAAAGATATTGATTTAGTTTTATCATTGATGTCAAAGGGGGAGTGATACCCTTCAAGGGGAGATGTATGGATTTCCATAAATGAAAAATAGGGGGAGATAATTAATATTTTATATTGATGTCAAAATAAATGTGTTGCATTCTTTTAAAAGAAAACAATGGTGAAAGGTTTTAACTTTCTAAGGAAAATAATTACAAATAGGCATTTACTTTGTAGACAAAAAGAAGCTAGAAATTTGGAATTTTAGTACCATGCCAATCTAGCCCAGTGCATGATAAAAATGGAATCTATTGAGTCAAAGTATTAATGTCTTTCATTAAAGATCAACACCAACTTAGGATCAGTTTAGGCCTATTAGTTTATGTAATTCTTTTTATAAGATCATCTCCAAAGTTTTGACTCTTAGAATTCTCTCTATTCTTTCGGTTATTATTTCTAGACAGAAAAATGGTTTTGTTCTGGGCAGAATTTTTTTGGATTCCATTATATTTGTTCATGAAAACATTCATTCTCTTGTGGTTTCTAAGAAGGAAGGGTTTCTTCTTAAGCTTGACCTTTCTAAAGTGTATGATAGAGTTGACTGGAACTTCCTTCTAAGGGGGTTGGAAGCTTTTGGCTTTAATAAGAGATTCAGGGATCTTATTTTTATGTTAATTTCTTCGGCTTCCTTCTCTGTGCTTGTTAATGGCTCCCCTTCCCCCTTTTTTAAGGCTTCTAGGGGCCTTAGACAGGGAGACCCTATTTCTCCTATTCTTTTTATTATCTTGGCTGAGTGCTTGGGAAGATATGTTAATAATATGGTTGTCAAAGGAGACTTTGTGGGTCTTAGTCCGTCTTCCTCACCTCTAGTTTTCTCGCATCAACAATTTGTAGATGATTCTATTGTCATGGGGGAGGCCTCAGTGTGTAATGCAAGGAATATTAAGAGGGCTCTGACTGACTATGGAGATGCTACTGGCTAGATCATTAATTGGAACAAAAGTGTGATTTACTTTATCAATGTTAGTGAAGCTAGACAATTAAAGATTAAAAGGATTATTGGGTGTGAGAGTGGTTCTTTGCCAAGCACTTATCTGGGGTTACCTATGGGTTTATCCCCTCCTAACAGCTTTTGGAATTCTTTGATTGATAAGATTCATGTCAAACTTGTTCGTTGGAAGGGTTTTCTCCTCAGTCAGGCTAGGAAGGTGATTGTTTTGAAATCTATTCTAAAGTGCTCCACTTTATGCCTTGAGTGTCTTTAAGATTCCAAGAAAGTTTGCTCTTGCTATTGAGAAAATTCAGAAGACCTTTTTATGGACTGGTATGGAGTCTAAAAAGAGACTCCCTCTTATTGCTTGGGAGAATGTTTGTATTCCTAAGGGGAAAGGTGGGCTTGGGCTATGAAGGATTTCTACTATGAGCAAACTTTTACTAGCTAAACTTCTTTGGAGATGGCATAAGGAAGAGGGGGAATGGAGGAACATTTGGGTAGATAAATACAATTCAGATAACTTCGATTTTCAACATTTCCTTTTCTCTGATGCTGATCAAGGGGGATCTCAGGTATGGAAGAATGCTAAAAAATTTAAACATATATTAAGGAAAGGAGTTAAATAGAAGGTTGGTAACAGATTGAAAGTCCTTTTTTGGGAAGACATTTGGATTTTGGATCACCCCCTTTGTGATGACCCTAGATGGAATGGGTTTATGGTGCAGTGCAAGAATTAGTTTTGTACTTTGGTTAGTGATTACTGGAATAATGATACGTGAGTCAATCTTCATAGGGTGGACCTAAATCTAGTGGAGCTTGCTAAATGCCTGAATGCTTGTTGTTTGAATCATGAAGAGGATGTCCTGATTTGGAAAGATGATCCTAGTGGAGAATACTCCATTTCGTCTGCCTACACAAATTCTTTTGAGGATCATGATGTGCCTTGCTGGGCTATGGCTTGGGTGAAAGGTACGACTCCTAAAGTTAAATTATTATTTTTTGGATTCTTTTGTAAAACAAAATTTTAACTCTTGACAATCTTAAGAAGAGGGGGTTTTTCATTGTCAATCAATGTGTCCTCTACAAAAATGATGGGGAGTTGGTGGACCATATTATGCTCCATTGCTCCTTTACTAAGTAGGTGTGGGATTTTATTTGGAGTTTGATGAACATGGACTAGGTTTCCCATGCTACCATCCAGCTGTTCTTTTCTTCTTGGAGAGCTCCTTCCAAGAATACTTTAATTATCAAATTGTGGGAACTTATTCTTCCTTATCTTTGATGGGATATATGGAAGGAACGTAATGACATAATATTTTGAGGGGTGGAATCCAATCCTACTCAGGTTTTCCATAAAATCAAGGTCCTTTTGCATGAAAATATCAAAAATTATGGTAAGGGACAACAACCTTTTAATGAATGGGATGCTGGGGTGATGAATAACTGGAATATTAGAAATATGATTTTGAATACTAAAGATCCCAACCCTAGGGAAAGTGCTAGATGGGGCTGCCCTCCAACTAATTGGTTCAAAATTAACTTTGATGGGGCCTCGAAAGGGAACCCGGGCATTTCTGGTTGTGGAGTGATGATTAGAAATTCTAATGGGGACTTTGTTGGTGGTATGGCAATACCTTTGGGTCGTGAAACCAATCATGTTGCTGAAGCCTCTGCTGCACTTTATGGTCTTATTTATGCTAAAGATATGAACTTGAAGAATACTTGGATTGAAGGTGATTCCCTCAATATTATAAACTTCTTAAAAAAAATTTATCCACCTTCATGGATTATTAGTAATATTATGTCTAAGGTTGGTTATATTATTAAATCCTTTCAAAATTGCATTATATCCCATAATTATAGGGAAGCTAATGGTTTAGCTGATTGGGCTTCGAATGTGGCATGTTGTAATGATCAAAAAATCATATGGGATTCATATGACACTTTACTTGTTGATGGCCATGTGCATATTAAGCAGGACAAATGGAAATCCTAGCAAACATCTTTTAATTATGATGTTGTCAGAGAATTATGATTTTAACTCCTTTGGAGTGAGGTGGGCAATTATTTTTAGAAATGTGGGTAGAACGCACGGTTTATGGGTTGCCTCTTTCTACTCGTGCTCAGGTAGTGGTACTCACAGAGTTTTTGGGGGCTTTTAGTGTGTGCAAACTAGTGCTTTTTTTGCAGACATCATGGGAGGTAAGAGGAAATGGGTCGAACTGCCTAGTTGCGTGGATTGGAAGAAGAAAACTAAGGTGTGGGATATCCTTAGGCGTGGCAATTTTACTGGTTACATGGAGAGACTCAAAGGTAACAACCCAACTATTACGCACCAGTTTGTGAAATCTTGGAAGGATGGTTCTGTTATGGTTGGGAACTAGAGGCTAGAGGTTACGGAAGAAATCATTGCGGAGGCTACGGGTTTGGAGTTGGATGGGATGTATTTCTAGAGGGAAAGGGAGATCTTGGATAAGGCGATTGATGAATTTGTCGAGATCGAATAGGATATAAATCGACTGGTTAAAATAGGTACTTCTTATTTTAACCCAACTTTTGTGTCTCATCCATGGCAGTTTGTGTTCTATGTTATTATGGAATATCTGACTTTGGATGGAAGATATACAAAACTATATGGTTGCCATTTTGTGTTGGCAAATCATTTTCTTCATGACATTAGGGTAAATTTTTCTTCATACCTATTCCAATCTCTCTCCAATTCTACCCTCGCTATTCAGCGTGACTCGACTGGTGAAAATGTTTGTCATGAAGGATTAATGGTTTTGATTATGAATGTGCTGAAATCTAAAAAAATCCCAAAACCTATAAATTTTAAAGGAGAAGATCAAGATACTGAAGGAAGTATTTAGGAAAAGGGCTACAACTCTGAGACACAAGATGAGGTGGAAGGGGGTCTGATTAGTCCTAAAAGAGGTTCGGGTGGTAGCACTAAAAAGAAAAAATAGAGTGTTGAGAGGGATGATTTTGATCGGGAGAGGGAAAGTGATTTTGTTGATGAAATTGTTAGAGAACATGCAAAAAAAGGGGGATGTAGGAAAGGGAAGGGAAAAAGTCATATTGATGAGAGGGCTTCTCCTCTATCGGGTGATGAGCCCCTTGCTAAACATTTGGAAAGAAAAAGAAAGTCTTTACGACGATAGAAAAACAAAAATGTGAAAACAAGGATTGAGGCTTCCAAGTTTACTGATGATGGTGAATAAGGGTCCAAATCTGAAGGAGGTGATTGTGTTGGTGGTGGAATCGGGCCCTCTAAAGGCTTATTTGGTAACCCTGGTTCTATAAAGAAGGACATTGACATTCTTAAACATAAAATGGTGTTGTTGAACAAAGAAATGGAGCATCTTAGCAAGACGGCCAGAGGGGAAAGAACGTTAGCTCAACATATCGATAAGCTCTCAGAGGTCATAGGTAATGCGGAAGAAGTGAAAAATCTGATGCATAAGACCCCTGTGTTGGAAGCCAAGCAGAAGGTGATGGACAAGGAAATTCGCAGTATCCAGGGGAAGGTGTCTAAATTTGAAACCAAGTTGGGTAACATGGATAAACAACTTAGACAATTGGGGGATAACATGACCAGCTTCTCGAAAAAGAATGACGTAGATAAAGGTCAGGTTTCTTCCCTGAGGGCAAACTCTCAAGGTCCTAGCAAGTGTACTCGGGCCAATTCAAAGAAGATGGAGGAAACCACTAAGAAGGACAAGGTGAATGCTGCTACTGAGACTATGCATTCTCTGGTGGACCAGGCTGTGCATTTGATTAATACTCCTTAGCTAGTCGGTTGCTATTCCTTTGCTGGTCTTTTGCTGTCTTTTCCAGCAATGTTGTCTGTGACCTCTTTTTGTTTTCTGAGGTCTATTTCATGTTGTTTGTTTGTTCTCTTTTCATGATACTTTCTTAATACTCTACTGATGTAAGGTTTCGGGTCCTTTAGAACCTATTTTTACATAATCAAAACACCAATTTCATGATCAAGACTATATAAACCCTTACAATCTTAGATCTAAACTATAACTATTATAACTAACCTAAAACATATAAAATTTCTTTCCAATCTTAGATCTAAAATGCAACTGCTATAATTATTGGCTAGAAGGATCTTTGTACATAAAAAAAGATAATTGTTGTCAAAATTTTGGTGAGAAGATGACAAGTTTTTTATAATAGTAAGTTTAGTGAGATCTCTTTTACTAACATTCAATGATAAGTTTGGTGAGCATATAACGTGTTTTTCAAGGAGCAAGCCATTTTTGAATTATTATGAGAAGAGTCTCAAGAGGCAGTATAAATGTTAGTATCTGAAGTGGGGATTGACAATATATAATCAATTTTTTTAACTTGGTGGTAATCTTATAGAAAATGAAAATAAGAAATATCAAAGTAGCTGATTTTTAGCATGAACTACATGTGGATGAGAGGGTATCACTAGTAGTTTAATATCATTATGAGATTGTATGCTTTATGTTTGAGATATCTAATGCAAATATAGAGGATAGATGACATTATGGATTAGTTGGGTGGAGTTGAGTACTTCACAAAGATGGACTTGAAGAGTGAGTACATCAAATTCAAATTAAAGGAAATGAGTTAAAGGTTGAATTTTAGACTTAATAATGGTTATTTGAGTGGTTGGCCATGCCTTTTGGACTAACTAATATACCTAGTCCATTTATGGGATTGATGAACGAGGTATTAAAATATTTCTTGGAAAGATTTGTAATCATTTATCTTGATAAAATTTTAATCTTTAGTAAGATAGTGTGAGGCCTCGCCCCGACCCATCGTAGCATAGTGATACATTACCCTTATTTTGTTCTTCACGACTCGAGATGTCAAGACATTATCTGATGCTTAGAACATATTTTATTATTTCATGTTGTGTGATGTTATTTTCAAATATATTTGATGATTGTCATTTAATGTTTCATGTATATGTATGTTGATGAAATCAGTAAATGTAGGATTGAGACTTTAATTTAAGAGATTTTAAATGATTAAGAATTAAGTAGGATAAAGAAACCCTTATTGATGTATGTTTTAATTTATGTGAATTTCTGAATACGTATACATTTATGTACATGTGATTTTATGGGACTACTGATGTGTGCAATGAGTGTGCAGATATTTTAGCCGAGAAACCCTATGGAGGAACAGAACTGATCTCTATGTGCTAAATTTGAAAACCTTGTTGTTCGTAATTCACATATTTGTATTGTGAGATGTATGTATGCATCTTCCTTGTTCAGTGAATGTTAATGTTCGTAATTATGTTCTTTCAGTGTCGCTTGACACTCGTAAAATGTTTATGTGCTTCGGTGTGCTGTTAGGGTTAATTGTTTAACCTTTGGACCAAGTTGGTTTAAGTTAGTGTTAGTTTTCTATTGGGTTCTTAATCAAGGTTAGTCATCCCTTAATCTGGATTAGTGCTTAATTTGCAAGTTAGAGTAGTTAGATGGACCTATTTTATTTCTAGATTTTATTTGACTCTAAACCTCTTTCCTAGGCTTTTAAACATGTTATTATTCTAACTAAAGGGTATGGGTATGGGTTAGGGGTCTTTTCCAACCCCTAAGCCCCTTTTTTTGACTTTTGAGGTCACTCAAAAAGTCCCTTTTTGCCTTTGTACGAAAATTGACCATGGTTATCTTGAGTTACCTCACCTCATCTCCACTTAGGGTTTAACCATGGTGTAGGTTGAGTTAGGAGTTTCTAGATTTGTTAGTAGGTGGAGATAGTTATTGCTCCTTTTGGGTGGTTGAGTGGGAGGCTTATTTAGAGGCCTTCCTTGGACTAGTTGGTTGTTACCCAATCTCTACATTTAGAGAGGAATTCTTGAAGGTTGAAGGAAGGAAAGGGATACTCTACTCAAACTTGTTCATTTCCATTACCTCTTTGTGAAGGTAGGAAATTCTCATCTCCCCTATTCAGTTTTTATGTTTTGTTTCATGTTCATGTTACCTTGTTATTGTTTCCCTATTTGTATGGATGTGGGTATGTTGGGAAGATTTGATAACCATGTTATTTTGGTTATTTTTCCTTTCTTGTTTATGTTTGCAATTTTGAATTTTTCTTGCATGGGTGTTTTGGTATTACTCACCCTTGGAGAGGGCAGAAGTGACCAATTTTGGGAAAGGTCTGTTTAGTTGGACTCCAACTAGTGTAGAGTCTCTTCTCAAGATGAGAAGAGGGATAAAGGGTAGGGTGTTATGGGCCCCTATCCGTCAGCACAAACCTGGTATGAGTATGGCATGTTTAAATGGAAGAACGGAAGTTCTTGGTTATTAGCCTTGATTGGGCATCTGAATTGGTGTTGTGCTTGACTTCTCCTGTTGGAAGAATCCACCTTTCCCTAGTCTTGATTCATTGTGAATCCTATTGTGTAAACCATGTATGATTATGCATGTTTGATTTTCTTTTGGTTCTGCTTGGTTGTCACCCGATCAGTTATTGGTTTCCTCCATGGTTCTTGAAAAGAGATTCAGAAAACATTACAAATTCCTTGATTTTGATCATGAGGAAAAATTTGATTTAATTGTTGAAATTTGGGATTGAGATCCTATTGTAAATTTTATTTTAAACCTTATTGTAAATGGCAACGACACCGGGTTTTCTTACTAGTTCTTTCCCGATGGAGCCTTGAACTAGGATGCATAATAGAAAAAAAAAGATTTATGAATTATCCTTGCAATGTTTCCTTGTGAATTTAAAAATTTGGCTTATGTTTGTGAGAAAATTGTTGGTAGATAATGTCTTGAATTATGAATGTTCAAGTTTTAATTATGATAATGAAGAATTGAATTGATATAGTGAGTTTCAAATATTATGTATAAGTATTATGATGAGATCAAATCAAGAGCAAACCCTATATTACGAAATCAAAGATATTTCATTTCTTGATAAATTTCATGGTGGTTATAATAAAATTTGAATTGGAATAATCCACCACCTTTTCAATTATGTGTATAGTATCATTCACCTCCTAAGTTCTTCAAATATGATCAATTGGACTGAGAGGTTGTATTCTTGAAATCAATAATAATAATAACAATAATAAGAATTTAGAACTCATACCATGTCCTTGAAGAATTAATACAAAACATACATGTTTAAATAAGAGACTAAGAGACTATACCTAATGTACTCCCTTGCATTGGCATGCTTGTATAAAGAAAAAAAAAATGTTAATAATAGATTTGATTAAATCCTTAGTAACATAAATGAAATGTATAAAATAACATGACCATGCCTTGTTAAAACTTTGCTTCAAAAAAATATATGCACTCCCAGGAGTAAAAACTCTGTGGAAAATGCATGAGGAGAAAATTTCATTCCTTCCAAGACCACAGAGCATATTCTTGAATAGATTCTTTCCTAAGAGAATAGAGAAATAAAAGAAATCTTATGTAAATCTCCTTGGTGCATAAAATTGAATATAATATATATATATATATATATATATATATATATTTAAAAAATAAAAATAAAAGTTAATATCCATATACTTTATTGCCTCCTTTCCAATCAATTTCACCTAATAAACTTTATTGTCTTTATTGCATGATCACCTTCTTTGGACGTCAGTTTAAACTTGTTTTAAAAAGGGTATTTTGTCTTGTCTTAAGTCAAGTGGTTGATGGGAGGGTGAGGTCATCCTGCCACCTTGTCCCATCCCCATCCTCCTCCATTTCTAGTAGCCAGCTTGGGAAGGTGACAGTTATGTTGGTAGATAAATTGTGGTGGTCATCTCCTTTTTGTTAAACTCCCTTACTTGTCTCTATTCACGTGCCCACCTCTTGGGTTGCGTTTCCTCAACCTTGGGCTACGTGGGATGATGTGTGGAGAGGGCTATGTCATGACATGACATAAATTTGGAGGTTGACTTAGCTTTTGGGTTTTGTTTTAAAAGTTGCAAGTTGGAGTATGTTTAAAAAAACCAAAGTCTTCACCTCATCCATGCTCCTGTGTACCTTTTTTATGAGAAGGCTTGGTTTTGTGTGGGGCCTAGGAAGAGGTGTAGGGAGAGGTCAAATCAACCTGACTAGTGGCCATGTGGGTGATAAGGGGTAGAGTAGGTGTCTTAGGGTAAGTAGTTGGTAGTTAGTTAGGTTTAATTTATGTTTTTTTTTTAAAATGTATTGTTAATTTTTTTATTAGTTTTAATATTATTAAGTTTTGTTTTGATAAGTGGTTTTAGTATTTAATTTAAATTAAGTTTAAAATTGTGAACTTGTTATAGTTATTTTGTTTAAAGATCATTTATATTTCTTGATTAATATTAGATAGTTTAAATTTTATTAAATTTGTAAAGTGAAGTTCTATTTAAAAGATCAGACATTCTTTTATGAATGATTAGATCAACTATAGATTTAGTTAGTTAGTTAAGATAAAATTAGTTTAATATGAAATTATTATTAAATTTAGTTTAGATTTAATTTATATTCGATTAAATTTTTTGTTGAAAATTAAGCTAAGTTGGAGATTTATGAAATGTTGGTATTAATAGTACCTTTGAAAATTCGTTTAAATTAGTGTCCTAATAGCTTAAGTTATTCGAATAATCTAGACCCAATCTTCTTTAGATTGTTATTAAAACAATTTTCGCATGATTGTTTAAGCAATGTAATAACGGATCAGTAAACATTTATATCAACCTAATAACAATGTACTTGAAAATCCTGACGATGTATTCCTCCACAAAAGTTTTTAAACCAGGGATGTTGTAGAGAAACTTTTCTTAAATTGTAATCAATCTTTTCAAACTTAGAGCATGTTTAATTATTAATTATTATTCAAAAAAAAAAATTTTGTGTTCCTGCCCTCATAGTTTGGGCATGACAGATAGTAGAAGAACATTTGATTCATGTTAGACATGTCCTTTAGAAACTTAGAAATTAAAAGTTGTTGATAGTTCCGTAAAGCATCAAGATAGGCTTAGAAAAGGTGAAAACTATCTTAAAATGGAAAAAATACACTTATTAAGGTTAATAAAAAAAATTATAAGCAAATATTTTTTGGGATTATTTTAAGCCAAGAAGGTAATCACTCAATAAGCAATCCTTAAGAAAGTAATATGCACTTAAGAAGTGAAGTGACAAGCATCAATCAACTTTAGCATCAATAACATTACCACATGTTATTGGGTTTTTTTAAGCCAAAAAGGTACACTCATTACCTAATTTGTTGAGAATTTAATAGAAAGTGTTTAGTTAATAATCAAGAGTTTTGTGTCATTGTTCAGGCACTTATGAAATGAAGAGACCATCTCTTTTCTAAGGAGTTTATTTTGCTTACTAATCATCAAGAATTTCAATACTTGAATGGTTAAGAAAATTTCAATTAAAGACATATAAATTGGGTAAACAAAGATATACTTTTATATATACATAGAAGTGGAAAGTTGAATATTGTTGTGGATGCTTTAAGTAGGAATCAAATTGTTTTGATGGAAATGCAGGTTGAAGTTGGTTTTAATAAGCTCAAGGAGTTGCATCAAGATACTAATTTTGGAGATGCATGGAAGGCTTGTAGGAAACCCATTGAAGAAAATATAACAAGGTGGTTGGATTATTTGACCTAAGATAGTATGTTGTTCAAAATCCATCAATCATGCAATGTTGGAAGTTCTATGATATTGAATTTGATTAAGGAAAAATATAGTGGTGGACTTGAATGACACTTTGTTGCTGATAAGACTAAGAACTTGTTGGAGAAATTTATTACTAGCCTCAAACACAATACAATGTAAGGAAATTTGTTCAAAGTTGTAGGATATCTCAAGTTGAAAAGGATTTTAGACAAAACACTAGTATATATCAATTGATACTTGTTCCTAAGGGGCTATGGGGCACAAAGGATTCACGATCCTACATTTGTGGTGTAGAGATAATATCTCCAAGAAGGCTCATTTTATTCTATGCAAAAATACTAATGATGTTGTCTATATTGTAGAATTATCAAGGAATTTTTGAGGCTTCATGTTCTACCAAAGAGTATAGTTTCAAATAGAGACAAATTTTGTTGGCTACTTTTAAAGAACATTATGAAGTAATATGAAGATTGATTTAAAGTTTTGTTCAACATATTATCCACAAAGGGATGGACAAATTGAAGTTGAAAATCAAATTTTGGATAATCTACTGAGAAGCTTGGTGACAAGCCAAAGGGGTGAGATTTAATTCTACTTCAATCTAACTTTGCATATAAAAATTCTATTAATAGAACCATAGGTCAATTGCCATTTCATATGCATCTATAGAAATGACTCAAAATATGTTTCAAATCTAGAAAAATTTGGAGAACAATAACAAAAGAAGTGTAGATGTGGAGGACTTTGTTAGACACACAAAGAACCTACAAGATAAGTTAAGTAAGCACATTGATAAGTATTAAATTTTAATATAAGACTAAAATTAGTTTGAAGAGGAAACATAATTATTTGTAGATTGGTTATGATTTTTTGGTTCATTTAAGGAAGGAAAGATTTCTAGTGGGTACTTACAACAAGATTAAAATGATGAAATTACGAAATAGAGTTGCCAAATGGATACAATATATCTCTTATGTTTTAAAGCTTTATATTTGACAAAGAGACATCACAAAGGCATAGTTGAACACTCCAAGATCCACTTAAAATATATGTAAAATAGGACAATCATCGATAACATAATAAGAGTAAACAAAACAAGCAATAGTTTAAATTTCTAGTAAATGGCTTGACATACCTATTGAAGACTAGTCTTGGTTTTTGATACTAAAGCATCCAAAACTAGGGGAGTGGCCCTTAGAAAAAAAAAAAGATGGTCCCTACAAAATCACAAACTTGAGCTACCATTATTCCAAAATGACTATGAGATCGTCTACCATCTAAATGCTATTGAACCAATAGTCTCTTCCACAAGTAAACCAATGGTTAATATGAGTGAGTCAGATATCAAGTACCTTGGTCATAAGTTAAAAAGAAAAATGAAAAGAGGAGCTCCGATGGTGAAAACCACTTTTTGGTAATGTTAGAGCCAAAAAATAGTAAAAATAAAGGTGTATCTGAGGGTGAAAACCTCTTTGAGGCATGTGAAGATGAGGTACTTGGTAGTCTGCTAAGCTATTTCCAAGATAGATCATCCATCTTAATCGAACCTACGCAACCCATCAACCTTGGTATGAAGGAGTCTCTTAAGATCATACATTTAGCTCAATCATTATCAGCTGAAGAAAATGTACAATTCACTCAGTTCTTCCAAGAAAAGAAAATCAACTTCACTTGGACATATGCTTATATGTCTGGTCTTGATATAGATCTCATTATGAATCATATTTATATATCTCCTAATGTCAAGACCATGAAGAAATAACTAAGGAAAATACATTTGCATGTTTCCATACTAGTGAAAGTTGAACTTGAAAAAATCCTAAGTGAAAAATTTATCATAGCTATAGATTATGATGAATGTATAACCAATATTGTACCTATTTCAAAGCACAAAATTTCCATTTGGGTTTGCACAACCTTCTAAGATTTAAACAAGGCTTGCCTTAAGGATGACTTTCTACTTCCAAACATTGACTTGATAGTGGATATGACTACATGTTATGAAATGTACTCCTTAATGGATAGATTCTTAGGATATAATCAGATAAACATAGCTCTTGAAGATCAAGAAAAGAGAAATTTCGCTTGTGCTTGGGGTACCTTTTGTTGGAACGTTATGCCTTTCGATCTCAAATATGTTGGTTTAGGCCACCTATCAAAGAACTATGACAACTATCTTTCATGATATAATGCATAAATATATGGAAGACTATTTTGATGACAACCTAGCTAAGTCCAAACAAAGAAGCAATCACTTAGATGACTCGAGTGTGATATTGGACCGCATGGAACAATTTCAACTTAGGCTCAATCCTAAGAAGTTTTCTTTTAGTGTCACTTCCAAAAAACTACTACATTGCATCATCCTCCAAAGGCATTAAAGTTGATCTAGTGGAAATACCACCTCCTAAAAGTATAAGTCAATTGATAAGTCATCAAGGACATCTACAATCTATAAGGAGGTTTATCTCTCAGTTGGTTGATAGGTCTCAACCATTCAATAAGGACCTACATGTGTGTGGAACGATGAATGGAAGAAGATCCTTACTCGTATTTGGATAAACCACCTATTCTCATGCCTAATATTCTTGGGAAGCCCTTGATGCTATACATCTCATCTACAAACACTTCCCTAGGGGCATTACTAGCACAACATGATGAGAATGGAAAGGAATGAGCCATATACTATATCAGTAGAACATTATTTACTTATGAGATCAATTATAATAACATTGAGAAAGCTTGTCTTCTTGTTATATTCACTCTCAAAAGTTGTAACACTACTGTTACCTCTGGTTTTACCACCAAAAGGTTTAAATTCAAATCCGAGGCCTATTCAACGGTTAGCCAAAAAAAATTTATTTTAATGCCCGACTCGCCAAGGTTTCCCTCCGTCAGATTTTAGATCGATCGACGGTAGGCGCGATCTCGTCATCAAAAGTTGCATGGGAGGTAGTGTTGGCGATATCGCGCCCGAACGACACGTGTTTGCTGGGCCCGATGGGAGGCTACAATGGAGGGCAGGTCGGGAAAGTTTTTCGGTGCCGCAGGCGCTATGGCACTATCGCACGCCGCCCGAAAAATCTCCATGGCGACATAGCGCCCGACGGAGATGCTCACGTCGGCGGGTGGGTCACGTTGCCGAAAAAATGTTGCGACAGTCAGATAAAGTTTGGCAGGCCGAAGAAAATAAACGGCGAGAACTTCAGACAAAATATTGGGTCCCATTACGTACCTCATCTGCCCAGTTGGCGAAGCCCGTGTCACGACAGCGAATCAAAAGGAAACATGCACAGATAGGGACACGTAATCGGTTGGGCGCTATGGCGCTATGGAAATTTAACCTCGATTTTCCCATAGCGACATGGCGCCTGGTCGACACGTGGTCACCCTGTGAGGCCAAGTCACAAGATTGCCTAGTGGTGTTCCGATGGGCCAGTGAGGAACCACCGCGTGTAACTAGGCTGGAGTCTCCATCAGTACGGTTGGCACAGTCAAGGTTTGCAATCTCCACCGTCAAATTTGGTTGCATCGACGGATGGCGCCATCTCGCTATGGCGGAGATGCGCAGATATTATCATGGCGACATAGCGCCCATCCACCGCGTGGCCATTCTACGGATCAAGTCTCGGGTTCACCAACCGGATGATGCCATGTGTATATGTCAGGACACGGCAACCAGCGGGCCTAGTACTTTTCAGGAGGGACGGCGAGTGAAGTACCATCAAATCTACAAAGATCTACGGTTGGCACTATCTCGCCATCAAGAGCTACCCGGACTTTAGCATCAGCGACATAGCGCCCGTGCGCCACGTGTCCTGGCGGGGCTGCGTTTCATGCCGTCAGAAGTAGATAGGGTGGGGTGACTGACAAACCAACAGGGGGACGCCACGTGTTGGCGGGCTCGGCGAGTCAATAGGAATAGAGGGTTACAGAAGGTCAGGTTCTCCACCATCAGATTTGAAGAGATCAACGGTAGGTGCCATGTTGCCTTAGTGAAGCTGCGGGATTTTTACCATGGCGACATCACGCCCGATTGACACGTATCGGTGGGGTCAGGTCTCGCCGGATGCATCATTGAGGTGGCGCCAATTCGGATGGGGCCAAGTCACAGGAAAGAGAGTCTGCGGCGAATCTGAAACAACCACGCGTGCCGAGTCAGAACACAGACATGTTGAGGGGCCAAATTTCCTAATACGACCAGCGCATTAAGGGGTGGATTCTCCACCATCAGATCTGTAGGAATCTAGGGTTGGCACTATCTTGCCATGGAGGAACTGCGCGGATTTTACAATAGCGAGTTAGCGCTCGGAAGACACGTGTCCTCGCGTTTCAGTTTTCAACGTGGCATTTAACTGATGGCCAGTGGTTAGGTGATAGGGTGGCGCGGCTAGGCAGTCAACCGCGGAAGGACTCTCTAGGTGGCAAGACAAAGGATTACGATTGGCCCGCGTGGCCTAGTCAGCTTATAAGGAATTGGGTCGACTGATAGGCCAATTTGATTCATGAACCAAGATGCAGAGGCGATCGACGTATCTTGCGATCTGATCTTCGCGATCATTTCGGACCTACCAGGAATGAATGCAGGACATAAGGACACTCCACCCATCCGGTCAATCCATCTACCATGTCAGGGAATGTTGTGGCGCCATTTCTATCTTCTCCAAGCTCTTCTCAGAAGAAATGAGATTTCTCGGTATGCAGGCCAGGATTTCAATCTAGATTCCCGATTGGATTCTCAAGATAGGAAGTTAATGCCAGTAGGTAAGAAGTGAATGTAACGTGGAAATCTTCAATTGTGCCTGATCTATAAAGGCAGTTTCGTGATCTATTCTGAAGGTCGATTCTTCCTGATTTTCTCTGCTACTGCTTGCAGACTTGCAGTGTAAAACCCCTTTATCTCTGAGCCATGTAATGGCCTGTATCATCTCTTTCAGCCATCAGTGTAAATGTGCATCACTTTGCCTCCCATTGGTGTATTGTTGAGATCAACGATCTGCATACTGTATCTATCTTTGGCCTATCGAATAATACATAAGTGAAATCTCCTTTTCCTAGTGTCATTCGGTTGGTTTCTTCTGATCTGTATGTGATTACTGATCGATATAAGTCTAGATGTGTATGACTTTTGTATGTTATTCTGGTTTTGTAGCATATATATGGGCAGGAATGAGTCTGAACACTCTGTTTTGGTGCATCACCGCCTTAGATTAGACTAGGTAGATTTGCTTTGACGCTCTCTTTCTCCCTTTCCCTTTTGAGAGTAGATAGGTGCGCCCTGACAGTAAGAGGAAGCCGGCCTTCTCCGGAGACTCAACCTCGTAGTTCAAGTCCCACAGCTTGGAGGTTGTTTCCATGTTTCACTAGGTTGTCCTCGCGCATAGGCCTTGGACAAGGGTGCAAACCTAAGTGACAACACTTTTTGGCACGCCCGGTGGGACAAATATCAGAAGATTTCATGTCTACTGGTGTCAAAAGAAGAAAGAGTTTCTGAGATTAATGTTGAAGAAGTAGTGCTGGCTTCAGTATTCAAGCCTTCAAGAGGCTGATTCATCAAGTACTTGGCGACTTTGAGCATCAACAAATCTGGTTTTAGGCCAAAGTTGTAGAAATTCATGCCCAGAGCTGAAACAAGGGCATCTTCTAGAGGTAATTTTCAATATCAAGAACTCTCATTTTCAAGTCCTAGAAGAAGGAGGGCTAGAGCTTCATTATCACCAGTTAGAGGTGGAGTAACAATCAACATACCTGTGAGATCTGTCTCTACTCCTACTACTATCCGAACTCAGCCCAGATTGCCATCAGCACTCATCAATAGAACACTTGTTTATATGGCACAACCAAGAGTTCATCCTTTTGCCACCTTTAATGGTTGAAGTTCTCTATTGTTAGCCCAAAGACATGATATACCAGTAGCTGCACTAAAAAGCATACCTAATTTTACTGGTGAAACTTCTATTTCCCCCCTAGAGCATATCCAAGAGGTAGCGAATGTTTGCAATATTCTTGGTATTACGGAAGATGATGTTGCTGTCAAACTTCTAGCCTCATCTTTCAAAGGAAAAGCATTACAGTGGTATAGAGGCTTAGCTCATGGTTCCATAACTGATTGGGATGGACTAGGAGCAGGATTATGCAAACATTTTGAGGATAAGAGTGACCATTTGTCACTATTAGAGCAGCTGACTACGATAAAAAGAGCCCCCCATGAATGTATGACTGATTTTAATTACAGATTCCAAAAGACATGGGATAGAATACCTACTATAGTGAAACCTACCCCTGGTAATGCCTTCTTACATTACCTTAGAGCTTTTAACAGTGATATTGCCACTACAATCCAAACTATGGGAGGAGATACATTACCTAATGCTTATGAGACAGCCATAAAAGCTGAGAACATTCTAATACAAGGAGGAAAGTTGGCCCCAAGGCCTCCTATGCCTTTCTTTCCTGATGTTCCCAACCACCAACCAGCAATAGCCCCTCTCCCTACAATTTCTACATCGCAAGCCCTTACTCTAGTTCTCCAAGCTTCCACATCCTCAAACAGAATAGATGAACTCAAGGAAATGCTCCAAGGTCTAGTATTGAACGTAGATAAAAGAGAAAAGACCTTGGATAAAAAATTACAAGAGCAGGGGAGGGAGTTGAAGGACCAAGGGAAGAGACTAGAGGATAGTTTTTCTCTAATACAAAAGATGAGTAACAAGGTGGTGGCCCTAGAAAGACAACAGGCCCAGGGTGGCAAGCCTCCCCAATTGCAATATCAGGCTCCAAGCAGTGGTAGGCCTCCTAATCAGTGGAATAGCTCTTTTGATCAGAATAGGTAGAATAGTCATGCTTCTGCTTCAAGTTCAAATCAGAACAGAGCTATGGTTCCTCAAAATAACTTCGCCCAAGACCAAGATTTTTGTCCCTCATGCAACTATTCTTATACCTACTGCCTATGTCAGAAGGCAGAATCTTATTTGGCCCTAACTGTCCAGGAGTCCACATTAAAGCAATCACACAAAGAAGATCATCCCAAGGAGGCCCCATGTGTTCAGAGGCAGGGTGATTTCTCTTTTATGAATCACCAAATGGAGGAACATTGTAATATAAACCAGGACTCCGTCGCTCATAACACAAGAAGCAAGAAGAGAGCTATGGAACATGTTGCTCCTCCTTCTCCTAGGCAGGCCTCAACTTCAAGTGTTATACCTAACACACAAATAGAAAATGAGCAGACAAACACCTCACAACAGCAAAAGCAAGGTCCGAGAAATGAGGACGCAAGTGATCCTTTCATTGCCCCATCTCAACCTCTTATAAGTGCAGCCCCCAAAGTTTCTACCAAAATTCCTAGTGCACCATTGAGTGTGGTAGAGCAAATGAAGAAGACCAATGTAAACATTTCCATGTGGGATGTTGTTGCTACCATACCAATGCAGAGGAAGATGTTGCAGCAAGAATTGGAAAGGATTGAGCCCAAGGATCGGTCATCTACCATGGAGAGTGCCACCAGTTTAGTACAACCAGCAGGAGATGTGGAGGCAAATAAAAAGGTTAGACCTCCTCCATTTTATGTTTCTCTGATTATAGGGGGCAAATTAGTCCATAATTGCATGATAGATTCAGGGGCTAGCAGCTCAGTAATGCCTAGGTGTGTTGTTGATGCTTTAGGGATGAAATAAATATGAGCCCATTGTTAGGGATGTGTTACAACTAGATGGGAGTACTGTCAAAACCGTAGGCATCCTTAGAAGTGTGGAAATGGCCCTACATGCATGCCCTGGTTGTACTGTGATTCAAGACATATCTGTGGCTAAGGTTAAGCCCTATTTTGCCATCTGTCTTTCAAGAGACTTCACTGCTCAAATTGGTGGATTCATATCTGTTGATTGGTCTTACATGTCATTTAAGACCAGATATGGGGCCAATGCTTCAATAAGAGCAAAACCTCAAGCCCTTCACCACACTGAGCCCTACACTCCCAACTTCATCAATATGAATTGCCCTATCCTAGAGGTGAACAAAAATAACATAGTAAACGAGCCTCTCACTTCCATAGCAGAGATTCCTGATTTCTTCTTGGATGAGTGGGCAGATACATGTCAGTTTGAACCTATGTCGAAAACCCTTGAGACAAGCCTTAGTACATATTGCATAATAGAGAAGGAGGTTCAAGTTCCTGACCTTGTTAGGACTAATGACGACATAAATGGAGTATGGAGTATGTACTTTGATGGCTCAAGGAATAGAAATGGATCAGGGGCTGGTGTTATGTTGATCTCTCCTACACAAATAAGATACTACTTCTCTTTTAGGTTCCAATTCAGTTGTACCAATAATGTGGCCGAGTATGAATCCTTGATCCAAGGTCTCCTACTTGCCCAAAAGAGGGGAATTCAAGCCTTGAAAGTATATGGGGACAACGAGTTGGTAGTGAACCAAGTGAGAAATCAGAATATCACCAAAAATGGCCTGCTCAAGTCTTATAAACATAGAGTCTGGGATTTTCTTGAGGGTTTCAATGCATTTAACATTCAGAGCATTCCTAGGAAAGAAAATAAACATGCTGACAGACTTGCAGCAGTGGGTGCATCTTATGATGTGCCAGGGAATCTTGAGGAAGAAAAGAAACAATAAATAAGGGTAGTGGTGAGGCCTACTATTCCTGATAATAATACTCATTGGCAAGTGTTCGAGTCTGATGAGCAAATTGTGAGCTTCTTGCAGAATGAAGCAGAATTTTCAGAGAGAAGTCAGCTAAGACTACAAGATCAATATGGTGATCAGATCATTCATCTCAGTTCCAACAAGCTGCCCAAGGGCCTCATTACCTTGGAGAGCGTCTTTAATCTTGATGATCAAACAAGAGGCAAAGGGATGAATCTAGCTGTAGAAAAGGATGACCATGCCCCAGTTACTATTGCTGATGGAAAATCTCTTAACATGGGGAAGGTATGTTCTAAAGCTGAGCAAGAAGATTTCATTCATCTATGTCAAGAATTTAGTGATGTATTTGCCTGGACATATGATGATTTAAAAGGGTTTGACCCTAGTTTGTTTCAGCATACCATAGATTTAGTTGATAGGGTCAAACCAGTAAGGCAAAAACAGAGGCCAGTGAATCCCAAGATTGAACCTTTAATGAGGAAAGAACTATCCAAACTGATTGAGGCTAACATAATTTTTCCTATCAAACACTCATCATGGGTAGCTAACCTTGTCCCTGTGAGGAAGAAGAATGGAGAAATCAGATTGTGTGTGGAATTAAGGGATCTCAATCAGGCTTCCCTTAAAGATCACCATCCTCTCCCTTCTATGGAGCAAATTCTGTCCAAGGTCAGTGGGTCAAGGAGATTCTCTTTTCTTGATGGGTTTTCTGGTTATAACCAAGTGATGGTTAAAGAGTCTGATAGATACAAGACATCATTTACTACTAAATGGGGCACCTATGCTTATTGCAAAATGCCATTTGGGTTAACAAATGCAGGTGCCACATTCCAAAAGGCAATGGAGGTAGCTTTCAGAAGATTAATTGACAAGTTTGTCTTGGTATACCTTGATGATATAACTATGTATTCCAAGAATGTGGAAGATCATCTTGATCATTTGAGACAGGTATTTCTAAGATGTAGAGAGTTTGGGGTATCTCTCAACCCAGCCAAATGTGTCTTTGCTACAAACCAAGGAAAACTATTGGGACACATTGTATCTAAGGATGGATTGACCGTTGATCCAAAAAGGACAAAAGCAATGCTTGCCCTTCCTCTCCCTAAACACAAGAAAGGGCTACAAGGTTTCCTTGGTAGGATAAATTTTGTAAGAAGGTTTATTCCCAATCTTGCCACCATGGTGAAACCCCTTACATCCATGCTCAAGAAAGATATGGTCTTCTCATGGACCAAGGAGGGGAAGGAGAGTTTTGAAAAGATCAAGGCAGCCATAGCATCGGCCCCTACCCTCATGAACCCAAAATTTGAGAAAGATTTCATCCTCTACACTTTAGGTGGTGAGTCAAGTATCTCTGCTGTCTTGACCCAAACAAATGATAGGAATGAGGAGCAGCCCATAGCCTTCTTTAGTGAAGGGCTTAAGGAATATGAAGATAAGTATAGCTTTGTTGAGAAGCAAGCCCTTGCAGTCATTAGAGCCTTGAAGAAGTTCAGACACCTCTTATCCCATAATAGGATCCATTTGTTGGTACCCCATGCAAGTGTAAAAGACTTCCTGTTAAACAAAGATGTTAGTGAGAAGAGAGCTGGATGGATCACTAGGGTAATGGAATATGATGTTGACATTCAGATTACCAAATTGGTAAGAGGAAGAGGATTATGTAAAGAAATGTTATCAGATCAGAACTCAGATGAAGAAGTTGCCATGGTGATAGCAGAGCAGCAGGAGGAAAGGTATGCTGATGGTCCAAGGAGCTGGATAAATGACATGAAGAATTTCTTATTAGGGAATGGATACCCTCAGGGATTGGACAGAACTAAAAGAAGACAATATAGACTACAATCCATTCCCTATGTTGTGATTGACGATATCCTATTCAGGAAGGATTTTAATGGGACCCTGTTGAGATGTGTTGAAGAGGATCAGGCTGAAAGGGTGATTAGAGAACTCCATGATGGCCCTGATGGCGGCCACTTCTCTGCAAGAACAACCGCTATGAAGATCATGAGGGCTGGGTATTATTGGCCATCTTTGTTCCATGATTGTTACAGGTATGTGAGGAAATGTGAGAAATGTGCTTTTTTCTCAGGCAAACAGAGACTTGCAGCTCTTCCTCTTCATCCTATTCAGGTGGATCAGCCCTTCACTCAGTGGGGGTTGGATTTTATAGGCCCCATTATTCCTCCATCTAGTGCAGGTCATAAATGGATCCTGGCTGCTACTGATTATTTCACTAGGTGGACAGAGGCAGTTTCCTTGAAGGATGCCACAGAGCCATTAGTTGTTGAATTCCTTGATGGAATTGTATCTAGATTTGGTGCTCCTTCTACTATCATCTCAGATAATGCCAAGTCTTTTGTTGGAACCCAGATTTGTGCATGGGCCATGAATCACAATATCTACCTGAGCACATCATCGAACTACTATCCTCAGGGTAATGGTTTGGCTGAATCTTCTAACAAGAATCTGATCAGAATTATGAAAAGGACAATAGAAGACAATCAGAGGACCTGGCATAAGAAATTAAGGACTGCTCTATGGGTTGATAGGATAACACCCAAGAGATCTGTTGGGAATTCACCTTTTGTGCTAGTATATGGTAGGGAAGCTAGACTCCCAATCTCATTGGAGTTCCCATCCTTGGAGTTGGCTCATCAGCTGGAACTGGTTGAAGATGATGCCATGACAGTAAGAATGGTAGAACTCATTGAGTTGGAAGAAAAGAGAAACAAAGCCATGAAAACTCTGGAGATTCACCAGCAACAGATGAAGAGGAATTTTGACAAGAAGGCAAGGGCCAAAATCTTCAGAGAGGGGGATTTAGTTCTCAAGTGGGACTCAGACAGAGCAAAACCAGGAAGGCACTCCAAATTTGACCCATTATGGAGTGGCCCTTATCTGATTTCCAGTTGCAAACAGGCCAACGCATTCCAGCTAAGCAGGCCAAGTGGTGAAGGTCTACCCATTCCAGTCAATGGG
Source organism: Cupressus sempervirens (assembly GCA_028749045.1). Lineage (NCBI taxonomy): Eukaryota > Viridiplantae > Streptophyta > Pinopsida > Cupressales > Cupressaceae > Cupressus > Cupressus sempervirens. The sequence continues at coordinate 259,098,151 of CM053787.1, forward strand.
ATCTATCTGAAGCCCTGTTTCTAAAGGGTTGTGAATCTATGTACATAGTTAATCTAGTTGCTTCCTACTTGTTTCTATTTTGCAATAAGTGCATGAGCACATGGCTCTCTTCATGAGTCATTTTTGACATGTCTCATGTTGCTGAGGAGGTCCTATTTTTTGTCTCCAATTATAGGAGCAGAGCTAGAACCTTAAGGGTTTTTAATGTTTTGATTTCCTCTTTAAGGGTTAGGGTTCTTGCAGCTCTCAGCTTGTGCCTCCTGGTCCTCTTTTGACTCCATAGCCCAACGGATCATTCTTAGGCACTGGTCATGCATTAAGCAGGCTCATGCCCCCTGTGAGTCACCAGAAGTGTTACCTCTGGTTTTACCGCCAAAAGGTTTAAATTCAAATCCGCGGCCTATTCAACGGTTAGCCAAAAAATTGTTATTTTAATGCCCGACTCGCCAAGGTTTCCCTCCGTCAGATTTTAGATCGATCGATGGTAGGCGCGATCTCGTCATCAAAAGTTGCACGGGAGGTAGTGTTGGCGACATCGCGCCCGAACGACACGTGTTTGGTGGGCCCGGCGAGAGGCTAAAAATGGAGGGCGGGTCAAGAAAGTTTTTCGGCCCTGCAGGCGCTATGGCGCTATTGCACGCCAACCGAAAAATCTCCATGGCGACATAGCGCCCGACGGAGATGCTCACGTCGGCGGGCGGGTCACGTTGCTGAAAAAATGTTGTGACAGTCGGATAAAGTTTGGTGGGCCAGAGAAAATAAACGGCGAGAACTTCAGACAAAATATTGGGTCCCATTACGTACCTCATCTGCCCAGTTGGCAGAGCCCGTGTCACGGCAGCGAATCAAAAGGAAACATGCACAGATAGGGACACGTCATCGGTTGGGCGCTATGGTGCTATGGAAATTTAACCTCGATTTTCCCATAGTGACATGGCGCTTGGTCGACACGTGGTCACCCTGTGAGGCCAAGTCACAAGATTGCCTAGTGGTGTTCCGATGGGCCAGTGAGGAACCGCCGCGTGTAACCAGGCTGGAGTCTCCATCAGTACGGTTGGCACAGTCAAGGTTTGCAATCTCCACCGTCAGATTTGGTTGCATCGATGGATGGCGCCATCTCGCTATGGCGGAGATGCACAGATATTATCATGGCGACATAGCGCCCATCCACCGTGTGGCCATTCTATGGATCAAGTCTCGGGTTCACCAACCGGATGATGCCATGTGTATATGTCAGGACACGGCAACCAGCGGGCCCAGTAGTTTTCAGGAGGGACAGCGAGTGAAGTACCGTCAGATCTGCAAAGATCTACGGTTGGCGCTATCTCGCCATCAGGAGTTGCCTGGACTTTAGCATTAGTGACATAGCGCTCGTGCGCCATGTGTCCTGGCAGGGCTGCATTTCATGCCGTCAGAAGCAGATAGGGTGGGGTGACTGACGAACCAACAGGGGGACGCCACGTGTTGGCGGGCCCGGCGAGTCAATAGGAACGGAGGGTTACAGAAGGTCAGGTTCTCCACCGTCAGATTTGAAGAGATCAACGGTAGGTGCCATGTTGCCTTAGTGAAGCTGCGAGATTTTTACCATGGCGACATCGCACCCAATTGACACGTATCAGTGGGGTCAGGTCTCGCCAGATGCATCATTGAGGTGGCGCCGATTCGGATGGGGCCCAGTCACAGGAAAGAGAGTCCGCGGCAAATCCGAAACAACCACGCGTGCCGAGTCAGAACACAGACATGTTGAGGGGCCAAATTTCCTGATATGACCAGCGCATTAAGGGGTGGATTCTCTACCATCAGATCTGTAGGAATCTAGGGTCGGTGCTATCTCGCCATGGAGGAACTGTGCGGAATTTACAATAGCGAGTTAGCGCTCGGAAGACACGTGTCCTCGCGTTTCAGTTTTCAACGTGGCAATTAACTGACGGCCAGCGGTTAGGTGATAGGGTGGCGCGGCTAGGCAGTCAACTACGGAAGGACTCTCCAGGTGGCAAGACAAAGGATTATGATTGGCCCGCGTGGCCTAGTCAGCTTATAAGGAATCGGGTCGACTGATAGGCCAGTTTGATTCATGAACCAAGATGCAGAGGCGATCGACATATCTTGTGATTTGATCTTCGCGATCATTTTGGACCTACCAGGAATGAATGCAGGACATAAGGACACTCCACCCATCCGGTCGATCCATCTACCATGTCAGGGAATGTTGTGGCACCATTTCTATCTTCTCCAAGCTCTTCTCAGAAGAAATGAGATTTCTCGGTATGCAGGCCAGGATTTCAATCCAGATTCTCGATTGGATTCTCAAGACAGGAAGTTAATGCCAGTAGGTAAGAAGTGAATGTAACGCGGAAATCTTCAGTTGTGCCTGATCTATAAAGGCAGTTTCGTGATCTGTTATGAAGGTCGATTCTTCCTGATTTTCTCTGCTACTGCTTGTAGACTTGCAGTGTAAAACCCCTTTATCTCTAAGCCATGTAATAGCCTATATCATCTCTTTCAGCCATCAGTGTAAATGTGCATCACTTTGCCTCCCATTGGTGTATTGTTGAGATCAACGATCTGCATACTGTATCTATCTTTGGCCTATTGAATAATATATAAGTGAAATCTCCTTTTCCTAGTGTCATTCAGTTGGTTTCTTCTGATCTGTATGTGATTACTGATCGATATAAGTCTGGATGTGTATGACTTTTGTATGTTATTCTGGTTTTGTAGCATATATATGGGCAGGAATGAGTCTGAACACTTTGTTTTGGTGCATCACCGCCTTAGATTAGACTAGGTAGATTTGCTTTGACGCTCTCTTTCTCCCTTTCCCTTTTGAGAGTAGATAGGTGCGCCCTGACAGTAAGAGGAAGCCGGCCTTCTCCGGAGACTCAACCTCATAGTTCAAGTCCCACAGCTTGGAGGTTGTTTCCATGTTTCACTAGGTTGTCCTCGCACATAGGCCTTGGACAAGGGTGCAAACCTAAGTGACAACAACTACATGCTTGCTCACACTACCCATTTGGTTGAAACAATATATCCTCTTAAGTACCTCTTAAGTAAAGCTATGCTTACAGATAGACTTGCTAAATGGATAATGATTCTATCTAAATTTGAGATTTAGTATGTCAAACATAAATTAATTAAGGGATAGGCCATTGTAGACCATCTCATTGATTTTCCACTGCAAGATGATGCTCCTATGTAGATAGATTTTTCAGATTCATCAATAATGTATGTCACATACAAAACTTTAAAAATATTCTTTCATGGATCTCACACTCAAAATGGTATTTATGTTGGTATCCTATTCATTACACCTCATGGATACAGAATCCATAAGTCATATAAGCTATTGTTTCCATACACGACAATATAGTAGAATATGAGGCTCTTACCAATGGTATCAAATTGGCTATTGAATGGAGGATAATCGAGTTGTATGTCTATGGATACTCAAAACTTGTCATTAATTAGATTAACAATGACTTTCAATCCAAGGATGACAAGTTGGCATCTATTCTATAGTTACAAGAATATGAATCTTAGTTTGAATTCCCAGTGGAAGAGCTACGTTTCCTTGCTTATGATTCCCTTGACAACCAAGTCATTTGCATTGTCATTGGTCATGACTCTTCTTTCTATGCTACCATTTACTCTTACCTTCATGATCAAGTTATCCTTGATAATCTCACCCATAATAAAAAAATTCTAACTCATTTGCATTGCTTCCCACTAGACCCTTGTCTCTAATGACTTGTATAGGAAGGGTCTAGATGGAACACTCCTTAGGTTCTTAGAGATGGATGAGTCTGAATGGGTGTTTTCCATGAAGTCCACGATGACATTTGTGGATTTCACTCTAATGGCCTTGTTCTTGCTCATAAACTTCTTAGAACTAGTTACTATTGGCCTACTACACAAGAAAATATTGTATGCTACGCTAAATCTTGTAAAAAATACTAGCTACATGGTAACTTAAATCATGCTCTTGGATGTGAATTAATTTCATCTATCACGCATTGGCCTTTTCAATAATGGGCCTTTGAACTAGTTAGCAAAATAAACACCATCTCATCAAGTGATCAAAAAAATTATCATCATTGCTATAGAGTACTTCACTAAGTGGGTTGAGGTTGTTCCATTTTTTTCTACTATAGGAAAGCATGTTGCCTTGTTCATTTTGAATCATGTCATTTTTCGCTATGGTATTCCCTCCTCTATAGTCACTGATAATGGAGGGAAGTTCAAGAATAAGGACCTTAGCCAACTTTGTAAAAAGTTAAAGATCAAGCAACATTGGCCCTCTATCCATTATTCCCAAGGGAATGTTCAATTTGAGGCTAAACAATAAGAAACTGCTAAAAATACTGCATATGCTATACATAATTCTGGGAGAGATTGGAATATGTAGAGTAATCTCATACTCGAGGCATATTGAACTAGCATACACACTCCCACTGGGGCTACATTATGGTTCTGAGGCTTCTTTACCACTTGAGGTTGAGATTCCATCCTTATGAGTCTCCTTAAAAGGGATAATCACTTATGATGATTATAGAGCTATAAGGATACATGAGGTTGAGGTCCTAGATGAATGTTGTAAGGCTTCTTTTGATCGTACGAAGACTTACCAAAAATGCATGTCTACTAGTTATAATAAGAAAGTTTATCTCAGAGAGTTTCAAGTTGGAGATCTTATCCTTAGAGAAAATCCTAAAAAATAGCAAAAAAATGAACAAAAGGGCAAGTTCAAACCTAATTGGTTGGGTCCCTATATTGTCACTATTGCATTTAGATCTAGTGCATATCAACTCTCTACATCTGAGGGAGAACAACTCCCTGAGCAAATCAACATATTGTACCTCAAAAATTTCTATGCTTAATGTGTTTTCTACTCAACACTTGTACATAAATTACAATCCTAAGAAAAATACAAAAAATTATTAAAAGTATTGAAGAAAAAAAATCCTGCCAAGTGGTGACAACTTATAAACAAATGCTACTTGAGACCCTAGCATTTGTGTTTATTAGCATCTCACTTTGGGATTTGAACAAGGCATCCCCTCTTTCTTTCTCTTGTCTCGCTTGGAATTAACTCTCATCTAGGTGTAGGGGGCACCAACTATGTAGCTTATTAGGGCCTCCTTGTTGCATTGGTGTTTCTTTGGTAACTTGCTCAACAATGTTTGCAATGCTCCCCTTGACATCAATTTTTTCTCAATACTTATCAGATTCTTTAGCTACAATCTAAGATGTCATAGTACTTCTTATTGGAAGACTTGAGTCCTAAAGAGGAAGTCATGTGACTATTACAAACACACACACTTACACTTAAACTAAACACTTAAACTAAACTTTGGTTGCGAATTCTTCAATTATTTTACTTTGTGTGCTATCTATGATGATTTCTTTGATGACTATTTCATCCCTAATAAACTCTTGAGGATGTCCTAGAATAGAGGATTAGGGGCATGGAACATGTTTTCTTTTTCTTTCTACATGTGGGTATACCTTGTTAATCTTAGGTGACTTGAGAATCTTGGTTGTCTCACTTGGCACTTACGATCTACAACTTATCATCCTTTTCTAGGTTTTTGCAAGTTATTTTTTATGGCCATCTTGACATTTTGTGTCTTAGTGAGAGCATAATCTTTCTATACTAGATGTAGGGAATCTAAGTGCATCGTCATCTTGAGCTTTATGTCTTTGATGCATAGGTTGGGTTCCCACATTTTTATCTGATACAGATCATATTTATATCCTCATATTATGTTAGTGATGATTGTATGATCTTCTAATGTCCCTAATAAGGCTCAATGATTAAAAAAATAGGACCTACTTATATGACCCTTTCTATAGCACCTTTTCATACTAGCTTGCATTTTAGGGTTCATTATAGCTTATCTTTGCATTTGAATATTGACAGAGTCCTCTTCATCTTTCATGGACGTGTCGATCAACTATGTTCATCCTCTTGATTCTTCTCGATCATATCTCCTATATTTATCTAATTATCTTCTTTCTTTTCCTATCATGGAAGGGTTAATCTTATGCTTATATCTATCTACCCTTTTTTGACCCAATATATAACCTTTCGACATCTTTTTGACCTTTTTTTTGAACTTCTCATATTTGTGCGAAAATTGCACCCCTACCTAGTTTCGATGTCTTGGATACATTTTTGAGATTAAAATAGAAATATGAGTTCAACTTTATGGTCAAAATTGCATTTAAAAATTCTTCCTTCTTTTATGCAGTTGGTTTACCTTATGAGACTTGATCTTTGAATCTTGCTAGGGCATTCTTCATTTATCCCTTTCTTCATCAATTCTACTCTCTTCCACTCTATTTCACCTCATTTTACCCTTCTTCTTTCTTTGACCTAATGCTTATGCTTTATCTTGGTCAAATTTCATCAAATTGGGGTATATTTTCATTACTTAATGGTCATTCTTTGGTCTTAATCACTTATATGACCTCATGGACTTCCACTTTATCTTGATTTAATCAAATCTAACTCATTTTTGCATCTCCTCTATATCATTTCAATTTTAATCTTGAGGGGGCGGGAATATTCTATCATTGATGCAAATTGATTTTTTGCTATGACTATCTATTTGCTCTTAATCCATCTGCTTGCTTTTCTCAACATATCAGTGTTTGTCTCAAGTATTGATATTGTATATCTCTCTTCTAATGTTCAATTATGATACTAAACTACTTGTGCATTCAGGATCTTCTATCTCTTAGTGCCTTGTACTATAGAGATTTATTTCTCTATTTGTTTCTTTCTTGGCTTCTTCATTCTTTGACAAATGTAATCACCCAAAAATGGTCATCTAGATTATGAGCCCCCTTCCTAGCAATTTTGCTTAATTTATTAATCGCTAATCTTTGATCAAATCCTTAAAGATCTATTTATTCAATTATAACTTATGGTTTGACCACTTTATCCTAAGTTTCTTATTTAATTAAAAGAACTTGATCCCTTTTAATTAAATAAGAAACTTAGGATAAAGTGGTCAATCCATAGGTTATAATTGAATAAATAGATCTTTAAGGATTTGATCAAAGATTAGTGATTAATAAATTAAGCAAAACTGCTAGGAAGGGGGCTCATAATCTAGCTTTTAACTAAATAAAAAATCTCCCTTCCCACTTATCCTAAGTGTGCACACACAAAGCATTATTTCTATTTTAAGAATAAATGAAAAAGGCTTTTTGTCTCTCATGAGGTGCACACTTTCCAAGGTGGGTAGAATATTCATTCTCCTCCACACATCTCTCACCTTTTTTAACTTCACCATGGATCTTGATTAGGTGAGATGCTTGTGCACATAGATCACTCAATATGCATTCTCCACCCTTGATTAAGCTTCTCTTATCTTTTAATCTCAATTGTCCATTTGTATTTAAAAGAGAGGACTCTCTCCTTATTCTCTAACCATATGATTTCTACTAACATTATGTTGTAGGATTTCTAGGTGCTTTTGGAGATTTTGAATTCTTGGAGCTTCATATCTTCATATATGCACACCCATTGCAGCTTCTTCATACTTGCATGATGGAATTTTAGTTTAGATTTCCTTTATGATTTAGAATACCTCACATAGTTTAAATATGAAGCCTTGTAATCCTCATTCTTGTTAACCTAGTTTGCATCTTGCACTCCATCTAGTTTACTTTGTATCTGCATTGCATACCCATTTGAGGATGCTTGGATATTGGCACTCATTGCCTCTACTCTTTGAATCTCACATTTTATGGTACATCTTTCAAGGGTTGCATAACTTGATTCATTTGAGAGCCACCATTCTATTATTTGCACCTTTCATGTCATAAATACAGAGCTCTAAGTCACCATTCAAGGTTCCTATTCATGGATTCCTTGGATAAAATGTCTTAGAGAAGCGTGACACATTTTTAGCACACATTGTTCAGTCTGTAATTAATTCTATGAAGGACATTTCTTATAAGATTTCCTCAAAAATTAGAGAAAGATTTCCTCGATATGAATTACTTGAATCAATGTGTATTATGTTTCCCAATTATTGGTGTTTCAAAAGTCTAAATGATTTAAAGATAAGTTATTGGTTTTGATAGATCAATTTTGCGAAACCAAAGAAATCAATGGGGTAACTATAAATGGAATTTTAGATTAATCTTATTTGAGAAAGAAATCACATCATTTTGCAGAGACAATGAAGGAACAATATGATCTAATGCAAAACCCCAGCAAAGAAGGATCAATAACCAAACTTTGGAGAAATTTGGCTCCAAGCGAAGTGTTGAGGGATTCAATATTTGAATATTTTAAGCTTGTTGAATTATTTTTTACCATGATATTGGGGTCTGTAGAGGATGAGAGATTTTTCAATTCTTTGGGATTTTTAAAGTTAAATGTAAGAAATAAACTAGACAAGAATTTGGAAAAATTACTGAGGTTGTACACATCCAGATATGAAGTCAAAAAATTTCCTTGTGAAAGGGCACTAAAATTTTGGAGAATAAATGTCAAACAAGAGGTTTGGGAAACATTTCAAACAATGTAGGTAATCACCTTCTTGGTGGTTGGGGGTTTCAAATGATCACTACATGATTCAAAAATTTTCACTATTGAGGGTGGTTTGGATGCTTCTTCTCAAGAAGATATTTCTATGGTGAAGGATTTTGTTGATGTCTCTAATGTCTCAATTGCTGTCCCTATGGTGGTGACCAAGAATGTTGCAGTAGTCCCTTCTTCAGATGTTGTAACTATTGATTTTTTTGTTGCCCCTGTTGTGGCTCTGTCTTAGGACAATTTTGATGTCCCTTCTTTTGTTGTGGTCCAGAAATTGTGTGGTGGAGATATTTTTCTCTTTCCATGAGAGTGTTGGGGGTTGGTTGTGGTACTAATCATCTTGTGTGGTAGAAGGTTTCTGGGAAGGTGGAGGATGGATGGACAACAATAAAAGGAAAAAAAATCCAAGCCCTCCAATCCTTTGTTTGATATGTCTTTACGTTTGCAAAAGATAGGGCCGAAAGGTAAATCTTGAGGCTTGGTTTTGTCCTTTCAAAACTTGTTGCTCATCTACTCTTTTGAGGCTATCCCTTTTTGTTTGACTCTCCTAGCCTTTTTGGCCTATTGTTTCTTTGCATTTTGACATGGTTTAGGACTTAACGTCTATTTCTTTTGTAACCATGGGATTTTAGGCACGCATTTCTAAACCCTTTTTTGGTGGCAGAAGTGTACTGTGATATATGTGAGGCCACCTTGGTTATCTAATTTTGGTAGGTGACCTATTTCACCTTTGATCTGTTGTATCTTTAGCTACATTCAAAATATTTTCATTTGTAAAGGGTTTCAGGCACCCTTCAAAACCTATTTTCCTTAATCAAAAACATTTCTAACAATGAGATCACTAGCTCAAGTACTGGCATTGGTAGCAGTGATATTGAAGTTGAGGATCAAGCAAGAGAAGGCATGCAGAGTGGAGAAAACATGGAGCATAATGAAGGATTTTTTGAACTTGATGGAAAATAATTGGAAGATTTGGTGATGAGATGTAGTGACAACTCTAATAGTTAAAGTATAATGTGTCAACTCTAAATTTATTACTTATTAGTAATTACTCCACATTATGGATTCTGGACACAATTCTTTAAATCTCATCATGATTCATCTATCATGCGTAATAACTTATTCATATTCTAAATGTCTAAAGTCAAATAAATTACTTTATGGATTCTAGATACTATTTTATGTATTCCATCATCTATCATGCATAATAAGTTATATCATTTTCTAAATGTCTAATGTCAAAAAAACATGTACATTTAATGTTAGATGATGTCATCAATCATTCAAATTTTACCATTACTATTATTTTTTATTTCCATTATTATTCTCATATGATACATGTTATGGTAAACTCCTTGATTACTTTTATGAAAATATAGCAAGTCATATGACAAAATTCTTTTCATTATCATTACTTTATTTACACATGATAATTGATGCAATTCAATGATTTCATGTTGCAAAAGTTAAATTAAAAAACCCAATTTCATAATCATGAGTTAAAGCTTTACAACCATTAGATTTAGCAAATGACCTTGAATTCTCTTCTATAGAAATATAGAAATAAGGGAGCAACAATATCTTCGGGTTGTTTTGCCTCATGGTAGGAGTCTTAGAGTAGCATAAAGTTCAAAATTAAAACATTTGTTGCATTTGCATTTGACAGGCTTGTTCAACAAAATAGCATTTGTATTATGCTACATTTATCTTGTTCAAGAGACAAATTTCTAAATTTAATCCATTATAAATAGAAATGAAGTAAACACTACAAAGATGATTAAAAGAACTTTCCAAGTTTCACATACTTTGATTGATTTCTTATGAGATGATTGAAGATTCAATCAATGTTTTTAGGATGTTGAAGTCTTCTTCATTTGGAGTTTGAATAATTTTTATGTTATAGTAGTTGACCTACAACTTCATCAAACATCCATATTTGGAAGATTTACTTGAAAGAAATGCTACATCCAATAGTGCATTCAAAATTTTGAATGGTTTGATGCAATTCAAAATGCCTTCAATAGTTGTATCTTGGGGAAACTTGACTACTTTAGACATCATTTTGGCCTCCAACTCTCTTGGGTAAGCTTCCCTTCCAATGAATTTCATTGATGAGTTACTAAGGCTAGAATTAGGAAAACAAAGACTTATCATTAATTTTTTTTTGACATCCATCTTGGAGAGATTTCTCCCAAATGAGTTTAAATATTTCTCTCATTCCCTTATACTTTGCAATTTTTTAATGTATATGATGACTTTAGTGATGCACAAATGAAGTAATGAATTCCATTGTTGGCCAAATACCTGTCATTTTTTGTGTTGATTATGTGTGTAATCTATCTTGCACTCTTCTTGATGAAAGGAGAAGGTGTTAATCTTGTTCTTATTACCAAACTCTATAAGTAGGCTTCTTCCAAACCTATCCAACATATTGCCATCAGTCCCTCAGGACTCTTTCTTCATTCTTTTCTAGTGCCTCCTTCAAATTTATTATTTCCTCTAATATGTTTTCCTTCTCTTCTCTCTATCTTCTCTTTCTCTTTTCATCTTCCCTTGGTCTTCTGAACATATCTTTGTAGCATACCCATGCCTTCCATACTTCTTCCTGTTGTGGTGTCATCCTTATCCAAAAGCAACTACAAAACTTTTGGTCACAAATTACCAATCCCAATCAATAAACATAATTGTCTTTCTACCTGAAACAAAATCTTTCCCACTTATATCAAACTTCTACAACCAGCACAACTATGTTCTCCAACATGGTGTAATCCCACTTTGATACCAAATATGATGCAAGGAGAAGGTGTTAATCTTGTTCTTATTACCAAACTCTATAATTAGGCTTCTTCCAAACCTATCTAACATATTTCTATTAGTCCCTTAGGACTCTTTCAAGGATAGAGACTAGGTGGTTGGCCTTTTCTTCATGCCACACTCATCTCTACCAAGTATCTCTACCTCAATCTCCACAATACCCAAACAACTATCTCTCACACCACATAACACCTCCAACACCTTATACCCTCCAAGATTTTTCACAACATCATACTCCAAATTAATTCCAAAGGCTCAAATCATTACCAATAGTATAATTTTCAAACATTTATGAGATTCTATACACCTTGGTGGGCTTCAAACACCAATTCCACAAATAGGCCTAATGAGGGCTCTTTCTTGTAGTCCTACCTTTGGGGTTTTAAAGCAAGAAAAAAAAATATTCCAAACTTCTACCAAAACTAATGGCAGATTCAAACACTCAATACTAAGATTGAATTAATTCCAAAATCTTAGATTCCCAATTGTTCAATAAGGTATACAACTCGTAGGCCCTAGTCTAGGCTACTAGGCCTAAAACACATACTCAACTATAAACTCACCAAATTCTCAAAGAACCCTAACAAATGAACTTGAATATGCATTTACCTTACCAAAATCTTTCCAACTTCCAACTTGTGGACTCTCAGTTGTTGAGGAGATCATTAACTTTCAAACCCTTGTATTGATGAAGGTTTCATTGTTGAATATGGTAATTGTCCTTCAAAATCCAATAATTCGCTTACTATACTCTTCCCAAAGGTTCCTCAGCATTCCAAGAATATATATAAACCTTCAAACACATATGCAACCCTAACCAAACCTCTATCACATTTTCAATTGTCGATTCTTTGTATTTACTTACAACAACATGTAACTTATTGATTCTTAACCAACCCTAAGATATGGAATGGGGTTATGGTGTGCAAAAACACAATGGTAATATAAAACCAATAAAGGAAACCTTTACATATTCTTTGGCTTCATACAACGAAAAATTTCAATGAATGTGACACTGCCATTTGAACTATGCACGATTTATTGTCAAAATTAAAAAATAACAAGTTCTTGATAACAACTTAATGTTACTAGGTGCCTCAGAATTTGTTCTATATTTCATTCCATCATAAAAGAAACTTAAGAATCACCATAACCTTGAGAAAAAGGACAAGATAATAAGACTGCAATTCAAATACCAGTATATCAACAATATTTCACAAAAAATTGACTAATTTATTATACAAACTCATATACCCTGCTCTTCATATTTCTTCACCACATCTCCTCTCCATATTCAATATAAGATTACATTATTTTATACAAAAACATGAATTTTGCCTCCTCTAAGAGCTCATCCAAGATGGATGACCGTCCATCTTCCAAAACTTGTCAATTTTTGCAAAAAACTTTTTGACAATTTTACATTCTTTTTGCACATTTTGCATTTTATACTTTCACATACTTTCTTGGTACCCTAAACAGGTCCATTATCTTATTATGACCTTTTAACACTACATTACACTCCATTTATGGCCTCGTATGGCATTTTCCACTTTTGACTCACTTTGACCCACATTACTTAAAGCATGAACTTGGTTAACATGACCTTAATTGAACACTTAATAACATGAATTGAACTAACTATTACCCTAATCTAACATGACTCAAAAAACATGCTAGTTATGACTCAAATTCCAAGGAGATGGTCAGGGTGCTCCTGCACCACTTCTTGATCTTAAAAAGGCCTTTGTTCTTCTCAATCTTCTATTTGATACTCCCACAAACAGATTGAATAGTTTGATGCAATTCAAACCAATCACACAACCTATCAACATTTTCTATAATTTTCTGCCACGATTATCTTTAATTTGCTTGACTAAATTTTTAATTTTTTCATTTGACTCAATTAAGATGTTTTCATAGGCTGTGATTTTCTAACCTTTTGTAGCTTTTGCACCAAATATTATCAACTAATTTTTACTTTGTTTCTTTATTTCCTCTAGTTTCTCTTCTCATAGTTTTCCTTTTTCCCTCATTGTCGAATTCCTTATTTAAGTTACTAATTGTATGTCCACTAGACTCCAACTTTTTGAAAATATCTACTGTAGATGATCTTTCATTTCCACGTAGTTTATTAGTTTCTTGCAATTTGTCCTTGAGTTCTTTAAATTTTAAATCTACATCCATATTAACATGATTAAGAGCATCACTAAGTTTTTTATTGCTCTCTTCCAATTGTTCCTTCAACTTCTTGAGTTTTTCTTATCTCTCCACATTTACATCACTTAGCTTTTTTTTTTTTTCTTCCAATTGTTCCTTTAGAATTTTCACTTGTGCCTCCATATTTTTTGGATGTGTAGTTGCTTCTTGAGAGAGAGAACTTGTTATCTTTTTCTCTATTCATTTGCACCTATTATCTGTTACTTACTCTCTCTTGAACAATGAATTGTAGACCACATAGTTGGTCTTTTTTGCCATGCTGACTTTGTCCACATTTTTTACTTTGGAGAAATCCATTGATAGGGTACTAACATGAAAATCTAGCAGATTTATCCCACTCTCTAGTGGATTATTAACTAGTTGTGGGGGAAAAACAATCATGGACTCTATTATTTATTTATTTGTGTTATGTGTTGGAAATATCCTACTCGATGTAGGTTATTGAGAACAAACCACATCAAGTACATCCTTCTTAAATGTCTTATTATTTAAACTATTCATTTTTGGGGTTTCTTGAACATTTGTTACAAAATTATTGAATTCAAAACTAGAGTCTACTGACACAATACAATATTTGAAAGGAGAAAGAGAAATTGCAACATTTTACTTGTCTCCACCAATGCCCAGAATTGTAATCATTCAACTTTGAGGATTACCAACCACATCACCCCTTCCTAATCCTACCCCACTACCACTAATAAGTGAAGTTTTTGGAATATTTTGAGGGTTTCATTCTAAGGGAATTGTGATTGACATTGCATCAATATGACTATGCATAAGATTTTTATTCTTTGCACATTTAGCTAGATTATTCTCACCAAAGTGTAGTCATAATGTCCTTTTTGAACATGTGCCAATAGTGGGAGTTGGGATTTCAGCCAGGATTAACAATTTCATGGGTTCAACTTTTTTTACGAACTTGATGGATCATTTGAACGATCTCCAATGACTCTTTTATGACTTGGTTTTGGTGGCTATGCTATGAGGAGTGGATAGCAAGGTCCTTTACCTTTTTGGTCCAATTCACTATCACTTGGATAACCCATTTTTTCTATCATCTTTGCCCTTGTGTCATAATTTTCCCTTTTCTATAGATTGAGTACAATATATTGTCCATCTAAATCAAATGTACTAGTACTGGTAGATTGGGGAGTGGACTGAGTAGAACTAGTGGCAGTGCCTATGGTGGTGGATGTAGGATCCTTAGAAACCTCATACTCATTGTCTTCATCCTCAACGTCATGTTCTGTAGCTGCTACATCTTGATGCTCATTATCCCATAATTTGCTAAATATTTCATCTTCAAGAAAGTTTTAAAAATCTATAGAGGTCTTTGGGTTGGCAAGATTCTTCCTCATTTCCCCAAAAACATTAATTTTTTATTGACACTAATGTGTAGCTACACAATCTTTATTTATGGCATCCAAAATAGATTTTTTATGTGGATGATCCACTTTCTAGTAGAAATTATAGGATTTCATGTGGTGCACTTTTTCTTTCTGTCTGTTTAATTCTTTAATTTGTGTTGACAATTCCTCTATTGAAATGTTATTTCCAATGGCACATTTCTCCATCTCTATTTTGACTATTTCTTACGAGTCTATGTTTTTAAAAAATTCAATCAATGACATACTCTCATGTTGACATTTTCTTACAAAGTTCTCATTTTGTACAATATTTGTACCAATTATGTTTAGTGGATCATATTGTCAGTGCCTCATAACATCAAATTTAAATACTATAAAAAAAATATTGTGCCACATTGAATGCTCTTCTCCCAAATGTGGACCTTCCATATGAAATAGGCAATGAAGGAAATGTAGTTTTCTTTTGCTAACCGTGAAAGAGAACATATGTGTTGTCCATCTACCATACATACTCTAGTGCAAATACCCTCTCTGTCACATGTATGGGAAGTTTGTAGGGTTCTACCACTGAACTGTAAAACCTTAATATGATGTATTCTTCCATAATGTACTAGTTGTCCAATTGAATTTGACTTCCTAATTGAATGAATTGTTTACAAGCCATGGGCAATCTAGGCATTGAACTGCATGCAATTTTATGATAAAGGTGTCAGGTTTAAAACCATAGACATAAATAAAAATTAGATGCAAATATAAAAATATCAAAAAATAATAGATCACATAGAAGAGAACACAAGACACCAAGATTTAATGTGGCTCACCCAATCCCTAGGCTACGTCCACCAGACAACAAGTCCAATATTATTGTGATCTAGTGATTACAACTTGATTACAATCTGTAATCCCTTACAATTCAATACCATCACAATAAGAAATTTGCACATCACACTTTATGAAACAATCCCTAACCCTAAGCTCTTTTTAAAAAGTATGTTTTCTGCTTTAGGGTTAAAACTAGTTACAACTTGTCGGGCATAAAATAGCCTGCCAAAAAAAATTCTTGGGGGCTCTACCCCTAAACCCCACTGAGGAATTATGGAGTATGCACAATACTTCCCTAATTAGTCATCACAATCTAACAATCTCCCACTTGGGGACTGATCAGGCTCCACACTAAATGTCAATCTACCACTTCAAGATTGATCTTGTAGCTATGTTGCTACTCCATGAGACTCCCATTGGATCAAACCACCCTGGACTCTATTATTTTTTATTCTATTTAGTCTAGAAGACCAATTGAAGCTGAAGAGGAATTTAGCTTCTCCCTTGTCACTACCTTTGTAAACATATTCACTAGATTGTCATCTATATTTATCTTGTCCAACTTTAACTGTTCATCATCTAGAATTGACCGAATGAAATGGTACCACAACTATATGTGTCTCGTCTTTAAATGCAGAGCTAAATTCTTTGCAAGATGAATGGAACTCTGACTATCTATAAAAAAATAATTATCCTTCTAAGGGTGTCCCAATTCTCCCAAGAAGAACTGAAGCCATATCATCTCCTTGGTTGCCTCTATAGCAGCAACATACTTTTCCCTATAAACCTAACTCACTGTTGCCCTACCAATAGTAAATACATAACATGTAGTACTTTTCTTGGTATAAATTTCCTGCCAAATCTAAGTCAATGTAGCCATATAAATAAGTAGTAGAGCCCCCAAAGTGTAAACACTCACTGGATGTTCTTCTAAAATATTTGAGAATCCATTTAATTGCATTCCAATGCTCAATTCATAGATGACTCATATACCTGCTAACAACTCCCACTACACGTGCAATATCTGGCCTAGTACATACCATAACATACATCAAGCTTCCTACAACTGAAGCATAAGGTACCTTGGACATCTTATTCTCCTCTTCTTGTGTCTTTGGATACATCTCCTTAGTCAACCTCAAATGACTAGGTAAAGGTGTGCTGATAGCTTTAGCATTCTCCATTGAGAAACATTGCAACACATTTGCAATATAATCAGCTTGAGACAATATCAATTTCTCGTTCTTTAAATCTTTGCAAATCTTCATACCAAGGATTTGTTTTGCTGCCCCAAAACCCTTCATAGGAAGTGCATGCACTAACTAGTGTTTCAGCCCCTTAATCTAATCCATGTTAGACCTAGCTACAAGCATATCATCAACATGTAAACATAAAATAATGTAGTTTTCATCATGTGACCTCTTAAAGTAAACACAATGATCAGAATGACACCTGTGGTATCCATGCTTATGCATAAAATTGTCAAATTTTAGATACCATTGTCGAGATGCTTGCTTCAAGCCATATAAACTTTTTTTCAATTTGCACACTAAGTTCTCCTTACCTTTGACCTCAAATCCCTATGGCTAAGCCATATATATCTCTTCATCCAAATCACTATGAAGGAAGGCTATTTTAACATCAAGTTGCTCCAAATGCAAATCTTTAGTAGCCACAATACTTAAAACAATATGAATAGAAGTCATTTTAACAAGAGAGAATATCTCATCAAAATCAATGCCTTTTTTCTATGCAATCTTTTAACCATTAACCTAACTTTAGATCTTTTATTACTTCCATCCTCTTCTTTCAAACTATAAACCCACTTATTTTGTAACGTCCTTTTTTCTTGTAGGCCACTTGCATAAATCCCAAGTCTTATTTTTCAGCAAGGAGTCCATTTTGTCTTTCATTGCAGACTCCATTGAATCTTAGTATCCACTTGCACAACTTCATCATAACATTTAGATTCATTAGCATCAATAATTAAAAGAGAATACAAAGAAGGAGAAAATCTTTTTAGAGGTCTACTTAGCCTTGTTGACCATCTAACATTCACTGGTGTGTGTGGTATTTGTTGTTGTGGTTGTTGCACATTATGAGGAATTGCTCGAACGTCATCTTTTAGAGTATCATCCAACACTACATAATCATTTTTTTTCTTCTCATGTTGCTACAATAGAGTTTTGTACAACACTTTCTCATTGAATATGATACCCCCACTTCTTACAATTTTATGATTATCAAAATCCCAGAGCATATAACCAAATTCATCAATGCCATATCCAAAAAATACATATTTCTTTTGACTTAACTTCCATCTTGGTTCTATTTTCATAATCTATACGAGCAAATGGTTCACAACCAAAGCTTTTGAGAAAAGAATAACTCACCTTCTTACCGGTTCATGTTTGTCTAGAATACTATAACCCAAAGGAGTAGATGAACCTCTATTAATCAAATATACAATAGTATTGACAACCTACACCAACATATTTAAGGGCAACCCTGCATGCAACCGCATGCTCCTTGCATGCTCCATTACAATCCTATTCATGCGTTCAACCACTCCATTTTTTTGTGGAGTCCTTGGAACAATTTTCTGTCTATGAATACCATTAGTGGAGCAATAATCTTCAAATTCATGATTGCAATACTCACAACCATTATCAGATCTAAGACATTTTAATTTCTTACCAATCTCATTTTCAACCAAGCATTTCCATTTTTTAAACTCATACTTTTCTCGTTGCATCATCAATAAATGTAACATAATAATGAGAGCCACCAATAGAAAATACCTTATCCGGTCCCCATACATCTGTATGCACAAGCTCTAATCCCTTATTTTTCTTTTCCTTCCCAGGCTTCACAAAACTCACTCTCTTTTGTTTTCCATACACACAAATTTCATAGAAATCCATATTAACACATTTCAAACCTAGTAAAACTTGCTTTGAATGAAGTACTTTCATACCTTTCTTAGTCATGTGCTCAAGTTTGTTGTGCCATAGCATTGTATTAGAATCTACAACGACTATTTGTTCTCCCTACTCAACTATAACAATTGTTCCTAAACATTCATTTTTCTCTAAAATAATCAAAGTAGAATGAACAATATGACCTGTAAAAAGATATAAGGTGCCTACTTTCACATATTTTGTTACTACAAGGTGTTGGTGTAAATAAGTATTCACTATTTACACTTACTTAAGTTTACTTAGGTCAATGCATTATTTTATTATTTCTTAGGTGAGACACTTAGGAGTTTAATTACTCTTATGAGTTGTCATGTTGACAACATTGGAGTAAGAAACTCTAATTAAACACATGGTGTCTACAACACTAGAGTTTACATAATTAACTGAGTTTTCATGTTGACAACATAGTTATTCACACTCTTATTTTAGCGCATTGTGTTTAAAACATAATTTTATGTGCTACACCTTTGCAGGCTTATCCTCTCATCATTGCACTAACTCCTATGCTTAATGGAGGATAGTCCACTCTTGGTGGACATGTGGCTTGTTGTAAGACATATCAATAAGTTGACTCCAGGTCAATCTAGAAGCCTTTATATTCAAGTACTCCTAGTATACTTGTACATGACATTACATCAATTCATTTTGATATTGTTATTCTGATCATACTCTATTGGTTTGTTCTATGCTTGTGCTTGAATTCCTTGATCTTGGGTGAGTTTTCCCTAACAAAAATTCTTACATGGTATCAAAGCTGAGGGAAATTCTCTTTACATAGCTGTTTGAGACCATTTTTTTTGCTTCACCTCTTGGAGCACCTCAACCTAGATCCGAAGTATTGTAGTCATTAGGAGCATCTAGAGCCAAAACGAACTTCACCATTGCATTTGGAACATCAATTCGATGAAAATTGAGGATAAATTCACCTATCCTAGGCCATAGTCAAATTTGAGGCAAATTTTTTTTGCAAACCAGCACCTAAAGGTCCGATTTGTAAATCTAGTATGATCTATTAGATCTACAATTTAATTTGTTTTAGATCTGTATTTTATTTTTTCTCTGCGAATTCATCAAATTTTTATTTGCAATGTTTTGAAATTATTTTAGGTCTATTGGCCTATAGAGAAATTTTCTTTTGCAGGAACTGGGTGGTGAAACCTAGCCCTCATAGGGAATATTCCTTTATTTATTTGGTGGCATTTTACAAATTCTAGCTTCCACAACTTTTACCGACCATGACCAAACTGGCAGTCACTTAACTAGTTGTTCAATACATGGCAGCATGGCACAAGACACACTCCCAATGGCCTTGCATTTGAATTACCACTGCAGACTAGTGTTTAAAAACAATGCAAAGGTCCTTCCCACCCCAAATATTGGACTAAACATTGCTAGCATTATACATTCCCACCATCGTTTCTTGAGAGGACTTCTAATCTCCAGCAAAGAAACTTGTGCCAATCACTATAGACTTCTCTATTGTTTGAAGCACTTTTCGATGAAGCTATAGAAGATTCTGGCGCCTCTGCATTCTTTGGATCTTGACAGTTGTCACACATTTTGATGTTGTCCTCCACAATGTGACAGCATAATATCCATCCACGTTGCAACTTTAGCCACATCCACGTAGACAATGATCCAGTTAACCAAAGACTAGGCACTCATAGCTGCCACGTGACATTTGCCTTGCCTCGCCACATGTTTACACCCACGTTGCCACCAGCTCCCATGTGGAGCCCACATCTGCAGTCTATGGACCAAACACAACATACCATGTGGACCTCCTCTACGAAGACAATCCATATTGCCATGATAGGCACCACATGTATAGTTGTACTAGTCTATATGACACATCACCTGCCACGTTAACAAGGGGACTTTTTTTTGCTGACATCAACATTTTGCTATGCTATATTTGATAGTTGTTTGACTATCATTTCTGGGAAAATTTGAATTGCTACAACAGTCATTTGATCATCAAATTTAACCTCGTAGTTTGCTACCCAAACCCTTCTCCAAATTTAGTTTTGATTTGATTGTCCAACTTTGGGAGGCCATAACTTAGTCATCTATACTCCAAATTAGGTGCAATTTTTTTGATTTTGGGTAGAATTTTCCTAAACTTTTTAGTGGTGTTGTTCTTCTCTGGTTTTGGTGCACGGATTTGTTAGAAATTTCATTTTTTGGAGATTGTACCTATCCAATCCTGCATTTTGTAATTTCAAATGTTTCGTACAGGTTCATCTAGACACATTTTTAGGTTCTATTTTTTTTTAAATGCTTAATTTTTTATCCACTTTCTAGATCTACAATCAGATGATAGGCTTGTGTGGAAAAAAATATCACTATTAGAATTAGGTCATTTTTTGCATTGTAATGCTTTAATTATTCATCAAAATTGTTTTACATCTGAGCTACAATGGTTAGTGACAGATTTGAGCCTCAAAAGGTAGTTGTAAATAGAAAAATTAGAAGTCCACTTTGTACATTTTGACAAGTGGCCTATTGTACACACACTACATATAAAGCACTAAAAGCATTTTTTTTTGGGGGAGTCTTTTGATGGAGTGAATAGGGGGATGTCTCTTGTGTTCTTTTGTCTCTCTTTTGTGTTCTTTTATTTTTGTGCATCATGGGGTTCACCTAAAACTCCACTTCTAACTTCACACAATTATACTACATGGAATGATATTGTATGGAGTAGATTAATGGAAAAAGGTTTAAATTTGTATGTTGATGGTACAATTGTAAAACCCACTAATGCTACAACACTAGTTGATTGGAAAATTAAAGATAGTTAGGCTTTAGGAATTATTAGGAGTTATGTTCATAGAGATCTCTTCTTCCACATTTCCAGCTTTAAGGAAACCAAGCTTGCTTGGGACAAACTTGAAGGGTTGTATCGTAAGGTGGATGAGGAAAAGGGATTCCAAATTGAGGATGATCTACTTCTCTTGGATCCTAAGATTTTTGACACAATTCCAGACTATATCAACAAAGTCAATTCACTACTTAAAGATTGTGATAATTCCATGAAGGATGATCGGTTGATTTATCACATTTTGAAGAGGCTACCTTCAGAGTATGCATCTTTTGTGCCAAGTTACAACACTCACAGGTTGACCATGGGAAGTGCCTTAACTAAGCCTACATTTGATGCATTCACAAAAATGTTAATGTTGGAACAATCCATGTTGATAGATATGGGAATTCTCAAGTCATCAAAGACAAAGGCATTGGTGGCTACTAATGAGAACCAATCAAAGTGGAAAAATTTCTACCAATAGCAAGAAGAAGCAGTGGATGCAAAAATCACAATTACAGACACAACAATCTACCTCCTCACCGCAAGGAAATTCTTCTTCCAAAAAGAAGGGAAATAATGATAAAAAGGAAACACTATTTTGTACTACACACCTCACCTTAGTGCACCTATCCCAGTGTGCCCCCCCTCACCTTCCCCCTCAGAATACACACAAATGCACCTCCCAAAACAAGCAAACAATGTAAAAAACAAAGAAAAACTTGAACTAGGTGTGCACTCATGCACCGGTCCGAGTGTGCACAAAATTCAAAAAAAACTTAAATATCATAACTTAACAACCTTTTAAAATATGTTTTAAGAGAAAAAGTATAATAAGGGGGATGTTTTCATACTTTCCTTGCATTTAACTTTTTAGATTTTTTTTAGGATGGGACTAATCTTTTTCATTCTGAACTAATGGGTGCTATTTTTTACAGATATTATGGCATCTTCATTAGGCAAAAATGACACCAAAACCCGTTGTGTTCAAATTCCAAGGCATTCCATCAAAATTGAGGTTCCCAAATGACTACTTAGAGATTAACGACATAGATTTGGGACACACTGAATTGGGGGAGTTCTTAAGGATATGTAACAAACCCACTGAGAGGTCAACTATGGTTTTTGCATTAATTTGATCAGGGTAGCTTCACACCCAATGTCAATACAATCTTCAGAACCCATTATGACACTTGCACAACACTTTGTTTCAGAGGAAAGGGTGGTGAAGAGTGTTACAAGAGAGATTGTTCTCAATCTATGACCCAACAACATTGAGAGAATATTCCATCTCCCTAGGGTGGATCAGTTTATCAGGTTAACCTATGAGGTAGCAGAAAGGTGGTATAGAGAGCACTTAAAAGAGGCTTCTTAGATCATCCAATCCTCTTATCTCATAGAGAAGACTCCTCTAGGGAAGATAACTAGTAAAGTGGATATGACAAGGGGATATATGAAGCAAGATATCAGGTACTCAATCATAATTTTGAGTAGAGTGACGGGTTTGCCAACAGTAGGACACTTAAATATCTTCATGGTATATTTTATCAAGACTATCTAGACGACAAGGATGCCACGTGAATGGGCCACTGCCTTGAGTAATAACTTGTGTGAATAGTTGGAGGTAGTTAAGGACAAGAGGAAGTTCTATATGACATCCTACCTGGTGTATTTATTAGCTGCAAGGGCAACAGACTACCTAGGGCTATACAAAAGAGGTAGCATGCAAGATCCCAATGCTTGGCCATATATTGTTTATCTACAATTGGTGAAGAAGAGACTCTTAGGGAAGAGCAAGGAATACAGAATTGTCAATGATGACTTCATATATGCCATAATCAGATTCATAGAAGGAGATTATGCAAAGAGGTTATTAGAGGAGGCAATGACACAGATAACAACACTTGGTGCCTATTACATTCAATTCAAAACATTCACATATCTAAAGATAGTTGGTGCCACTGTCAATCTAAAGAAGCTCCCAAGATATCCTAGTGGAAGACTTGTTCTTTTGGAGATTTCTCGATAAGTTGAGTCTACATATAAAAGAGTTAGGAAACAACGTAGACCATGTTGGGCATGGCATCTGATCATAGGACCTTTTCAAGTAAAATAGAAGTAGGATATTCCTCCTATTGAGTGTGAATGGGATCAATATCCCCTAGAAGAGTATAATTCTCCAAGGCCATGCCTTGATAATAGCAAGAGAGTCCAATATCTAGCAAGCAAGGAATTCTAGCATGAAGAAGCCATTGAAGACCACTGGATGAATGCGAAAAATGACTACGATGTCCTTATCAAGGATTATTGTAGGATGACTTTGTATTTGGAAAAAAAGGCTCTAAAGGTAAATATTTCGTTGCGAATATTGCAACAAGACTCAGGGAAGCTGGTCGACCCTTTTTTCAACAAAGATAAAATTGGGGAACAACCCATTACAAATGCAGAGGTTGACAGGGAAGAGAATGATGATATCAATCATTGGGTGAGGCACATTATCAAAATGACATAGGATTGGATCAAGAAACCATTCAAACTTGATCCAATACCTAAGAGAATGGTTTTTCATGCACAGGCCCACCTAGCCAAAGGTAGAGGGAAGAAGGTCACCATCCCTACCTTTGCAACTCAATCCCCCATTAGGCCTGAAATAGTGTACCCACTAGACAGACTAGTTGGATATTAGCACCCTCAGGAGAGAAAGGGAAAGGAAAAGAGAAAGAGGAGTTCTCCACAAAGAGCAGAGCTAGAGGAAGGTGAAATCCTAGCACCCCCATAGCAAGAGGAAGCAAATGTACAAGGGGCCAAGGATACTGGGGCAATACAGGTTCAGATTGATCTACAACTTCCACCAATTTTTGTACCTAGTGAAAGCCATAACAAGTATCCCCTATTGCACCCAAGAAAGGAAAAATGATTAAGACTCCTGTCAGGAAAAGGCAAAGGGTGGTCAAGAGGGTAATGCCTTTCCCATTTTTCTTGGAACCCATTCCTGAAGAAGAGGAAGAAGAAGAGGAGGATGAGGAGGATGATGTGCCTTTAATAAGAAGAACTTGGTTAGCTAGAGCCATGAAACAGGAAAGAAGAAGATGTTCCACTATCACACTGCCATCAATTCTAGAAGCACCTCTACAGACAACTACATTCAATGATGAAATGTAGCAATGGATCAATGAGTAGGATGTAGAGGCCACTGATATATTCAAAATGTTAGAATTTTATTTTATGCTCATAGGGATTGAATTGGTGGGAGATAAGATCTAGGTTACCTCGACAATTGAGCCCCAATAGGAAGAATGGTCACAGATGCCTCTGAAATCCCAAGGTCCAAAAATAACTCATTCATCCCCATTATAGGTCACAACTATTGAAAAAGGCTCTACTACTCCCCTACCTCTAGGTACTGAAGAAGAACAAATTCAAAAGGAGCAGGAGGAAGAACCACAACAAATATCAATTGATGAAGTGTTTGGGGAAAGGCAAATAGTTCAATATCCTCAGTAAGCTCCACAAGACACCAAGATAAGAACTATGGGCTCCACTAAGATTGAAACTATATAGGAAGAGCCATCACAAAAGGAGAAAACTCTAGAAAGGAGTGATAAGGGAAAAGTGGTGGCAAAACAAACTCCTTTGTCTTTAAGAAGCTGGCCTTCAGTGGAACGAGTCCCAAGATGGTTACATAAGGAAATGTTCAAAAGTAAAAGGCCACAATTCAATGCCAATGAAGAGGATATGATTGAGTTGATTGAGGTTCTAAGGAAACCTAAGTCCCCTTCAAGAGAAGCAAGAGCATTGGCATTCATCAACAGTAAAAGAAACCAAGATTTATTTGTGCAAGTGGCTATCCCTCCTGATTCAGAAATAGAAGATTGGGGTCCCCAAGATTATCAAATTAGAGAAGTTATGCTTGGGAGGCCTACAATGGATATAGCCAAGCTGATGGTCACAATGGGGATAAAGGAGGTGTTTAGAATTTTGGAGCAACAGGGGACAAAGCTAATGACACTTCATAGGAAAAATGAAATTTTGAAAGAGTATTTAGCTAAAGTTGTCGGTCCCTTGGATCCTGAACACCCTAAGGATACTCTGACTATGGCACTTAAAGGGAGAGATAAGGGAGGAGTGTGTTTGGATCCATTTTTGAATGCCTATAAGCAATGACAAGAAAATTTTGAGGAAAATGGTGTGCTTATCATCCTAGGAAACCTGAAGCTACTACATGCCATGCAAGAAAATGTAGACAAAATGGTACCAATTTTGAAGCAGGTTTCTACATAATGGATGACGTACATGCATGGGGTAAATATTTATAGGTTTTATAGGCCATAAAGGGGTAGAGATGCAGAATAATTTTAGATGTATATACAGTAGAGGAGTTAGATTTGATTGATGATTGGATTGAAAAGATAGAAAATAGTAATAAAGTAATGGAAACATTACATGCAGAGATCAATCGACTCAAGGACCAAGCCCAAGAGCACATTTTGTAGGTAGAGAAACACTACAGTGATGTGTGTCTTGATATTTTTGAGGATGATGAATGGGAGAAATTACTGCTCATAGAGGTAGTAGTAGAGAAGGTCAAGAAGATTTTTGAAGAAGCTTCTAGCAATGAAGACATCTAGTAGGCCTTTAGAATAGAAGAAGCCTTACTAGAGTTGGATACCAAACTTTGGGATTTTGCTGAGACCCGAATAGAGGTAGAAAACTACAGACGAAAGGTCAAGGATAAATATGATGCCCTAGATTTAATAGATGTAGGGAAAATCATTGAGATTATTGAGAAATTCAAAGGCAAACATCTAGACATAGCTCTGTTATGAGGGGCAACAGAACCTAAAAGTCAGAATTTCAATTTTGACACTCAGTAAAATTTTGCATTTTTTGACCTTTGAGGTGCATTAGTGCACTGGTGCACTTTTGTCACAAAGTGTTGGAAGATTTTGGGAGAGGTGCGTAGGTGTGCTGGTGCACTTTTTCTAGAGGTGCACTAACAGTTAACTGCTAGTTCCAAAATTAGAGCTTTCCATGCACTGGAAATGCATTCTAACAATAGTTTAACTTTGACAGACACCTAGTGAAGGATTAGCTTCTATTTTTGACATTTCTAGACACTTCTACTTCAACTAAAGGTTTTCTTCTTCTTATCTTTTTTAAATTTCTTTGTTTTATGACATGTTAAGGCTCATACATCCAATTAATGAATAAAAATGGATGGAGTCCTACTAAGCACCACTTAGATTGTTAGTTTGTATATAATTAATTTGTTTTATAAATTTAAAATCATATTATTGCATGAAGATATCTCTCACTCTCAACATAAATTAAGGAGATGATTTCTTATAAATACAACATTGTAATATGTAATCAGGGCCACCATTATTTTGCAATAAGATTATGCATTTGGTGCTCGGATTTGGAGTGTAGTGATTCTTGCCTAAATGTGTCATTGTTTTGTGAATTTATGTTCATAGAATTTTGATTGAGCTAAAAGTTTATTGCTTGTTTTTGGTTGTGCAATCTTTTAATTTTGGTGTTTGCTACGGTTCTACAAATTCTCCTAATTTATCTAGTTCAAGAGGAGATCACCCTTTTTTGTTCCTGCATAACTTTTTGTATCTCATGAGCACATTTTTTGTGGCCTTGCGATTTGATGAAAAGTGAAAGATCTTACAGTTACTGAATTCCCATCGATGATTGCATTAGTGGAATTAAGGAAGTGTTGCTCATATTTTCATTGGTTACCCACCAATCTCTTCGAAGGCTTAATTTGCAGATGTGTTGCTTTTGTGGTTTATGTCCATTAGGAATTTCCTTTTCATTTTATTTGCTTAAACTTCTTGTTACCTTATCTTTGTTATTTGCTTTACTAACCCCTTGTTAAATTAGGAATTCATATTAGTTGCATCACTAGATTGCATTCATTGGAAAACAAAAAAAAATACAAAAACATAGTTCTTTTTGCGTGTTTTATTTTGAAGCAGCGATCAGATTCTATATCTCATTCAAAATCAAAACAAACCAACAAAGGCCTCCTCATGAACAAAAACATTTATCTTCAACTAAGTAGATTTTAGTAGGTTGCAAGATCACCTGGAACCTTGGAGTTGATTCACAAAATTGAATTTTGAAGAGAGGAGTTCGAAAGAATTCTTGCCATTTAGCATCGTGCATAATGATAGCTCAACAAAAGTGGCACTAGAAGGATGGAAACCATTTTTTGATTTTCAAAATAGAAGAAAAGTCTGCCAAAGTTTTGAAGTTCTAAAATTTTTACAAGTTCAAATTTTTTTTTGAGTTTTTGAGAAATTATGGTGCGCTAGTGAGCTGGTGCGCTATTGTGCTAAATTCTATGGTGCGCCTCATTTCATGAGAAATTGTACTTCTGCAGAGGTGTGCTTTTTCTAGTGTTGATGCAAACTAGAGGGTTTTGATCTAAAATCTCCATTTCAGCGAGCTTTAAGGTCTTCACCAAGTGCACATGAGTTTCTTGAGCTTACTTAGTTTTGCAAACCATATAGTGACAAAGGAATGTCTTGAATTCAACCACTTCCATTCAACATTTCATCATCTTCTTCAAATCTACCTCCACTTCAACCACCTAGTGGACCACCAAATATCAATAGTTCCACTTCCACAACAACCACCTTTTGGTCCACCCAATCCTCCAATGACCTTTTTTGAAAATGTTGTAGATTCACCAATAAACTTGAGAGGTGCACTCCATGACCTTCCCAAGAATCCTAAGAATTTTTTACCAAGGTTCATTTATGGAGAAACACAAACTATTGAGGATCACATCAAAGTATTCAAAGAAATTTGCAATAAAAAATAGATTCCTAACGAGGATGTGGTTCTTCGTTTATTCCCCTACTCTTTGGGGGAAATTGCCTTTAATTGGTGCATTAATTTGCCACCTAGATGTCTTGGAGATTGGGATACTTTCAAAAAATTGTTCTTGGAACAATTCAAAACTTTCATCAACCCAGCTATGATACATCAACAATTCATATCAATCAAAAGGGACCTAGCTAAGACAATTTCTTGCTTCAACCATCACTTCCATATGGCATATTGCAAGCTAGAAGCACCATACACTATGCCATTTGAAGTTGCTATTTAGATTTATCTGAATACTATGGACCATCTTACTACTATTTTTTTAAGAAGACTTCCGACAACAACTGTCCCCACATTGGATAAAGTCTTTGCAGAAGTGATTATCTTCACTAAGCAAGCTAATCCTAATGGAGGAGGATTAATGCTTCTAGCTCAAGTGATCACAACCATGCCAACATACCCTATCTGAGCACCCATGATGCCTATTCAATTCATACCAATGAATCTAGTTCCATTACAATAGGCACCTGCTCTACAAAACCTTGCTCTAACATATCCAAGGTATGAACCTTCAAAAGTTGCCTTCTTTGAGCAAAAGGCAGCAGTGCTCGTTAAAGCAGATAATAGATTTGTTTTAAGATTTGGTCAGATGAAAAAGACTATACCACAAATGAACAACGAATTGACTCACTTAAGATTGTCACAAGGATAGAAGAATAACTTCCAAAGGAACAATGCTGGTCCTTACAATAACAATTATGGCCAAAATTATAATAGGAACTTTAGTGGAAACAACAACAATAATGCAAGAAACAACAATGGAGGGAACAATTTCAATCCTCCTGATCATAATAGTGGCTTCCAAAGATAGAACCAATAGTGGAACACCTATCTAAATAATGGAAGTATTCCTACAAAAAATAAAAATAACAACATTCATTATGTAGATATTAATCAGTATGACGATGCTCAAAATGCATCTAACAATGATGGGAATCAAGAGATGACTCAAAGTTCACAAGTAAATGGCAATGCTCCTCTTGTATAATTTAATGCTATGCTACTAGAATCCTATGATTCTACATAGAATGTGTAGGTAGAACAACCAGCTAGTGAAGAGTTCTCTTTCCATTTAGCCAGGAACCTGACCTTTAGCATGAAGAAATATTTTCTTTTCACAATGACAATTGAAATACATATAATTTGAGAAGTAGAAAGGAACCTATGATAGACATAATTCCTCCAGCTTTACAACCAATTCCTCTCGATCAAAGAGCAAGTAAAAATTTGACACCAATTAAGCCACCATATGGAGGACAACAAAATCAGAACCAAGCAAATGTACCAACAATATTGAAAAATCCTGCTTGGTCTACTGAAGAGTACAGTGCAATAGAGGACTTGAAATGAACTAAGGCCAATATGTCCATGTTTGACATGTTGCAAAATTGTCCACAACAACAAGAAGCACTCATGAAGACTCTAGATCATACGAAGACCCCCCATAATACACACATTGTCCCTCAAAAGATGATATCTCAACAGGTTAATGTTGCGAAAGCAATGCCTACTATGTTTAAAGACAAGGTGGAGGTGCCCCCATTTTTTCTCGACATTAGAATATATGGTAAGAATCTTCAAAATTTCTTGATTGATTTGGGAGCCTCATGTAATGTCATGCCACTATCAATAGTGCAAAATTTAGGGTTCAATCCTCAACCTTCCAATTGGATAGTGACACAGTTGGACAAAATGGAGGTGAAAGTCATTGGTGTATTGAAGGATGTTTAACTATAGTTGACAGTCGATCCTCAAATTCAAGACGTCATTGATATACACGTGGTTGATATTCCAGAGATATATGGGTGACTCTTGAGTAGAGAATGGACAAAATGCCTAAGAGGATGGTTTTCTATAGATTTCACATAGTTATTGTTACCATGGAAGGGGTTGAACAATCAAATCAAGATAGATGCAAAGACAAAATTGAAAATGATGATTACAGAATGCAATGCTCCAAATGAGGTGGCATTCCTACAATTGGATTTGGGCTCATACAAAGTGATGACATTTGATACGAGTCTTGCCAAAATATCAAGTAATCAAGATAAAGAACTCAAGTATTGATCCCAAAGGATGAGATCGTGACACAATTCATAGATAGTATAGTGGCTATTTTATAGTGTTTAGGAGAGGAAGTTGACCCTTGTATCCTACTTCTTCTAGGATTTTTCTAGTTACACAAAGTTAGTCATTCAAAGTTTGAATGCTCATCATGCCAAGAAGCAGTCGCAAAGGTGTTAACACACATGATGCAAGACAAGGATAATAAAATTCTAGAAGATGAGTCCATGAAAAATCAAAGTCATATAAATTGATCTAAATCTATGGGAAAGATCGAAGAAGAAATCGAAGATCTAAATTTTTCATATAGTGATACCTCTTTAGATGGTGGAGGTTTATCTTATCCTCCCCCAGTAGTGATCAAAGTTTAGAGAAGAAGATGATACATGAGAGGTCAAGGGTGGACTTTAGTCATCATTCATCCTAAACCTAAAATTGATGAAATCAAAGAATTGATAAGGGAAATTCAAGACAAATAAGAAAAACACATTATCCCTCTATCGACATGTTACAAAGGGGAATTGTCAAGTCCACCACATGGAAAATTACAATGGGTTCCTAAGAAATAGTCACTCCAAGCTCAAGTAAAAGAGAAACTAAGGACAAACATGCACAGAGTTAGAAAACCAAAGGAGGATCCAATTTGGACACTTTGCTTCAATGGTTCCAGATGTAAATTAGGGGCCACTGCAGGTATTGAGTTTATCGGCCCAAAAGGTAAGTCTTTTTATGTAGCATATCGATTATAGTTTAGATGTACTAACAATGTTGCAGAATATAAAGTATTGGCCTGAGGAGTTCTTTTTGCACTAGAGAAAGGAATTACAAATCTCATAATCAAGGGTGATTCTTAGTTGGTTATATGACAAGTGAAATCATTATACTCCTGCAATGACAAAAGCTTACTTGCTTACAAGAAAAGAGTGTGGGATTTATTGGATGATTTTAAAGCTTTAAACATAAGGTCCATTCCAAGGAGGAAAAATATGGTAGCAGATGCTCTTGCTATTTCAACAAGTGCTTTACAACTAGTCAAAAGAATGAAATTTAAAAGATTTTTAGTAGAGTTAGTTGTTTCCCCATCTATTTTGGACAATATTACAAACTTTCAAGTCTTTCAGGATGATCAACACATACTTGAGTTTATCATGTGCAATGGCCACTTTAAGGGGCAAGAAATTGATGACACTCCGGATGAAAAACTTGAGGATGATGAACTTGAAGATGAAGATGGGATCTTAGACTTAAAAAGAAACACTATTCCTAAGGGAATGGTTGAGTTAGAGTGCATCTTTGATCATGATGAATCAATGCTTAATAAAAGAATGATCCAAGAAAAGGGGATCCAGGAATGTGATGCATACAACTTAGGTACTGACGAAGATCCAAGAATGGTCCGGATAGGGAAAGTGTGCAATGCATAAGAAAGGGAAGATATGCTCAAATTACTTACTGAGTATAAATATTTTATTGCTTGGAGCTATGAAGAGCTAAGGATGTATGATCCTAAGATTATAACCCATGATATCCCCTTGAAAACAGATGCCAAGCCTTTCTAGGAAAGACAAAGTCTTGTTAATCCTATCATTGAACCTCTAATAATGAAAGAAGTTAAGAAGTTACTGGATGCTAAGATCATCTTCCCCATTCATCATTCCACATGGGTGGCCAATTTGGTTCCTATACAGAAGAAGACAAGAGAGATTTGTCTTTGTGTTGATTTTTGTAACTTGAACCTAGCATCTCAAAAGGAAAAATATCCTTTACCCTCACTAGATGATGTGCTACAAATTGTGAATGGTTCAAAGATGATGTCTTTCTTATATAGATATTCAGGACATAATCAAGTGATGGTTGATGAAGAAGATAGCTAAAGATGGCTTTTACAACTAAATGGGGAACTTTTTCCTACAAGATAATGCCTTTCAGACTGATTAATGCAAGTGCTACATTTCAGTGAGCCATGGATGAAGCTTTTAAGGGATTGGTTAGTAAGTGTATAATTTTCTACATGGATGACTTAATTGTCTTTTCAAAGTATCGAAGCACTCACATTGCTGATTTAAAGTAGGTATTCAATAGATGTCATAAATATGGCATATCCCTCAATCCCAAGAAATATTTGTTTGGATTCACTAAAGGAAAGCTCCTGGATCATATCATTTCTAAAGTTGGGATCTCCATCAATCCTGATAGAGTTGAGGCCATTCTGAAGTTATCACCTCCCCATAGCTGGAAGGAACTCAAGTCTTTCTTCGAGAAGATAAATTTTGTATGGAAATTCATAAGCGGATTTGTAGAAATAGTTCATCCCCTTAATGATTTACTCAAAAAGGGAGCTAAGACAGAATGGGTTCTAGAAATTAAAAAATCATTTGAGGATATCGAACTGGCCATTTCCATGGCCCTAGTACTGATAAGTCCTGACTATGAGCTACCTTTTAAGATATATTGTTTTGCTTTAGAGCATTCATGCATTGGAATCCTAAATAAAAAAAAGGAAAAGGAAGATGAAAGACCTATTGCTTTTATGAGTTTTCCTCTGAGAAATGTTGAGTTGAATAATTCCAACCTTGACAAATAGTCTTTCACTTTGGTCAAGGTGGTAAAGAAATTCTATCATTACATACTAAGAAGTAAGGTATATGCGATCATACTTGATCCAACAATAAAAACATTATTGATGCAAAATGAACTTGGTAAAAGGGCAATACTTCAAGAATTTGATTTAGAGATTCAACCCATGTGGCTGGTTAGAGGTCAAGGATTATCAAAAATGATAGTTGATAACCAAGTTGAGGATGAAAAGGAATTCAAGTTTGATAGTGAAACAAATGAGAACAACTAGAAGAAAATGATAGTATCTCAAGTTGATATTGGCCAAGGTGTAGTAATAGATGTCTGGTATCAAGATATTATTTACTACCTTTTGCAAAACCAGTTCCCTAGTTGGATGAATAGCTTGCAACATAGGGGACTCAAAATGAAATGTGAATCCTACATGCTACATGATAGAAAGTTGTATAGAAGGAATTACAAAGGAATCTATCTAAAATGCTTAGGACGTGAGGAAGCAAAGGAAGTTCTAGAATAGTTCCACGATAAGTATGGTACAAGGCATGGTTTGGTAGAAGAAATTGCTCATATGATTTTAAGATCAGGTTATTTTTGGCCCACAATATTCAAAGATACCTTTGAGCATGTATAATCTTGTCATATCTACCAAACTAGCGCTAACAGTCAAAGATGCCCAACAATGCCATTATAGCTAGTGTACAAGGTATGCCCCTTCGTAAAGTGCGGGCTAGATTTCATAGGTCCTGTTAATCCACCATCATCAATTGGACATACTTGTATTCTCATAGCCACTGATTATTGTACACAATGGGTAGAAGTAGAAACTTTTAGAAATTACATTGCTAAAGTAGTAACAGATTTCTTGGAGGAACACATTGTTACTAGATTCGAGATGCCATTCACCCTTGTGCGCGATAATAGATTTGCTTTTGCATCAGTATTCTTGACTCAATGGGCATTTGAAAATTAGGTTATCATCAAGCTCTCTTCAAATTATTACCCGCAAGGAAATGGGGTAGTTGAATCTATGAACAAGAACTTGATCACAATAATAAGATGGTTATTGAAGGAGAATCCTAAAGATTGGCATACACAACTCAAATATGCCCTATGGAGAGATCGAGTGAGAGTCAAGAATGCTTTGGGGACATCTCCATATTTTCTTGTTTATAAACAAGAACCACTATTCTCGCTGGATCTCAGGATTCCTATTTTGAAATTCATGAGTGTGTATGCTGAAGATGTTGACAAAGTACAAATCAGATTGATGAATCTTTTAGAGATGGACAAGAAATGGACAATTACATTGGAGCACATGGCTAAACATCATGTAGTTGTCAAGAGATGGTTCAACAAGAGGGCCAAGATAAAATCATTTAGAATTTTTGACCTTGTTCTACTTTGGGATAAGGCGAGAGAAAAGCCTGGCAGCCACACCAAGTTCAACGCTTGTGGATTGGTCCTTATCAGATTGTGGAAATTCTCAGAGAAAATACTTTTAGGCTCAATACCTTGCAAGGAAAATTAGTTCCATTGCTAGTTAATGGACAATTTCTGAAACATTATTTTGGAGCCTAAAAGAATGCTAAAAAAAAAATTTAAAAATCCATAATTGTGTTTATCTCTGCGAATGTGTTTATTTTTAGTCACGTGTTTTCTTTCGAAGTTGTGTCAATCTAGGGGGTAGATGCACTCAAGATTGTATCTTGACCTATTTTACTAACTACTCTTTTTGTTCTAATTTTAGGAAAAGGTATTTCTTTGTCAAAACATTTGGACGATTGTGTGTCTTATTTCAATTGAGGAACGGATGTTACTTGCAGTAATAGGGGGACTTTCAGTCTTTAGTTCAGGATTCTAGACCAACAAGTTCTCAACACTTTGCAAATTTAGGGATCGATTATCTTAGGTGTCGTTAAACCAAGGTTAAAAGTAGCAAGGGATGGTCCAAACCCCAGTTGGTTCAAACAAAGGGGTCTTCTTGAAGGATTGCTAAGATCATTGTTTGGTGTGAGTTTCTAAAAAGATCTAAAAGAGGAACACAAGGGATGTTCACAAAAGGATTGAATCCAAGAAGTGACACTGATGTCCTGGCTACACAGTCTAAGTGTAGTTAGGATACAAAAAAAAAAGTTTTAAAAGAAAGAACGGTGTTAAGACTGAAGGATTCTAAGAGATTTAAAAAAGGCAAACATATGCACATTCAAAATGAGCTATCTAGTACCAAAACAATGCTTCATAAAAGAATCAAGTAGCAACATTATGAATTACATGGATCAATTAGTCAAAGATTTTCCAAAAAATTCAAAAGAAAAGTGACAGCCTGCTAAGAGCCCTCCAACTAATTCTCTCATTTGGTCAAACAAAAGATCAACAAACAACTTTTGTGGAGATTCCCGATGGATGACCCAAATGGCGTGGAAGATTGCTTCCAATTTGTCAAAAAGTTTTGATCGACTACATCCTTAGATATCAAGGAAATGAATACATACACACATTAAACTTGAAGGTTTTGGATCCCAAAGTTTTGATTGTGAAGTCATTCAAAATACACTTAGAACGTCTAGAATTCAGTTGGTGTTTCACATATGTTGAAGGAATGTTTGTTGTTGAAGAAATACCTTTATCATTTCTTCCTTTTGTCAGGGTTATTTGTTGTGGTTACACAATGCACGCCCCATTTCCTAAAAGAAATGGAAACCCCCTACTTTATTTTTTTGACTTTTTTAGGACCTTAGTCCGAGGTCTATGTCTTTTTGAGGTCTTATCTAGTTCCCTAATTCCTATCCGGGTCCCGACTTAGAAGCTCGACTGGCGAAAGTCAAAGATTTCAAACAAGGAAGTCAAAATTGAAAAAATAAAGGGTGCACCAATGCACTACAATGGGTGTGCTAGTGCACCAAATAAAATGGAAGAGATTTTTGTGCACATGCGCAGCAGGGATAACTTTAAGGAACCCCCCCCCCCCCCCCCCCCCCTGCCTCCCAAAATTTATAAAATTATGGCGAATCACATGTCATTTGGGTGAAAAAAATTTAATAGTGTTGGCAAATTATGCGTTAATTGATGGATATTTGGTGGCAATTTTTTTAATAGTTTAGACAATTTTTATAAAATAATGGCGATTATAATTTTTGTTTTTAATAAAATTATTAATATTG
The DNA here is from genome assembly GCA_028749045.1 of Cupressus sempervirens. Lineage (NCBI taxonomy): Eukaryota > Viridiplantae > Streptophyta > Pinopsida > Cupressales > Cupressaceae > Cupressus > Cupressus sempervirens. The sequence goes on from CM053787.1 coordinate 259,134,417, forward strand.
ATGGCGAATTATGTTTTGAAATATGGATATTGGTTGGCGAATATTTTAATAACTGATACCTTTTTTATAAAAAAATGGCGAAATTATTTTCCAAATAATTGAATTAATTTATTTGTTGTGGCAAATGATTTTCAGAAAGTTATAGTTGGTATGACTATTTTCAAAAGATGGGAAATAAGTAGCCTAACCTAACATACCAACTTACATAAATTATTGGCAAGTGGCAAGTGGCAAGTGATGGTTTAAAGACGTGGTTGTTTGACTGTACATTATGGAAGCATAATCTTTGCCACTACCACTGTAATAATGTTAAATGTATTATTTGAGAACTCATACCGTCTGATGATCCAAGATCAATGGTTGAGGTTTAATTTTGGTCAACATTTCTTGAAGGAAGAAGAATTGTCGAGGTAGTCACCGAAATGTTGACATGTATCAAGGTAAGTTGTCTATGGAGTACAATGTACCTGAAAAGAATTGAATGCCATGTCATTGATAGCGACATTCTCTTGCTAGTACGCTACCACTAACCACACACCACTTCCCAAATTGTACAGTTGATTTTTGACAATTTTTTATCGACAGTTACCAATACCATTGCAGTTTAGTTTATCTATAACTATATATAATAAGCTGAAAGATATCTTATTATTATTACCAATAAAAAATGAACAAAGCTCAGATGATTGAAATGATAAACATTAATTACATGTAGATTATAGACAAAAATTTAAAATTTAAAATGAACAAAGCTCGGGTTATTTAAATGATAAACATTAATTACATATAGATTATTAATTACATGATTCAAACTACTGTCTGATCATAATACATCAACAGTTGAAGGTTTATTTCGGTTCCAAACGTTTGAAATGAAGCCTCGACCTTGTTCAAGTGTCTGAAATGGTGACACGTTTCTGTCCAGCATGTATCACTTAAGTTGCAGGAGATAGTATATTGATGTCTTGTCACTGTTAATTACAATTTACAATTGGCCTTTTCCATCGGCCAAGCAGCTTTGCACACATTATAGGACATGCCACAGTCCACTAGTAGTAGTACTATTAGTCTTAATTACAATTGGCCTTTTCCATTGGTTAAGCAGCTTCACACGCATTACAGGACAATGGACGGTGTTAGTGTTTAATTGCAATTGGCCCTTTCGACATGTACTTGCAATTATGTTCAAGATTTGAGAATATTTGCTAATTTAATGTAATTGAATTGGCAGTCGGACGGACACATATTTAAGAAATACTTCTCAACGGCTAAGCTTATTTAGGAAAAAAATTAATAATCCCTAGCACCCTGCCCACCAAGCTTATTTATAGGCGATTGAGCTACTTCTTTCATCATTGCTCATCTCATTTTTGGTAGTCAATAGGTCTGGTTTGTTTGGTGTTAGTCTGTTAGAACTTAGAGTTTGAACTTTGTAATTTACAAAGTTACAGATTCTTAATTTCTAGGTTCAGGATTGTGGTCTGAGGAAAGCAACAAACTACAGTCTCTCAGCTCTCTGCAAAAATCAAAACTAAGGACAACGTGAACATGAATGGGTAAGTGTAACTACTAAAATCCTAAAAATTTACGTCCCACATTTTAAAATTTTCAAGCCTCTTGATTTACAACTTTATTGTTTATATTATATAAAAAAATTTAGTCTGTAAGGTTTTAATTTTGAATCACCCCTGTAGGCTTGTAGCTATGTTTAAATATTTACCACAATGGGCAAAAAAAATACCAAGAATAACAAGATGGGCAAAATAAGAGAATTCCACAATATGCCTAAAACACCAGGTTTCAGTGATTTATTCCATGATATACATGATCCCATTATTCATGGAAATAAGGGTATAATGGAAATAAGATTTGCACTTGAAAACAAGTGGAACGATCCAAATAAGGCTTCAAAATTTTGTTCATTTAACCCTAGTGTAAATATAACTGCAAATAAAATTGCACCGTGGGTAGTTGGGTCGGCACACATGGCATTACCTCAAGTATCCCCTTGCCCAAAAAATTTTATGCTCTGCGCTGAAAATTATGATGAAAATAGAAAAGCAATTGTGAATAAAATTACTTAGGAGGAAATTTTGTCCATAACTAAGAGTGAATTTGTAAGTTTGTTGACCCTAGGGTTTCAACAACAACAGCCAAATGTACATATTGACATGGGAAACCTAGAAGATGATTATGAAAAAATAGATGCAAAATAGAGAGATTCTTATATCAAAGGAATAACAAGCGTTTGTAGGCTAAGTCCAAATCATATGCCTCCTTATGATTTTGAATTTTTTGTGCCATGGGCACAGGACAGTATTTCCTTGCTAGCATTTTGTTTTGGATTGGATAGTAACAAACAAGTTGATGCCAACATTCTTGAAATGCTTTATCATATTCATTTCTAAAAAGAACCAGTAAGATATCATTTTATTGAGCACATTGTTCATTGCATACAAGATCAATTACTAATGATTCAAAGAGGTTTAGAGAAGACATTTAGATTCACAACCTACTTGTGCTATCTTCTCCTAGCAAAGCATCATGCATTATTTGAGGCAAACAAGATTTGCAGTCAGACTCAAGGCCAAAATCCAATATATGAGTGGACACCTCAGATAAGGATGATTGATAATAGAAGGAACTACAACAATTTTGTAGACTTCTTTTTGGTACCAATGTACCATAAAATTGCAGGCACTCCAATGCCTAGATTGCTTGTTACTTGTAGAAATTGCATTCAACTTAGAAGTGAACTACAATTGGTTGACTGGTACTTAATGGAAGAGTACACTGGGTTAAGGTTTTACGGTTCATAGGTAGAACCCTACAAACTTCCAATACATGTAACAGAGAGGGTATTTGCATTGGAATATGTATGACAAATGGAGAGCACAGATGTACTCTTTCATGGTCAGCAAAAGAAAATGATATTTCCCTCCTTGCCATTCTCCTTTGGAGGGTTTGCATTCGAGAGAAGAGGATTCAAAGCGGCAAAAGCCTTTTTTTCAATTTTTCGATTTGATGTTGATAGTCATTGGCAGTATGATCCACTGAACATAATTGGAGCAAGGCTTAAGGGCATTGGGACTTTTGCAAGAAAATATCAACATGAAATTATGCCTTTGATTGAAAAATTTAAAAACATGGACTCCTAGGAGGAGGTCAAAAAATAGATGGAGAAATATGTTGCTGAAAATAATATGTCAATACAGGAATTGTCATCACAAATAATGGCATTGCACAAACAGAAAGGAAAAGTGCAGGGCATGAAATCATCCAATTTCTGCAAGAAAGCTAATAAACCATCTACAAAACCTATTCCAAAAGAGCTAATGAATGAATGTATAGGTGTTGGATGGATTCAAAGCAAAATTTCTCAATTCTGGGAAATGAGAAAGAATCTCAGTGAGCCAAAGACCTCTACAGATCTTGATGAGGTTGAAGAGGATACGATGTTTGACGAATTGTGGAATAAGGAGCATCCAGCTGAAGCACATCACAGTGATACTGATGATGATTATGATGACCAGGATTCTTTGAATCCCTCATCCAGTACACAAATTCAGAGAGGAGTTGATGCATCCACCAAACTTCTATATAGCAAAGGGGCAGAAATTGTAGAAAAAATGGGCTACCAAGGTTCTGGTGGTCTGGGTCCCAGTGGAGAAGGGGTTTGGTTACCACCTCAACCACCAGCTATAGCACCAAAACATGCTCAGAAACTAGGCCTTGGGCATGGAGATCAATCATCAAATCAGTCAATTCCATCCACATTGGATTCATCTCAGTTAATTAAATTTTTTCCTGCTTCATTTACAGTTCCACTTCCAAGCACTCAAATTCAATCTGAATCAACTGTCACTCCCACAGTTGTAGATATCATGGGTACAACTACAACTAGTGGTCTGAAAAGGACATTGTATATAGATGCAAAAAAATTTGGTCCCGGCGATCAAGAAAGTGTAAAAAAGCAGAAGGTTATGACAAGTATTAGTAGTACTACTAGTACAACAATGCCAATGGTGATTGTGAGTCCAACAATTGCCCATCCTTTAGGACAAAACCCTTAAAACTGTCCACAAACCCCACTAATGGGTCTAGGTGTTGGTTATCCTCATGGTATTGGTGGAAGTTCGTACATTAGTGCAAGTGCTACTACTATTTCACCATTCAAACATTCAATTGTCTCACAAAATCTTGATTTTCATTACAATGAATTTGCAACTAACTATGAAAAATCAAAAAACAAGAATAGACAAAATAGTAAGACAATGAAGATGGAAGCAATTGTTGTAGCTCATGATGTAGAACCTACAACCAATAGGTTATTTCTCACATATAACCCAGACAAATATATGATGGAATTCGTGGTTGTTATGCCCCCAGCTAGAAATAGCAATCCATTAGAGAGTCAGTTAGATCCATTTGAATTTCAAGTTAGCACCCTCCAAATGGATTTATCCAAAATTAAAAATGTGGACAAGATAAATGTGTCCAAAATGACCAACCAAGTGGTCTACAGTTCAGTGATGAAGTTGGAGAGAGAGAGAGAAAGGAAAGCTTCAGGGCACAATAGATAAGTTAAAGGTAGACTTGGAAAATGTAAAGGCAAGTGAGAAAGCAACAGTAAATAGGTGCAAAGAATTAGAGAAAAGGATAAAAAATTCATCCTTTGGCTCTAAAGAAGCAATTGAATAGCAAGAACAAATGGACACATAACTGAAAACTCTGAGAGAAAATTTGGAAAAAATGGAAAAAAAACTTAAGGATGAAAAAGACTCTTCAACAAAGTTATACAGAAACTTGGAGAATGCTGCAAATGTAAACAATAAGTTAAATAAAGAATTGGAAAATGAGAGAGTAAAAACAAAAGAGTGGGAAGAGAAAGCAAAAGGGTGGGAATATAAAGCAGGGCAAATAAGAAAACATAGTGAACACTAGTACTCAGAAATGAAAGAAGACCTAAAGAAGGCAAATGATACTATTAAAAAATATGAAAATGACTTGAATGACCATGTAAATAATATAGTAAAGAAAATAAAAAATTACTTCTGGGGGAAAATAAAGACTTCTTTTGATAGGTTGTGTGATTGATTCGAACTCTACGAAGCTCTTACAGATGTTTTTGGGAAGCTGAAAGAGCAACTTGAGGAGAACAAAAGTTTTGGTCAGAGACAGAAAACTGCAAAGCGGATTATGGAAGAAATCAACAGCATTGTTGACAGGCATTTGGCAAGCAAGGGAATTCAGGTCCGCATTGGTTCAATAATAAAGGCGACCTTTGTATTTCATAAATGTCAAAAACTAACAAAAGTAGAAGTTCTTGCTTTATTTGGGCCAAAGCTCACCAAGATGAACAATAAAACAATCAAATTGATATCTCTTGGTTTACCGAGTCCTGGACCTGATTTCTCAACAACGAGTTTCGTTGGAAGAGAAGTTTACAAACAAAAGTTGGAGGACCAAATAACCTCTGATTTAGGCAACCTTCCTCAGGACAAAACTCATGAAGGCATTGCAAAATGCATCAAAACATTCACAAATTTGCATGCACTAGTGGAAGGAACATTGCTTGAAACTCGCTCTTTCAAGTATGGAATGCTGACGAGAATGCAAGTCATTTACCATTGTAGACACCTAAAAACCTTTAAAAAATAAAGTATTTTTATTTTCTGAAAAATTCCTGATGACATCATCATTAATTAATTAATTAATTATTTAATTAATTTATTTATTTTTATGCCATTAAATCCCTTTATCTTAATTAAAAATATTTAATTAAGGAATCCCTCCCAAAAATGTTTAAATCTTATTTAAACATTATTTCCTTATTTATTAATTATTTAATTAATAAATTGACCAAAAAACCCAAAATAAATAAAAATTTTATTTTTTGCCCAAAACTTGGCCAATTTCCTTAAGACCACTAACCTCTTCCAAAATCTTCTAATCCTTCTTTAATTTTGATTAAAAGGCTAATCCCATCATTTCCTACCCCTAATCCCAACTCAAAATATTTAATTAAGATTAAATATTAATCCTCATGTTTATTAAAAAAGTTTTAATAAATATCTCCTCAACCCAAACCTTTGAAATAAATAAAACTTTATTTATTTCCTAAAAATCTAATTTATCCTCATCCTAAGAAGTTCTAGACTCTTCTAGAAAGTCTTCATCCTCATCCTAGGAAGTTCTAGACTATTCTAGAAAGTCTCTATCCTCATCCAAAGTCTAGACTCTTCTAGAAGATGTCTTTAAACCTAAACCTAATCCTCTCCTAACCTTGTCACATTCCCTAAACATGGGTTAAGACTTACTAACCCAAGCCAAAGTTAACAAATATCTCCTCCTTCACCCACCCTCATTAAATGTCATCCACTTGCCTATCCCTAAGCTAATCCTAAACCATCCTAATCCATTCTCTAATCATTTGTACAATCCTAAGCAAGCTTAAAACCCTCCTAATCAAGCCCAAGTCGAAATTGCTCTCATCTCCTTCAAAATATCTCAACCATGAAACTTTATGAAGCCCACAAGGTCATAAATGACTCTTCCAAGCCCTTTTATTGCTCTTACAAGCCATTATGAGGGCCTTTATGAAGATTTTATCCCTTGAGCCTCCTTTGTTGACTCATCCTTCCCTTTTCCTCCATCCTCTCACCCTGTGACATGTGCCACTCCCTTATTGGTTGTAAGGAAGCACAATCCATATGCTCTCCTCTCATGCAATCTGAGCCCTCCATGAGCTTTTTCCCATCCTTGCATCTTAGCCCTCAATCCCTCAAGCCTCTTGCCTATAAATTGGATCCTTTCCCTTTGCAAAAAAACACAATCCATGAAGTAAAGTCATGATGCCATTTTAAGAAGCCATTTTACATCAAAACCATACACTCACACCCAAATTCCAACTCCATTTGAAGCCCTTTTTGAAGCATAAGCTTGAGCACACATCCTATCTATTTAGACAAAGCCACTCAACAAGAGAGCTTCTCATTGAGAGAGTCCATTAATGGCTCATATTCTCAATTGAGAGTTCATCTTAGTCTATCTTGAAGTTTATGAATTTTGTTTAGTTTGTAGAAGCTTTATTTAAATTTGGTTTCTATTAGCATACTAACATTGCTCATATACAACCATAACATCAAAAATTTTGCCCTTCCAACCGAAGAAGAATGGAGCATACTACAAGAACTTATAGTCTGTATGTGAAAGTACTTTCAATCTCAATCATCTCTATATCTTTACTATATATGAATATCTTTCATATTATCCTACATACTATAGTCTAGACTATAGAATTGAGTTTAAAGTAACAAGTTTGAACTTTGTTTTTTGAACATGATCAATGTTGTAGTCTTACAGATGCTATTGCCTATGCTAAATTGCTAATTTACTAAACTGGCCTGTCAAATGCAGAAATGTACAACTAAAGTTGTAGAGATGTTGTAGACTTGTAGATGTCTTACTGATTTAGATTTTGAGACTTCACATTAGGCAAATTGACCTGAAGCTATTGTTGCTCCCTTGTTTCTATAAAAGGGAATTCAGGGTCATTGGCTTACAAGAATTGTACCATATTAGTTGAATATTGCAAATGAAAACCATTAATAATTATTAATTGTGGAATTGAATCTATGATTCTATCTTATTTTCATGTTTTCCAATTCAATGTATGTTGAATAAATGAATAAAATAGAAGACAAAATTTCATTGAGGAATTTTGAATTCAAATATGAATGATCATTGATGACATGATATAAACTACACTCTACAGTAATAATACTCTTTGTTCTTAAATTTTAATGATGAAACATAATACATTCTAATTTCTTGCTTTTCTAAAATGAACATTGAATGATAGGATATCATATAGTAGTTAATAAGTTCAAAAAATACCTATTGGTTGCCACTGCTAATTTAGTAGAAATTTCCTAAATTTTTCAATTCATCTCTATGTCATCATCATCATCCAATTCTGGTAGTCCAGTTGCTTCATTGTTCTCTTCATTTTTGTTTTTTTCTTCTTCAACTTCAAGTTCACTCTGACCTCCGCTTCTATTACTCCCAATCCCATGGCCAGTGTCACTGCCAACTGTACTTGTCCCACTTGGAGTCGTTGTAGGAGATTGGTTAATGGTGTAGCCCACCCCTCTTCTTTTGCATCTTTTCTTCCAGATTTCCATTGCTTTTTGATAAGGAAAAGTATTGACATCATACCTAGATGTGTATACCCTCAAGCATGATTCCAAATTCTTGTCTAGTTTGTTTCTTAGCTTTGATTTTAGGAAGCCCAAAGCACTAAAAACTCTCTCATCCTCCACTGAACCCAATATCATGGTTTGACATAGATCAACAAGCTTGAAGTACTCTGAAATTTCTTCATGTAACAATGTGCTCTATTTTAGTTCTGTCCAAAGCTTTGTTGCTGAGCCCTCTTCATGTGGGTTACAAATTAATTGATATTGATGCTTCATGGTCCTTGCAAAGGTTTCTGATTACTATCTAAGAATACCCTCATCTAATATTCCGTTGATAGTCACTCCATTGAATTCTATAGATTTGCAAGATTCCTTTATCAAAATCAACAGCCTTCTACGATAATCTTCCTTATTGTTGAAGGACCAATATTGAGGAAACACAATTGCCATGGCCTCAAGCAGTTGATCATATGGGAATCGTGATATTATTTCAAAGGAAACTCTATAGGCTATGTCCCTTACAGTAGATGTTATAGACTTGAAAATCTTGGTAAAATCGTCCCTTGTAACTCTTGTAGCTCGCTTCTTTGGGGCACTGTAGTACATTGGTATCTGAAATCCCCTTACACAAACACATAAATCTCCATTTTCAACGATCTTTAAATAATTATCAGGATCATCCAAATCTATTAGTTTTTGCCAGTGATTAAAACTATCGTTAGATAAATTTAGTTCAGTATGATAGAGACTATCGAGGGCTTGGCATGACATTTTACGCAACTGAGCATATTCTGCAATATACATGGCTCTTTGCTGGGCTTTTTTCATAATTAATCTCATTTCTTCTAGCATGGGAAGAAGAGATGCCAAAGTCAAAAGTGTCTCTATATTGTTTAACCTCTAAAGCATGTCGCCACATCTCTGATTTTTTGCATTGTCCCGATTTTCGTACATCAGTCCAATCAAAGATTGATATTCAAAAAATACTCGATGCGTTAGTCCATCCAAAGAGATCCATCTGGTATCAACATCTTTTAGAAGCTTGTTTCCATCGGTAATTCCATCAGCAAAGTGTTAAAATTCCCTAAAACACTTGGGACTTCGACAAAAATATGCATACAACTCTCTTACGAAATCTTCAACCTTATTTACTGAAGGAAGCTTCTTCACAACTCTAAAAGCAAGATTCATCCTATAGACCATACAGTGAATGCCAACAACATATGGTGAACAAGAAGCCTGCATATTTGTGCAAAGACCATTCCTTTGACCTTGCATTACTAAAGCTCCATCTACTCCAACACAGACCAACTTCTTCGCTATTGTCAATTCATCCATAGCTCCATATTCAATTAAATTGTTCTTTACTAACTAAAATAAAGTTTCTATTGTTGCATTGTCTCTCAATTTAGCAACGGATAGTAGATGTGGTTGGCGGACATTATTCTATACAATATAAACATGCATGCATACCCATGACATATTATCTATTGCTGTAACTTTTTCTAAGGACAATGCAATAAAGGTTGACTCGTTTATTTTTCTTTGTACATCCTCTATTTCAACTTGCACAATACAACTTGCCCATTCCCATCCACTGTTTATCGACCAATGACTGACAAGATAGTTAGGAACTTTCAGAAAGTGTAACAAACCACTCATTTCTGGATAGTCTATCATTGGACGCCCTCTGCTCAAAATATGGAAAACATTACTTAATTGAACAACTTTTCCACGTTCTTCTACTTCACTTGCTTTTGCAAAAATAACATTAATAGAACCTTGAACTTCACCAGGCTTCGTCTGTAATTTTTGAAACATATAATATTCTTCAGATTTCCTTTTATGTTGACATTGATCCTTTATTTTATATCTTACCACTTTTATTTCCTTACCATTTACAGTTGAGGTTTCGTAAATCTTACCAACATGTTTCTCTATGGTGTCTAGTTTAAGCTGCAACCGCTTTTTCTTTTTATACTTCCAACTACAAATTGTACATCTGCATTCTACTGGTGGCTCACCTACAATTGGATTGTCCACGAGCTCAATGAATGGATACTTTGTTTTTCAATCAAATTTAAATCTCCTGGCCATCTCCCATTGATGATCAATTTATTTTTTCGGTTTTCCTCTCCCTTTAGTGTTACTATTAGTTGCACCATCATCATCACCGAAGTTGATTGATTCGTCCTGATACTAGTTATTTACTGGATATTCTTCTTCAAGGTCATCTTCATTATAGATATCAGGTTCTGCAACTCCGTCACCAAATTTATCAGGGTCCCCAATTTGTTGAATTGACTCCTGTGTAGGTTGAGATTGTACAGGCTCCTCTGATGATGTACCTTCCTTGCTTTGACCAACACTGTTGCGTCTACCCCCACCAAAGTATGAAGATATATTTTTGCATTTCGTTGGCCTCTCCTGGACATCTCCACCTTCATTAGTCCTACTCCTCTTCCTATTTAAATTTGACTGTGACATCTCCATCAAATTAAGGCTGCAATAAAATACTATGGACTTGTAGTCATAATAGTTTTGGTTCTCAACTGATCAGAATACTATGAAGAAGGCTCCTTCTTTCGGCATGTTTCAATAGTGAAACTCATATATCTTAAATAGACAACTACAAATAAACCATTTTCATTTTGGCCAATGGGTCGACCGTTACATATGATAAGAACTAATATTTGGCAAACCCTGCGTAATTTCAAATAATCGAGTGTGCGAATAGGGTGGGAATTTGGGACCCCATTGTGTGTGATGCATGGCGAATTGGGTCCTAGGAAAAATAAAAATTTCACATAGGAAAATGGGAATTTGGTGAATGATGATTATCGAAAGAGACACTCAATTAATTCCGTGGTGAATAAGAGTAAACATTAAAGAGAAATATGGGCGAAGAACCTGACTACCAAACTAAAATTAAGTAATAATAGTGAACATTTTGACCACTATATGAGTATTTTATAAAATCTGGGCAAACCGGTCAACTAGTATACGGTTTTTTTCACCGATTTCTATAGCCTGATCAGGACATATTTGCCAATTGGCAAATAATCACCACTAAACAAATCCCTGATGCGCAGCTGTGCATCTGCGTAGCTGCATAAGGCTCAATTGAGCCAGGGCCTATAAAAATCCCTACTTCCCTCCTCAAAGCTTACCTTTTTTCTCCACCTCATCACATCCCCACATCTGTGCTTCCACATCTACATCCACCTTCCTTCGTTGCGTCTTTGACCACTGTTGTAGCTCATGCACCAACCTAGATATGTCTCCCTCCCACTAAGGTGAGATGGGCAGTAGCGCACCTGTCTTGATGCGCGCCCCCCCTCGCACCTTCCCCCTCAACAAACACACCTCCCAAAACAAGCAAAAAATGTAAAAAATAAAGAAAAACTTGAACTAGGTGCGCACTTGTTCGGGTGTGCCAGTGTGCTTCCAAAATTCAAAAAAAACTTAAATATCAAAACTTAAAAACCTTAAAAACCCCCCCATAGAAAATGAGTGTGCATTAGTGCACCTACTTGGGTGCACTGATGCGCAACCCAAAAATACAAATAAAGTACTCAGAGGTGTGCACTAGCGCACCTCATTAGGTGCGCTAGTGCACACCTTACATTTTAATTTTTTTTTAAGAGAGAAAAAGGATAAAAAGGGGGATGTTTTCATACTTTCTTACATTTAACTTTTTCAATTTTTTTAAGGATGGGACTAATCTTTTTCAGTTCAAACTAATAGGTGCTCTTTTGTGCAGATATTATGGCATCTTCATCAAGTGAGAAAATGGCACCAAAACCCATTGTGTTCAAATTTCAAGGCATTCCATCAAAATTGAGGTTCCAAGATGACTACTTAGAGATTAAGGACATAGATTTCGGGGAGTTCCTAAGGATATGTAACAAACCCATTGAGAGATCCAAGGTTGGTAAACACAGCTTCACGCCCAATGTCAATACAATCTTTAGAACTCATTATGAAACTTGCACAATACTTTGTTCCAAAAGAAAGGGTGGTGAAGAGTGTTATAGGAGAGATTGTTCTCGATCTACAACCCAACAACATTATGAGAGTATTCCATCTCCCTAGGGTAGATCAATTTATCAGGTTAACCTATGAGGCAGAAAAAAGGTGGTACACATAGCACTTAAAAGAGGCTTCCGAGATCATCCAATCCTCTTATCTCATAGAGAAGACTCCTCTAGGGAAGATAACTAGTAAAGTGGATATGACAAAGGGATATATGAAAGAAGATATCAGGTACTCAATCATACTTTTGAGTAGAGTGATGGGTCTATCAGTAGTAGGACATTGAATATCTTAATGGTACATTTTATCGAGACTATTAAGATGGCAAAGATGCCACTTAACTGGGACACCACCACCTTGAGTGAAAAATTATGTGAACAGTTGGGGTAGTTAAGGGCATGAGGAAGTTCTATATGACATCCTACCTAGTGGATTTATTAACCGTAAGGGCAATAGACTACCTAGGGCTATACAAAAGAGGTAGCATGCAGGATCCCAATGCTTGGCCATATATTGTTTATCCATAATTGGTGAAGAAGGGACTCTCAAGGTAGAGCAAGGAATATAGAATTGTCAATGATGCCTTCATATTCACCATAATCAAATTCATAGAACGAGATTATGTGAAGAGGTTATCATAGGAGGTAGTGGCACAGATAATGACACTTGGTGCCTATTACATTCAATTTAGAATATTCACATATCTAAGGGCAACTGGTGCCACCGTTAATCCAAAGAAACTCCCAAGATATCCTAGTGATAGACTTGTTCTTTTGGAGATTTCTCAACAAGTTGAATCTACATATGACAGAGTTAGGAAATAGCGTAGACCATGTTGAGCATGGCTTCTAATCATTTGACCTTTTCAAGTAAAATGGAAGTAGGATATTCCTTCTTTTAAGTGTGAATGGGATCAATATCCCCTAGAAGAGTACAATTCTCCAAGGCCATGCTTTGATAATATTGGGAGAGTCCAATATCTGGCAGGCATGAAATTCCAACATGAAGAAGCCATTGAAGACCATTGGATGAATGCAACAAATGACTATGATGTCCGTATTAGGGATTATTGTAGGATGACTTTGTATTTGGTAGAAAAGGCTCTAAAGGTAAAGATTTTGTTGCAAATATTGCAACAAGACTCAAGAGAGCTACTTGACTCTTTATTCAACGAAGATAAAATTAAGGAACAACCCATTATGAAAACTGAGGTTGACAAGGAAGAGAATGATGATATTAATCATTAGGCAAGGCACATTATCAAAATGATGTAGGATTGGATCAGGAAACCATTTAAACTTTATCCAATACCTGAGACAGTGGTTTTTCATGTATAGGCCCGCCTAGCCAAAGGTAGAGGGAAGAAGGTCACCATCCCTACCTTTGTAGCTCAATCCCCCATTAGGCTCAAAATAGTGCACCAACTGGACAGACTAGTTGGATACTATCACCCTTAGGAGAGAAAGGGAAAGGGAAAGAGAAAGTGGAGTTCTCCACAAAGATTAGAGCCAGAGGAAGGTGAAATTCTGGCACCCCCACAGAAAGAGGAAGCAAATGTACAAGGGGTTGAGGATACTAGGGCACCATAGGTTCAAATTGATCTACAACTTCCACTAGATGTTGCACCTAGTGAAATAGAGATAAAGGTTGAAGTTTAAGAGGTCTCTCCTCCAAGTCAGGCAAAACAAGTATCCCCTACCCCACCTAAGAAAGGAAAAAAGATTAAGACTCCTGTCAAGAAAAGGAAAAGGGTGATCAGGAGGGTAGTGCCTTTCCCATTTGTCCCAGAACCCATTTCTGAAGGAGAGGAAGCAGAAGAGAAGGATGTTGTGCCTTTAATGGGAAGAAATCAGCTAGCCAAAGCCACAAAATAGGAAAGAAGAAGAAGTTGCATTGTCACACCACCATCAATTCCAGAAGAACCTCTACAGATAACTATATCCAAGGATGAAATGCAACAATGGATTGATTCATAGGATGTAGAGGGCACTAACATATTCAAGATGTTAGATTTTGATTTTATGCCTATAGGGACAGAATTGGTGGGAGATAAGATCCAGGATACCCCAACAACTAAGTCTCAATAGGATGATTGGTCACAGATGCCTCTAGAATCCTAGGGTCTAGAAATAACTCCTTTATCCTCATTATAGGTCACAACTATTGACAAAGGCTCCACTACTCCCCTGCCTCTAGGTACTGAAGAAGAACAAATTCAAAAGGAGGAGGAGCAAGAACCACAACAAATATCAATTGATGAAGTGTTTGGGGAGGCTCACACTAGATACAGCCAAGTTGATGGTCACGATGGGGATGAAGGAGGTGTTTAGAAGTTTGGAGCAAGAGGGGGTAGAGCTAATGACACTTCGTAACAAAAATGAAATCCTAAAAGGCTATTTAGCCAAAGTTGTCGGTCTCTTGGATCCTAAACACCTTGAGGATACTCTAACTACGACACTTAAAGGGAGAGATAAGGAAGGAGTGCGTTTGGATCCATTTTTGAATGCCTATCAGCAATGGTGGAAAAAATTTGAGGAAAAGGGTGTGCTTATCAATCAAGGAAACCTAAAGGTACTACATGCTATGCAAGAAAATGTAGACAAAATGGTAGCAATTTCGAAGTAGGATTTTAGTATAATGGATGAAGTACATACATGGGGTAAAGATTTACAGGTATTATAGGCCATAAAGGGGTAGAGATACAGAATACTTGTAGATGTATATACAATAGGGGAGTTAGATTTGATTGATGATTGTATTGAAAAGATAGTAGGTAGTAATAAAGTAATGGAAACATTACATGCAGAGATGCACTAGCTCAAAGATCAAGCCCAAGAGCAAATTTTGCAAGTAGAGAAACACAACAATGATGTGTGTCTTGATATTTTTGAGGATGATATATGGGATAAATTAATGCTTGTAGAGGTAGTGGTAGAGAAGTTCAAGAAGATTTTTGAAGAAGCTTCTAGTGATGAAGACATCTAGTAGGCCTTAGAACAGAAGAAGCCTTGCTAGAGTTGGATACCAAACTCAAAGATTTTGCTAAGACTCGAATAGAGGTAGACAACTATAGACCAAAGGTCAAGGATAAATATGATGCCCTAGATTTACCAAATGCAGGGAAAATCATTGAGATTATTGAGAAATTCAAGGGCAAACATCCAAACATAGCTCTGGTATGAGGGGTGACAGAACCCAAAAGTCAGAATTTTAATTTTGACAGTCAATAAAATTTTGCATTTTTTGACCTTCGAGGTGCACTGGTGTGCTGATGTCCTAGTGCACTTTTGTCACAAAGTGTTGGAAGATTTTTGGAGAGGTGCGTAGGTGCACTTTTTCTAGAGGTGTGCTGACAATTAACTTCCAGTTCCAAAATTAAAGCTTTCCATGCACTAAAAACACATTCTAACAACAGTTTAATTTCAACAGATGCCTAGTGAAGGATTAGCTTCTATTTTTGACACTTCCAGACACTTCTATTTCAACTAGAGGTTTTCTTCTTCTTATCTTCTCTCAATTTTTATTTTTTATGACATGCAAAGGCTCATACATCCAATTAATGAATAAAAATGGATGGAGTCCTACTAAGCACCAGTTAGATTGTTAATTTGTATATAATTAGTTTGTTTTATTAATTTAAAAGCATATTATTGCATGAAGATATCTCTCACTCTCAACACAAATTGAGGAGATGATTTCTTATAAATACAACATTATTATATGTAATCATGATCACCATTATTTTGCAATAAGATTATGCTTTTGGTGCTCACATTTGGAGTGTAGTGATTCTTGCCTAAATGTGTCATTGTTTTGTGAATTTATGTTCATGGAATTGTGATTGAGCCAAAATTTTATTGCTTTTTTTCTAGTTGTGTGATCTTTTAATTTTGGTGTTTGCTATGGTTCTACAAATTTTGCTAACGTATCTAGTTCGAGAAGAGATCAACCTTTTTTGTTCCTACATAACTTTTTGTCTCTCATGGGTGCACTTTCTCTGGCCTTGCGATTTGATGAAAAGTGAAACATCTTATGATTATTTAATTCCAATCGACGATAGCATCAGTGGAATTAAGGAAGTGTTGCTCCTATTTTCATTGGTTACCCATCAATATTTTTGAAGGCTTAACTCATAGACATGTTCTTTTCGTGGTTTATGTCCATTAAGAATTTCCCTTTCATGTTATTTTCTTAAACTTCTTGTTACCCTATCTTTTTTATTTTCTTTACTAACCCCTTGTTAAATTTGGGATTCATATTAGTTGCATCACTAGATTGCATTAATTGGAAAACATAAAAAAACTACAAAAACATAGTTCTTTTTTGTGTGTTTTATATTGAAGCAGCGAACATATTCTATATCTCATTCGAAATCAAAATGAACTAGCAAAGGCCTCCTTATGAACAAAATTTTTTATCTATAATTGAGCAGATTCCAGTAGATCAAAAGATTTCTCAGAACCTTGGAGTTGATTCACAAAACTGACTTTTGAAGAGAGGAGTTCAAAATAATTCCTTCCATTTAGCATCATGCATAATGATAGCTCAACAAGACTCATGAGCTCTTTATAGAGAGGAATGTTCACTTTGAGGAAAGTTCACCTAGCTTATCCTCTAATCCTCTCTGTACTTCATATACAATGGAAACTGATAGTGACAACAACGATAATGATTCAACAAGTTTAGATATGTGGGATCCTATTGACAAATACAGCATGACATCACATCATCAACACATCCAACATGCATGCATTGCCATAGTGATAGGTCCAACACAACAGGGTACACCTAGTCTTCTAGCTCCAGCATCAGGGGATGACTATATAGTAGATATTTCAAGTTTTTTTGTGGAGTCATAGATAGTAGATTTGGGAGACATCATTGATGATATACATCTTCTCTTTGATGAAGAAGATATTTCTTTAGTTGTTGCAAGGGCCCACTCTAACCCTCTTGTCTATTCTCTACATGATTAGTCTTTCAAGGTTGATATGTTTGTGCATCCTTATGTACAGCAGTTGTAGGAGGTCTCTTTATCATTCGAAGAGACACATGGTTCTTTGGTATATGTTTGACATCCATCCTTTCTAAATCTGACCATATTATTTTCAATAGTGTTGGAAGGGGCAATAGTCTGTATCAACATAGGGGCAGTTGAGCAGGTTTCAGAGACACCATTTTTCATTGGGATTCTTTCTACACATTGAGGAAGCATCTCATATGTACCTGTAGACACTTAAAATCTCTTAGAAAACAAAGTATTTTTATTTTTTGAAAAGTCTTTGATGACATCATCATTTATTAATTTATTAATTATTTAATTAATTTATTTATTTTTATGCCATTAAATCTCTTTATCTTAATTAAAAATATTTAATTAAGAAATCCCTCCCAAAAATGTTTAAATCTTATTTAAACATTATTTCCTTATTTATTAATTATTTAATTAATAAATTGACCAAAAATCTCAAAATAAATAATTTATTTATTTTTTGCCCAAAACTTGGCCAATTTTCTTAAGACCACTAACCTCTTCCAAAATCTTCTAATCCTTCTTTAATTTCGATTAAAGGCTAATCCCATCATTTCCTACCCCTAATCACAACACAAAATATTTAATTAAGATTAAATATTAATCCTTATATTTATTTAAAATGTTTTAATGAATATCTCCTCAACCCAAACCTTTAAGATAAATAAACTTTATTTATCCTCATCCTAGGAAGTTCTAGACTCTTCTAGAAAGTCTTCATCCTCATCCTAAGCCTATCTCTAATCCTCCATTTAGCCTAATCCACCCCATCCATTCATACTAACCAAGCCTAGCCACTAACTCACCCACCCTCATTAAATGCCATCCACTTATCCATCTCTAACATCCCTAATCTAATCCTAAACCATCTCTAATCCTACCCTTAATCATTTGCACAATCCTAAACAAGCTAAAGACTTTCCTAAGCCAAGCCAAAGTCTTCCCTCAAAATATCCCAACCACCAAGTCATAAATGCTCTTACAAAGCCATAAAAGACTCTTACAAACCCATTCATTGCTCTTACAACCCATTATGAAGGGTCTTTATGAAGATATTATCCCTTGAGCCTCTTTTGTTGACTCATCATTTTCCTTTCCTCCATCCTCTTACCCTGTGACATGTGTCACTCCCTGATTGACTGTAAAAAAGCACAATCCATGTGCTCTCCTCTCATGCAATCTGAGCCCTCCATGAGCTTTTTCCCATCCTTGCATCTTAGCCCTCACACCCTCAAGCCCTTAGCCTATAAATTGAATCCCCTCCCAAGCCATTTCATCACAATCCTTAAGCTAAAGTTGTAATGTTATTTTGAAAAGCCAAAATCCATACTTTTTACATACATCCACATCCAAATCCCAACATCCATTGAAGCAAATTTGAAGCCCTTTGAGCATACATAAAAATCCTTTACTTAGACTCATCTACCAAACAAAGAGCGAAATCCTATTGGGAGAGTCCATTCATTTCGCTCACATTCTTAATTAGGGGTTCTTCTTTAGTCTTTCATATATGTTATATTGATCTTGTTAGTTAATGCTTTGGTTTTTAAATAGATTAGTGTTTTCTTGCTAACATATTAGTGAATATATTTTGGCACGCCCAGTGGGACCCCACTATGGGTCATTCATTCATCCATTTCAATCCATGTTTTATTCTTATAAACTAACCATCTAATGTTTGTTGTTGTTTGAGTGAGTTGTAAGGTGTTTTCCTTCTTTTTGTAGGTTGAAAGACGCACTTGGGAAGAAAACATATCCTCAAAAATTCAAAAAATACAAAAAAAATAATAGAATTTTTAGAAAAATTCGCGCCCATCAGTTCTGTTTGCGCAGTGTCATCTCTCCAGTTTGGCGTCTCCGCCTAGTGTATTGTTGTCTTTGCCCGACAAACTGTCGTCTTCGTAGTTTGGCGTCTTTGCTTGGTGAATTGTCATCTCCACCAGATCAACTGTCGTCTATTCCCAACAACCTGTTGTCTCCACAATTTGGCATCTCCGCCTGGTTTCCTATTGTTTGCGCTACCAAATTAACTGTCGTCTCCGCCAACCTAGCTATCGTCTCCACAGTTTAGCGTCTCCGCCTGGTTTCCAGTTATCTTCGTCGCCAAAGTAACTGTCATCTCCGCAGTTCAGCGTCTCCGCTTGGTTTTCTATTTTCTGCACCGCCAGATTAACTATCGTCTCCACCTAGTTCTCTATTGTTTGCGCAAATTAGCGTCTTCGCAGTTCAGTGTCTCTGTAGTTTAGCATCTCCGCTTGGTGAATTGTCATCTTCACCTGTTATTGTTTCCTAGTTGTACCATCATCATTTCTATTTTAGCATCTCTGTGGCTTACTAATCCTTGCACTTTTTATTTTTATTTTTTAAAAAGAAAAAAAAAAAAGAAAAAAAAAAAGAAGAGTATAAATCAAATTTTTTACTTTTGGTGGTTCCATAGAGTAGAGGTTTTTCTAAACATTTTTACGCTTATGAAAAAGAATAAAAAAAAGTTGATTTTATTTTTCTCATAGTTAAGCTTTAATTTTTGAGATTTTTGGGTGACTAATCAAATTGGCTTTTGTAACTTTGCAGATTGGAGCATCTAGGAAACCACTAACCATGTTTCTTGCAGGTTCTCCTTACATGGTTTAATGCTTTTGAAAAATGAACTTGAATGTTTAAACACTTGTCTTTGAATGCATGTTGCTAAAATGAACTTGAATGTTTAAACAATTGTCTTTGAATATATGTCGCTCAAACACAATCTTGAATGCAAAAGGTCAATTAATTATTACAATATCTCACACTTCATCTTTTGGGGCATAAAAAGATTCCACATTTTAGAAACTTTCTAAGTTATAAAAACAAATAAAAATATTTTGAGTGAATTTTTTGTTGGACTCACCCTCTTTAATCACCCATCATTCTAACCATTGGTTGCAATATCAACGCCATATATGGGGATGGGTCTACCTAAGAAGGTGTTAAGTGCTCCACAAAAATCAAACTCCACTCACTTGAGTTTTTATTAGTTTTTCTAAGATAGAAAATTTCTTGAATGCCCATTAGTCTTGCTAACACTTCATTTGGACATAAAAATTGAACAAATCTTGACGTGGAGGGCCTCCGGGCGCGTGCTTGAAATCGAGCTTTACACACATCTTTATTTTGGGCTTAAAACAAACTCACACTCAATATTGAATGCCTTAAAAAAAATCAATCGATACTTGACGTGGAGGGCCTCTGGGCGCATGGGTTTATTTTCATGTTGACCCTAACTCTTCTTCTTGCTTGCATTCTTCGATCGATTTTACTTTTTGTTGACGCTTCAAAATTGGAATAAACATTTGCATCCTAAACATGAGTGCTTGCAAAGTCTAGATCAAAAAAATTAAGCATCAATTGGAAAAGAACTCTGTCTTTTAGCCCAAGATCATCCAAGTCTTTTCTCCCCTTGTCGTCTTTCAAGGCCATCTTGGGTGCATAAGATTAGGATCCAAAATCTTGTTTAAGTTTTAAGAGGCTTGCTTAGGGATTTCATCACCCCTTGGGATGACCTCAACTCCAACATTCCGACAGAGTATAAAGATCGGGAGGTGAATCCAAAGACACCTCTCTTGGAATCAAGATTTTGTCACTCGGGCTAAGCCTCAAGGAACTTTATACCCTTGAGAAGTGAAAGAGGAGAAGTGGGTTACCGCTCCTCTTGGCTGTGTGACATTGTTTTGGTCTCATCTACGGATTTGGGCCTCACGTACCTTGGGTATATCGAGGACTCCCTAGCTAAACCAACTGTCAGCCTTGTAGACAACCATCTAAGATGTTAATGTGTTTGAAGTGACTGATCGAAACATTTGTAGAACATACACACTCTGTGGCACAAGTATCACATTCTGAGAATCAAAAACTTCTATCTGGTTGTTCCTATCTATTGCTTGATTTTTTACTTGTTGAATGAATGTTTGCCAAACTTGGTAATCCTAGCTTAGGGCACACTTAGCGTAGTCACTGCCTGTTTAAGAAGTTGAACACGTTGAAGCAAAACAACCATGATCTCTCAAAGCCAAACAGATTCAAGAATTTATGTCAGAACAACCCAAACCCAAACAGAAGTTTCACAAAGCCAAAATCAATCCATCTTAGGTATATCAAGAAATTTCAGCCAAAAGAAAGGAAGTAACACCAAGCCCTCAAATTGCTAAATTCCACAAAGCAGAAGACAAAGTGGACGATGAAACTTGTCAGGACGCCTGGTTAGATCACACTATCAGATTTAGCAAGCATCCAGGAGTTAACCCTGCTTATGTCTTACCAACTAGGCATGATTTCTATGATTAGGCCCTCTTGTTTTTCGACATCTTCTTGCATAAGTTTCACTTTATAGTCATCTTTGTAGGAAAGCTAGCCATCCTTAGTCATCCCATTAAGCATTTTAGCTCATCCATCTCATTTAGATCTTTTCCTTAAAACCAAACCAATCCCCTCAAACCTAGCGAGCATCCCAAAAGCCTAATTTTCACATCCAAGCCTTCAAAATTGTTGTCACCTTGCCAAAGGTTTTCCATTCCTACCATCTTGCAAATCCACCAGCCTCACTGAGGTTATCCCTCTGACAGAGCTTTGTCACTTGTTATCCCTCATCACCTTGAGCTAAAGGTTGGGATCCACAAGTGGTCAATCTCGTGTTTTTCCTAAAGGATCATCAGTCTATCCTTAAAGTTGACACAATCACCACCAAGCTTGAACATAGGAAAGTAGACCTTTCATGCTTTGGCAACATATCTTTGAAGTTAGAATCCCCAACCCAATCCTCCTTAGGTACCCAATCCTCCTTAGGTTTGTCATATAGCTTTGCCTCAACCTAGGAAATCATTTGCATAGAAAAGCCTTCCCCTTTTGCATCCATTAGCATTGTTGCATCTCATCCCTAGGAACATTCTACATTTTCATGCCACCCATCACTCGCTTATCCAAGAAGAAGAAGGAAACAATGGAGCCCTATCATTTGGATCAAACAGCATCGCTCCCCTTGAGCACTAAACCATCCTTCAGCTTAGAGAAAGTTATACCATCACCTACTGACATTGAAGCTTTCATGAACCAACCAGAAAATGCAGTATTGGTGAACACCATTACAGACAAGAACAAAGAAACAATCATGGCTAACTTTCAAAGGGACAATATAGGAGCCTTCGACTTTGGAAGACCTCCTCCCTTATCAGATCCATCTCACTTGTTGTTTGGGCAACTACCACCCATAGGCTCTTATGATCCAAGTCATCCTTTGTATATACCAAAAGAAGAGCATCAACCCACCCCATATGATCCAACAAACCCAAACATACTAGCCTCCACTCAAGTTGAAATCTCCCTTCCGCAAGCTAATCTAGCCACCACCACTCCACCATTGGTCCATACCACTCCATCCCAAACCCCCTTTGCCCAAAACACCTCATCATTCACTCTCTTCACTATTGCTGCTGCTACTCTCCAACCCAGCCTTCCAAATCTACCCATCTCCCAAATCAGTGCTAGCATCTTTGGCCAACCTTAGCAATATACAACCATGATGCCACCCATGGGGCCAAGTAATCAACCTTTCATCACCCCTAGCTTGTTTACCTCAACTCAGAGCACAATTCCATCATTTCCACTAGGTCCTTAGAGCTCAATGCCATCAGCCACAAATCCACAAGCTACTGCCCTCACTCCATAAAGCTATCAAACCCCACAAGCTACTACCAATGTTCTACCAAGCTCTCAAGTGACCCAAGCTCCTACCACCACTCTACCAAGCTTTCAAATCCAACCACCAAGCTATCAAACCCCATCAGTTCCATTCCCAAGCTTTCAATTCCCACCACCTCCACCACCAACTAATCCATTACCTCCTATTACCAACTATTTTTTTATGCCACTTCTAGGAAGAAATCCACCACCACCAACCACCAATTACTTGGCCTCTTTTTCCATGTAGATACCTTCCTAAATGGGGGCACAACCCACATATATTGGTCAAACTCCTCAAATCCAAAGTCAAGTTCCACAAGCTCCCCAATCCTTTCCCCGAGCTTCACAACCATCTTATACCTTACCTCCACAAAGCAATCCATTTATCCCATAGCCAACTTATGTTCCTCAATCCCAACCTCAAATCCAATATCAACAGCAAGCCTCACAACACATGCAACAATATGTGCCCCCTCAACCTCAGCAATCCGTCATCCAACATTCAGTTGCCCAAGCCATGTACAATCCCTACTAGCCCATACCTCAAAGCCATCCATATTCCATTGCCCCATCTAGCACATACCTACCTCAGGGCACTCCTACATCGGGGGCACCCCAGCCATCACCCATTAATTCAGAATGGGAAGCCATGAAGACAGCTTTGAAGAACATCCAGGAGGGAAATGATCCAAAAACCTTCAAGTTTGAGAATGTGTGTCCTTACCCATTTGACAGAGCCATTACCATGACACCATTTTCCAAACACTTTGAGATACCCAAGTTTGACAAATTCAGAGGAAAAGGAGACCCTGTCACACATATCAAAGAATTTTACATGCACTGCCAAGAAGTGGCATACGGTGATGTCTTCCTCTTGCGTCTCTTTCCCAAAATCTTGGCTAGACTAGCTCTTGAATGGTTTTATAGAATCCCATATGGCACAATTAAAAACTTTTCTGAATTGTCTAAGGCATTTGTAGCCCAATATGCCCATCTTGTCGGAACAGAACTATCAGTAGTTGATCTTGTCCACACTAAGCAAAAAGGTGGAGAAAGCCTTCCTGAATATCTGCAAAGATGGCAAACCCTTACCACTCGCATATCTTGCACCTTGCCAAAGCGCCATTTGGTGAAAATGTTTATTGATAATGTCTATCCTAGTTTGGCTCACCACATGACCATGAACTGTTTGCAGACATACAAAGATATCAAAGAGAAAGGAATGATCCTTGAGCAAGAACTAATTAAAGATGGTGTGGTCAAGATTTACAAAGAAGCCAACCAAAATCAATCACATTCCAATGACAAGTCTAGGTATTGGAACAAAAACAAGCACGTTGCAACAGATGGGGTTACCGATACAAGACATGTGAATATTGTTGGTCCTTCCCAAAATTAGTCCAGTCCACCGTATCAACCAAATAATCAACAAGCTATCAACTACCAACAACAGAATCACCAAAGCTATCAAAGCCACAATCCAAGACCCAACTTTCAAGGGTCTAGCAATCAAGCTAATGCCATCAATGTAGCTGCAGGACCAAAGCCTAAGTTCCAACCTGCACCTAAAAACTATACACCCCTTGGTGAGCCATTGGATGTCATTTTTGAGAAATTGACTAAGGAAAATCTCATCAAATTTCCTCCTACCCAGCAAATTGACCCAGACCAATCCAAAGCTACATGGTACAAAGACAATGAGTACTACAAATTTCATAGGGTAAAAGGTCACACCACCCTCAGATGCATGAAACTGAAAGATTATGTACAGGACCTCATTGATCGGAAAGAAATCACCGTTGGTGCCCAAACCTCTCCCAATGCAGGCTTACAGATCTATCAAAATGCTTTTCCTCCTCACAACAACCAAAATCTTGAAAAAACACCTATCAAAACCAACAACAACAATACCAACAACCGCCAGCAAAACCAACAGCATGGGAAGAACAATGACCACACTTCATCCTACATAGACTATGGTAGCCTTATCGGTTGTATATCTGAAAAAGAGCCTTCTGTCAATGTTATCATTGAACAGCATGATGGAACATCACAGCCCCATCAGTCCCATCAGCACTATCAACCCTAGCAGTATCATCAACTCTGTCCAAAAGCCAATATAATATCTTGGAACACCTTGGGAACATGCCAGCCCAAATCTCCATTTTAGACCTTCTTCACACTAGTCCTATGTACAAGAACATCCTTAACAGTGCTCTCATAGAATTTCGTGTCCCTTCAAATATCAATGCTACTAATTTTTGTAATCTTGTTGGAGACCTTTCATCCTCATGTGCCCTATCATTCAAACCCACCGACATACTCGTGCTCGAGCTAGATCACACCCTTCCGCTTCGCATAGCCATCATGGTATCCAATTTTTCCATAAAAAGAGTAATGATAGATAATGGATCAGCCTTGAATATTTGTACCCTAAAATTCATAAAACAAGCTGGGTATACTGAGGCAGATATCATCAGTGAGGTTATCACCATCAAAGCTTATGATAACTTGGAAAGAACCACAGAAGGAATTATTTTGCTGCCAATCAAAGTTGGGCCAATCATCCAAGAAACACTCTACCATGTTATTGATCTAAACCTAGCATTTAACATCCTCCTCGGTCACCCATGGATTCATGCCATGAAAGCCGTTCCATCCGCTTACCATCAGTGCATCAAATTTCTACATCAGGGCACTGAGGTAACCATCCATGCCGATCCAGAACCCTTTGCTTACTGCAATGCGATTGAAGCTTCATATGCAAACCATTTCCCTAGAATTGATATCGACACAGCCATTGCCAGCTCATCCCACACTTGTAATGACCTAGAAACCATCCTTGCTTGCACCCTATCTACCGTAAAGATCAATAACAAAGGTTGTGGAGAGTATAGTCTGTCAGACGCATTTGCTGTCAGGGCACTCCCACTTGATCCACATGCCCATGGACGACCGACATATCACAAAGCTAAGGAGATTCCACCTCCTCGATACAAACAGTTTGGCCCAACAACCTTTGTATCCTCAAAAATCTCTTTTCATGAGGAGCTCACTCCAGATATCAACAATTGGTTACATAAGGATGCACCTCCAAGAAATCAAGCATGCCTTGATCACTTTAGCCAGAAGTATCCCCAAGAACATAAGCTCATCACTGACAAATGGAACTATCAAGGTGATGGTCTAGGACCAGAAGAAAGAGGCATGTAGTGCCCCATCGATGCACACAAGTGGGAATCGAAGTCAGGTCTTGGCTTTGGCATACCCACAACTGGGGGCACCAATGAGAATGGTCACGCTTTTTCAAACATTCACCACAACCTTATCAAAATCGAAGACATTCTTGAGGAAGTTGAAAAGAGAGCCTATGATGATATCCCAGACCAAATCTTCCTTGGAGACTCTGTTCTCCAAGAACTATCCATCCATTTCATTGACCTACTACTCGCCCATCCACAACTCATAGATTGGGACCAACCAAGCATCACACACATTGATGAGTTCACATCAGAGGAAGCGCTTCTGAGATTCATGGGAGCTGAAACTCCTCACAAGCAAACAAAGCCAGATTCTGCCTATATCTATAAGCTAGATCCAAAAGCATATTTTGGAGAAAATCCCCAACCTAGTTCTGATATACCCAAAACTGGAACTAAGGTGAATCAAAGACTAGCTAAGGCAGAAAAGAGAGCCCCTCAGCAAGAAAATCCAGAGTCACAAGTAGAACATGAGGATTTAGTATTGCCTCCTCAAGATAATCGACTAGAGGTGTCTTCTATTCTAATTGAGGATACTAGAGAAGTCAACGTCAGTTCTTCAAAGATCCCTAGACTTGTTCACATTGCTGCATCCTTATCACAAGACCAAGCTGACCTCCTCTTTGAGGTCTTAAGAGAGAACATTGGCTAATTTACATGGTCATATCAGGACATGCCAGGACTTGATCCAAAGCTTGTAGTTCATCATCTTGCAGTCGATCCAAAGATCAAGCCTGTCAGACAAAAGCTTAGAAAAATGCACCCCAAGGTGGCATTACTGGTCAAAGCTGAGTTAGGAAGAATGTTAGTTGCTAAGGTTATCCGACCTATCGACTACTCAGAGTGGATCTCCAACATGGTCCTCGTCACTAAGCCTTTCGATGACATCAGAATCTGCACTGATTTTAGAGATCTTAACAAAGCTTGTCCAAAAGATGATTTTCCCTTGCCCAACATAGATATGATTGTAGATCTTACAGCTGGACATGAAATTCTATCCCTCATGGATGGATTTTTCGGGTATAATCAAATCAAGATTGCAGTAGAAGATCAGCATAAGACAACATTCACTACCCCTTGGGGAACCTTTTGCCACAATATGATGCCTTTTGGCCTAAAGAATGCAGGCACTAGCTATCAAAGAGCTATGACAGCCATTTTCCATGATCTTATCCATAGCATTTTGGAGGATTACGTGGATGATATCTTGGTCAAGTTTCATACCTTCATGGATCATCTTGCTGACTTAGAGAAAGTCTTTGATAGGTTAGCCACGTATCATCTATGCTGAATCCCAAGAAATGTGTCTTTGGGGTCACATCTGGCAAGCTTCTAGGCTTTATAGTTTCTAAACGAGGTATAGAGATCAACCCAGAGAAGGTCAAGGCTATCTTAGACATGCCTCCTCCCTAGACACTGTGACAACTTCTTACTCTTTAGGGAAAGCTTGCAAATAAGTGTACGCCATTTGCACATTTACTGAAGAAGGATGAAAACTTCAAGTGGGATCCTTTATGTCAATGCAGCTTTGATCATCTCAAGCAATATCTTGCCAATCCCCTTATCTTGGTTCCACCAGTTCTTGGTCGTCCCTTGATCTTGTACATATCAGCAACGCCTACTACTCTAGGAATACTTCTAGCATAGCTCAATGACTACGGCAGAGAAAGAGCCATATACTACATCAGTATAACCCTAGTTGGTTATGAACTCAATTATACTCCTATGGAAAAAGCTTGTTTGGCAGTTGTTTTCTCAACTCAAAAGCTTTGCCACTACATGCTAAGTCATACCATCCACCTAGTCTCCAAGATAGACCCTCTCAAGTATATGCTCTCTAGAACAACACTTACAGGTCATTTGGCCAAATGGGTTATGCTCCTTAGCGAATTTGACATCTAGTATGTGGACAAAAAGGAAATCAAAGGGCAAGCTATAGCAGATCACCCAGCTGATGCGCCTCTAGTAGATACATATCCTTTGATCATAGACTTTCCAAATGAGCATATCTGTCTAATTGAAGAACAACCCCTATGAAAACTTTACTTTGATGGCTCATACACATCTCATGGATCAGGGGCAAGAATATTTTTGGTCACACCTCAAAGAGATTACATTCCAAAAGCCTTCAAGCTACAATTCCCTAGCACCAACAATATAGCTAAATATGAGGCTCTCATAGCAGGACTAAAGATAGCTGCAGAATGGAACATCACTGAGTTACAAATCTTTGGCGATTCTCAGCTCATCATCAAGCAAGCCCTAAATGAATATCAAACCAAAGACAAAAAGCTATTACCCTACAAAGAGCTAGTTGATCAGCAAACCCATTATTTTACAAAGCTTCAATTTACACAAGTGCCTTGAATGCAGAATAAAGCAGCAGACGCTATGGCTACTATCAGCTCGCTCTTGGAAATTCCCCAAGCAGCTACACAATATGAGTTTTTAGTCAAGCAACTCCTCACACTCGCCTATGCGAATGAGGATTCAAACCATGTTTGTATCTTGGTTGGTCCCCAATCCCCTTGGTACCATGAGATTCACGCTTACCTTAATGATGGTATCATATCCCCTCACCTCACACGAACCCAACGCCAAAACCTCATTTGAAAATCATTTCGCTATGTTATCATAGCCAATACCCTATATCGTTGGGGTTATCACGATACTCTCTCTCAACATTTAGATTAAAATGAGGCCGCGATGGCATTAAAAGAAGTACACTCTAAACTTTGCGGTGCCCACACGAGTGGTATTGTCCTTGCACGAAAAATCCTTAGAGCAGGCTAGTATTGGCCTACCATTGAAGAAGACTCTTGTGATTTTGTTAGAAAGTGTCTCCCATGTTAGTAGCACGCAAATTTCGTGCACGCTCCAGCACAGGATCTACAACCTATTGCACCACCTTGGCCTTTCGCTTGTTGGGGCCTTGATCTTGTTGGAACTATCACACCTCTGTCATCTGATGGACATAAATGGATAATAACAGCTACAGACTATTTCACTAAGTCGGTGGAAACAGTCCCCCTAGTCTTAGCTACAGGAGTTCAGGGCTCCAAGTTCATCTTGTACCACATTGTTTGCCGCTTCGGCATCCCATCCACCATCTTCACCGACCACGGAGGTAACTTTAAAAATCTCAACATGGAAGAACTATGCACTTCCCTCCACATACATCACCTCTTTTCTAGCCCATATTTCTCACAAGGTAACGGCCAAGTAGAGGCAACTAACAAAACCCTCCTCAAAATCCTAACGAAAGTTGTCAATGATTCTGGTTGCGATTGGCACCTACAAATAAATCCATCCCTATGGGCCTATCGAACCTCCTTCCGTACATCCACAAGCACAACTCCATACTCCCTAGTTTATGGTGCCAAAGTAGTACTACCTATAGAGGTTGAACTTCCCTTCTTGCGCATATCTTTGTGAGGGCAAATATCAGATGAAGAATACAGAGTAGCTCGGCTCACCGAACTAGATCTCTTAGATGAGAAGCAACAACAAGCCTATGATCATCTCACAATCTATCAAACTCATCTCAAAAGTTATTTCAACAAGAAGGTGCTTCTATGACACTTTTAGCCGGGCGACATGGTCCTCAAAGAAAACATGAAAGTCCAAGCCGATCAAGAAAAGAAAGGCAAGTTTGAACCTACATGGCTTGGTCCTTATGTTGTCACTGCATCCTTTGGCTCCAGAGCCTATCAACTATCTACACTAGAAGGAGAACTCTTGAATGATCCTACTAACATCATTCATCTCAAGAAGTTCTATGCTTGAAGATCCTTGGTATACCCAGCTTTTCAAAAAAACAAAAAAATAGTAAAGGGAAATAAGCGTCCAATGGTGAAAACTTGGCAATTCAAGCGCCTTGGATAGGTACCTTGGTGAAAACCTGGTAATTTAGGCACCTTTTGTACTAAGACTAATCCATTATCTATCACTATCCTATCCCTCATCCATCCACTCACAATACAATAAAACACCTGCTTGTTCCCTTGGTGTTCCAACCAAATATCCAAAATCTAATGAAGCTTGTAAATCTTGTACCTCAACTTGTAAATCTTGTATCATCCCTTGTATCATAGCTTGTATATCCAAATCTTGTCCAAAACTTGTACCATATTCCAGCTTGTATTATATACCAAAGCCTGTATCCTAGTTTGTATCCTATCACATGCACACAAAGAACCTCATTTTCACTTAAGTTTTTCGCAAAACATCTACCTATCCGCCTATAAACTATTACAGACATCCCACCCTTCACAAACATTTCCAGCTCACAAAACCCAAACATGAACAACCTTGTACATTTGTAACATATCTTGGTCTATCAGCTTGTACATCATTTTTAGCTTAGTACCATTGTATCTATCCAACTTGCGTGTCCTTGATCGACATCTTGCACACACCGCACAACCCTTGGTTAGCTATTCCAATGCATCCTTTAGCTAGATCTCCTATCACCAAAGTGTTATCCTTCTTAGTTCAGCTTGCTAAGTGCATCACTACTCCAAATCCACCAGCTTAGGTGCTCTCCGATAGATCCTTGTAGGATATAGCTTTCTTCATGTCTGATCTTGGTCTGTTAGTACCTCGTCCCACCCATCTCATTGGCAAACGGATCTCTTTTGGATTTTTGCTTTCTTTTGATTTGGAATTTTCCCTTTTGGGTCTTGAAGTATCTTTTCCAAACAATTTTTTGTTCCCTCCTCAAGGTTTCCATGATCTTCCATATCATGGTATACTGCGAATGGGGCAATCTGGGCGTAAGGTCTTGATCAAGTATTTTGTTTGTTTTTCTTTTCTATTTGTGGATTACCCAGTGTTGGTTCCACGTTGCTTCCTTTGTGAATCATGTGTGATGCTAGGGCAATCCTTACGTGTTTTTTTTGAGTCAGTTTGTCAGTTCTCTGGACAGTTGGTGACATGGCCTTGATGTTCTTGGTAACCTTGGCAATTAACCAACAGCCCTATAGCAAATCTAGTGCTCAACTACATGGTGGTACTTCGCTTTGAAGCATCCCCCCACTCAAAAGGCTTCAATGGATTCCCTTCATCTCCATTATCCCCCATCCATATCCAACATCTGTCTCTCCTACCCCAGCTTATGCATCAGCATCTCTTTGAATCACTCTTCACTTTTAGCTTTAGGGATCCACAATCCTAGTCTTAGGATCCACCAATCCAATCAATTCACCAAGCCTCATCTTTCGAGATCCACAATCCTAGTCCTAGGGATCAAAAAACTCATCTTCCGCCAATCTGACTCTTTGAAATCCTATTACATCAGCTTTTATAATCCCCTCATCCTTGTCCCTATCCTTGATTCCTTTTTATAGCACTTTGTTCCTTCATCCTCCCCCCAATCCTGAAAGTCTTAAGCTTATTTACTCTTATGCCTTTGATTTTCCCCTTTATCATTCTCTCATAATGAGAGTTTGAGCTAACTAAACCTCTTCTCTTAAGCCACTCTTCGTCCTCCCACCCGCCAAGATTCTTGTACTTTTCAAGAAGCTGTCGAGCCTCGCTTTCTCTCCCCGCCTCCTTCTTGAGGGGGCATCTCGCAGTCCATTCTCTCCTCTTCTACTCTAGCCTTGGGCATCTTATTTTCTTATCTTTGATGCCATGCAACTTGCGGCATCACATCAAAGAAGGGCAAAATGTAGACACCTAAAATCCCTTAGAAAATAAAGTATTTTTATTTTCTGAAAAGTCTCTGATGACATCATCATTTATTAATTATTTATTTATTTTATTTATTTATTTTTATGCCATTAAATCCCTTTATCTTAATTAAAAATATTTAATTAAGAAATCCCTCCCAAAAATGTTTAAATCTTATTTAAACATTATTTCCTTATTTATTAATTATTTAATTATTAAATTGACCAAAAATCTCAAAATAAATAATTTATTTATTTTTTGCCCAAAACTTGGCCAATTTTCTTAAGACCACTAACCTCTTCCAAAATCTTCTAATCCTTCTTCAATTTTGATTAAAGGCTAATCCCATCATTTCCTATCCCTAATCCCAACTCAAAATATTTAATTAAGATTAAATATTAATCCTCATATTTATTAAAAATGTTTTAATGAATATCTCCTCAACCCAAACCTTTAAGATAAATAAACTTTATTTATCCTCATCCTAAGAAGTTCTAGACTCTTCTAGAAGGTCTTCATCCTCATCCTAAGCCTATCTCTAATCCTCCATTTAGCCTAATCCACCCCATCCACCCATACTAACCAAGCTTAGCCACTAACTCACCCACCCTCATTAAATGTCATCCACTTGCCCATCTCTAACATCCCCAATCTAATCCTAAACCATCTCTAATCCTACCCTTAATCATTTGCACAATCCTAAACAAGCTTAAGACTTTCCTAAGCCAAGCCAAAGTCTTCCCTCAAAATATCCCAACCACCAAGCCATAAATGCTCTTACAAAGCCATAAAAGAGTCTTACAAACCCATTCATTGCTCTTACAAGCCATTATGAAGGGTCTTTATGAAGATATTATCCCTTGAGGCTCTTTTTTTGACTCATGCTTGCCCTTTCCTCCATCCTCTCACCCTATGACATGTGTCACTCCTCGATTGGCTGTAAGGAAGCACAATCCACGTGTTCTCCTCTCATGCAATCTGAGCCCTCCATGAGCTTTTCTCCATCCTTGCATCTTAGCCCTCAAACCCTCAAGCCCTTAGCCTATAAATTGAATCCCCTCCCAAGCCATTTCATCACAATCCTTAAGCTAAAGTTATAATGTTATTTTGAGAAGCCAAAATACATACTTTTTACATACATCCACATCCAAATTCCAACATCTATTGAAGCAAATTTGAAGCCCTTTGAGCATACATACCAATCCTTTACTTAGACTCATCTACCAAACAAAGAGTGAAATCCTATTGGGAGAGTACATTCATTTGGCTCACATTCCTAATTAGGGGTTCCTCTTTAGTCTCTCATATATGTTATATTGATCTTGTTAGTTAATGCTTTGGTTTTTAAATAGATTAGTGTTTTCTTGCTAACATATTAGTGTATACAATACCTATTACATTGCTTCTTCCAAAGGGGAGGAACATTATTAAGCAGTCATGGATCAACTTCTACGTTGGAGCAGCTATCACTGATGGGCATCCTACATTGCGGGGGGGTGGGGGGTGGGGGGGGACTACCTTGTCTCCTTTCTTCTTCTCTCTAGTGGGGGGGACTTTTTCCTCTATTGGGATTGTGTTCTTCTCATACTTCTCTATTGTATATACTTGATGTATGTCGAAATGGGGGGGTCTTGATTACTCCATCCATCCATGCATCTTGTTTTTTCATCTCTCTTTTTGGGACAGGGGTTTTCCCATGAGGTTTTCCCTCTTTCTCTACTTTATGAGAGATTCTATTGCATTTGTACATGGGTACCTAACTTGGCCTAGTAGCCAGGACCCATCATGTTTTTTTCATCCTAGCTTTCATAAGCTGAGGTGCATTCCCCTAAATTGCACTTAAGGAGGGTGTTTGTGTAAATAAGTATTCAGTATTTACACTTAAGTTTACTTAGGTCAATGCATTATTTTTTTATTTCTTAGGTGAGACACTTAGGAGTTTATGTACTCTTATGAGTTATCATGTTGACATCATTGGAGTAAGCAACTCTAATTTAGCACATGGTGTCTACAACACTAGAGTTTGCATAATTAACTAAGTTGTCATGTTGACAACACAGTTATTCACACTCTTATTTTAGTAGATGGTGTCTAAAACATAATTTTACATGCTACACCTTTGTAGGCTTATCCTCTCATCATCGCACTAACTCTTGTGCTTAATGGAAGATAATCCACTCCTAGTGGACATGTGCCTTGTTGTAAAACTTATCAATATGTTGACTCCTAGTTAGTCTAGAGGCCTTTATATTCAAGGAATCCTATTGTACTTGTACATGACATTACATCAATTCATTTTGATATTGTTATTCTGATCATACTCTGCTGGTCTATTCTGTGTTTGTGCTTGAGTTCCTTGATTTTGGGTGAGTTTTCCCTAAGACAAATTCTTACACAAGGGAACCTTTTGAAACCTTCCAATTTTTATCATTAAAAGTAACTAAACAACCCTCATCACCAATTTTCCCTGCTGAAATTAAATTCCTACTCAACCTTGGAACATGTTTACCTCATGAAGTATCCAATGATTCCCATTTTGCAACTTAATCTTAACTTTTCTTTTTCCATCAATTTGACAAGGTTCATTATCCCCCAAATAAAAAACCCCAAAATTCCCATGGACATAATCAATAAAATAACCTCTATGAGGTGTAGTATGAAATGAAGCACTAGAATCTAAAACCCATGAATCATCTACACTTTCTAAAGACAGAAGAAAAACATCATTTTCAGATTTGTTACTTACCACATTTGTCTCCTTGTCCCCTTCTAGTTTATCTCCTTCATTTTTCTTTCGAGTCCAGTAATATTTCTTCTTATGCCCTGGTTTCCCACAATACCAGCATTCATTTGGTCCTCTTGATTGAGACCTTTTCCCTTTGACATTCCTCTCGATTTTCTATAATTTTTGGAATTATTTCCTCTCTCGGTCATTCTACCTGTCTTTGTGTGTTCAAAGCACTTCCTAATGTAGATGCACCTGAGGTTTTCTTACAAGTTTCCTCACTCAAAATAACACTGATCACATAATCATATATTAGGGTATTAGATCCAGAAACAAAATTACTCACAGTCATTACCAAGTCGTTCCAACTTTCAAGCAAAGAACACAAAATCAAGAGGGCCCTAATTTCTTCATCAAAATTAATAACCATAGAAGATAACTGACTAGTAATAGTATTAAACTCATTTAAATAATCTGCAATAGATCCACCTTCTACCATTTTCATATCAAATAAATGCTTCATGAGAAATACCTTATTTGAAGCGGAGGGCATTTCATACAATTTTGCTAAGGTTTCCATCAACTCTTTCATAATAACATTGATGCTGCCAAGCATAATTGAATACTTCCAAGTGCCTTTCTATCTAAAATTTCTCAACCCTCATTTTTCATAGTTACCTGGTTCTTAGTTTTTCCTTCCAACAACTTCCATAAATCATTTTGATAAAGATAGTCCTCCATTTGCATCTTTCATAACTAAAAGTTTTGCCCATTAAACTTGTCAACCCTCAGCTTACCCTCATCTACCATCACTTCCACTTAACTATGAGACTCCCACTCAACTGTGAGCATTTCCTGTAGAGGATAATTGAAAAACAACCTCGCTTGGATACCACTTGTTAGGTGTAAAACCATAGACAAAAATAAGAATTACATACAAATATAAACAATATAAAAAATTAATAGATCACATAGAAGAGAGCACAAGACACCAAAATTTAATTTGGTTCACCCAATCCCTGGCCTATGTCCACCAAACAACAAGTCCAATATTATTATGATCCAGTATTACAACCTAATTACAATCTATAATCCCTTACAGCTCAATATTGCCGCAAGAAGCAATTTCCACATCACACCTTATGAAATAATCCCTAACCCTAAACCCTTTTATACGAGTATTTTTCCATTTTAGGGTTAAAATTAGTTACAACATTTCATCCATAAAATGATGAGGAATTATGGAGTATGTACAATACTTCCTTGATCAGTCACCACAATCTAAAAAAGAGGTGCCAAAATGGAATCTATAAAGTAATTGTAGTCCCCTTGGGGTTCACTCATCCTAATCATGGGTGTCCATTCAAATATCGGTTTACCAAAATCAAGCTGAACCTTGTTTGTCTCAAATATTTGATGATGCGTTGATAACATAAGATAGCACAAGTAGGCCATATATCTAAATGTATTATGTGAGTGTGAACGTTTTAATCATTAACAACTGTTCTTGCATGTGATGAACAATTTTCTCAATATACTTACATCTTGCTAGGACTTTTAGACAATGAATATTAAAAATCATTTCCAAAATGTTGGCACCCACTTTCTTGTTGCTTTCCAAACCCAAACACATTGATAGCGTGGATATAGTATCCTGAACCCATTGTGAAAAAATATCCAATTCATAAGGTGATGATGATCACAAGGAAGATTGAATTTGTATACTAATCCTCTGATATATGCATGCTTTTTATCTGGTCAAAAGTTCTCATAAGTTTCTTCTAGTTTTCCCAAGTTAATGTGGGTTGGGTTTTGTGCTTCATACACTAGGTCCAATAGACTAGAAAATTCACTTTGTGTT
>CM053787.1:259175912-259318412 GCA_028749045.1 Cupressus sempervirens
GTATTAGTGAACTGAATGATTTATTACTTAATTTAAATATTAATTAAATGCTAAATGTTAAACCTCACTATGTTAATTTTAATGTTATATTTTGTTTCTTAACAATTTAATGGGAATTTTTGAAAATGCCAAAACATTGCAAAAGTAAGCATAACAATAAAACACAAATTTTATATGGTAATGGAACTCCAAACTTTCATTGATATTCCTTGAAAAATACAATTATAGGGAGACGCATGTATAATGATTGTAATATGATAAAACAAAATAGAAACCAGACATAAATGTCAATAAGGGAAAACCTTAGTACTATTGTACTAATCTATGTAGAAAGCACAAGACTCAATTAAGTTTGTAAATTATTGAAGCCACTGGTTGTCCTATACCACTTCATCTAGATTATATAATATTTAGAGAAAATTTGTGTCAAATTGTGCTCATTTCTATGGTGCTTCAACTACCTAATAGTCAAGCCCAATAGAAATGGTTACGAGCCACATTCTGGCTAGGTCCTACAAGTTTTTAGATTTCACCTGGGAAAGGGATTCCCACCCCTAATACAACATGAGAAAAAATGTAGAAAATGGCAAGAGAGAGTGGGGAGAAGGGATTGGGCGGGAATTTAATTTTGAATTCCTCTAGTGGAAACATGACTGGTCCCTCTACATTGGGAGTGTGATCTGCGTCAGCTGGAGATTCATCTACTGAAACTAGCAACCTTGATGATGGTAAGACTTTAGAGGGCTCGGGGGGGGGGGGGGGGAGGGGTGGCAAGCAGAATAAAAAATGGTCTAGTCTGCTTGGTGTATGACCTACTAGCAAATATGTCCTCCCACCAGTTAAGGATATCTCTTTGAAGGATAAAGGTATGTACTCCATTGAAATCCTAGATCAAATCATTGATAAGAACATCTCTTGTATGGATTCGACTCTGGTTGGAAGGTTTCTAGGGGACAGACCCAACATTGAAATTGTTAAGGCCTATGTGTGTAAGAAATGGAAGATGAAAGGTCAAGTGGACATTGCAGCGATGGCCAAAGGGTGTCTTTCCTTTAGTTTTTCTTATGATGAAGACAGGTGGGATATCCTTTGTTGCAGTCCTTGGGTTATGGGGAAGCACACTTTGATTTTAAAGAAATGGACTCCAAACTTATACTTTTTGGATGATTTTTCAACCTAAGCCCCTATTTGGATTAGGTTGCCAAGCCTCCCCACTTGAGTTCTGGGTGGAGGATATGTTTCAAGGAATTGCCAATACTTTTGGGGAGCTTCTTTCATTGGATTCTGTGACTGTCTCTCAGAGAAGATTGAACTACACTAGATTTTGTGTTGAAGTTTTTCAAGGTGTTGATTTGCCTGAATCTATCTCATTAAAATCTAAACTAGGGACCTAGAAACAACTCATTGAGTATGATTCTATTCCTTTCGCATGCTTTCATTGTAAAAAAGTTGGTCATTGGGCCATGAAATGTCCTTCTTTGAAGGTGGTTCCTAAGAAGGTCAAGAAAGTGTGGGTGAGAAAGGCACACAACATTATTTCAGAGAACATTAAGAGTGGAGAAGTGTCTTTGGCTGAGAATGCTCCCCCACAAAAATAGATCAAAAGTATAGAGATTACTAAGAGTAGTGATGAGTCCTCGGGTGTGTATGTTCCTCAACCTAGCTTGGATTTAGTTAAGAAGCACGAGATGGGCTCTGAGGCTGGTGCTTGGGACATTCTAATAAATCCTAATAGTGATTGTTTGGACAAGAACCTAGAAGACAAAGTGCTCCACCCCAAGAAGGGGGGTGACAGCAACAATGGGGTGACCCATAAGGATCTAGTTGAGACTATTGATCTGTTGACCTAGGATGTTGTGCTGGAAGGCAACTTTGTAAGAGGTGAAGTTGAGGATCTCCTAACTGTTTCACAAGAGGATGTAGCAGTGTGGGAGGAGAAGACTTCATATGCTAACTATATCCCAGTTGGAAAACCTTCTAAAGGAAAGAAGAAAGGAGGAGCCAACCTCAAAAAGGATGTGGAGATTGTTGCAACCAAAAACAAGAACAATAAAGGAGGTATCTCAGGTACCTCTTCTAAATCAAAATTAAAAAAAGGGAATTCTAAAGCTAACAAGGGTAGAGATTGTTGTCCTTCTACACCCATTGGGATTATGCTCAAGAATGGGGATATTGGCTCCTCCACTTCCCCAGTGGGAAGACCCTCTAATTTGCAAAAAAGAACTATTGATGTTAATAGAAGCATTGTGGATGGTAGTCAGAGGACTATCCTTGAATTAAAACATTTTCATAAATTATGAAGATAATTTCATGGAACATTCGAGGGTTAAATAATCCTCACAAACATGACATTTTGAAAAATATGATTAGGGATTACAGGCCAGATATTTTTGTTATTAAGGAAACCAAGATGCTAAAGGAAAAAGTGGAAGGTCTTCCAATTTTTAGGGGTGGGAAGATTATAGGAAATGATTCTGAGGGAGCTTCAAGAGGTATGGCAGTTTTTTGGATCAATAAGTGGATTCAAGAGGAGCTTATTTCTCAGAATAGAAACATGATGAATGTTAGATTTTCTAACTCTAAGGATGGCTTTACTTGGGTTATAACTAATGTCTATGCTCCTAACTCCAAGTGGCTCTATGGGAAGAAATTTCTAACCAGAGAAAGATTTTTGCTGATGAGAATTGGATTGTTATGGGGGGACTTCAATACCCCTCTTGAAGAAGCTAAAAAATGGGGAGGAAGTCAGACTAATCTAGATAATAGATTAGATTTAATGGACTTTATTGATACTCACCTTCCTCATGATCTTGACCTGCATGGGATTGAGTACACTTGGACGAATAAAAGAACTAGAAAGGATGGCATTTAGGTCAAGTTGGATTGAGCACTTATTAGCAATGATTGGTTTCTAAATTACAAATGCTCTCTCAGTTCTCAAGTCTGTGTGGGTTCAGACAATTATCCAATTTTCCTAGTGGCTGATAAGCTTAACTATCAGAGAAATTTCCCCTTAAAATTTGAAAAAATGTGGACTCTTCATCTAGACTTGGAGAACCTCATAAAGGAGTGGTAGGGTATTATTGTGGAAGGTACAACAATGTTTAAATTTGTAGTTAAATTGAAAAATGTCAAGAAAAATATTTAAAAATAGAACAAAGACACCTTTGGCAACATCTTTGAGAATAAAAAGAAGATTATGGAGGAACTAAAAGAAATACAGGATAGGATTCAGATTGATGGTTATGAGGTTGTCTCAAGGGAGGAGGAAAGTGTCAAACTAGTTGAAATTCATGACATTATTACCAAGGAGGAGATGTTTTGGAGGCAACGATCCAAAAAGGTTTTTTTTTAAGGAAGGTGACCAAAATACTAAGTACTTTCATATAACTACTCTAAAGCATAGGATGCCTAATAGAATTTCTAGACTTAAAATGGAAGAGGGATTCACTGAGAATGAGGAGTCTATTAATAAGGAGGCAGTGGAGGTTTTTAGTAACTTGCTTCTAGGTGACCCCAATTTGGATTTGGAGAAGCAAAATTTATTTCTTGATTGTAATTTTTGAGGATCAGACTAATTCTCTTACTTCCATCCCTTCCTCGGATGAGATTTCTAAGGCTATTTTCTCTTTTGACGGAGACAAAGCCCATGGTTCTAATGGGTTCCCTTTTTTGTTCTTTCATTAGTATTGGAACATCATTGGTACTAATGTTTGTAATGGGGTTAAGGAATTTTTTGGATCTAGGAATATTCTTAAAGAAGTGAATGGTACCTTCATTGCTCTTATTCCAAAGAAGTCAGGAGCGGATAGTTTGGATTAGTTTAGGCCTATCAGCCTTTTTAATTCTTTTTACAAGGTTATTTCCAAAGTGTTGACCCTTAGAATTCTGCCTCTTCTTCCTATTGTTATCTCTAGATAGCAAAACGAGTTTGTTCGTGGTAGACAAATTTTGGACTCCATTAATACTATTCATGAAAATATTCACTCCCTTTCGGTGTCCAAGAAAGAAGGGTTTCTTCTTAGGCTTGACCTTTCCAAAGCATATGACAAAGTGGACTGGAATTTCCTTCTCCAAGGTCTTGAAGCGTTTGGGTTTAATAAGAGATTTTAGGATTTGATCTTCATGTTGGTTTCTTCAGCTTCTTTTTGGTGCTTGTTAATGGATCTCCTACCCCCTTCTTTAAGGCCTCTAGAGGTCTTAGACAAGGGGACCTGATCTCTCCTATTCTTTTCATTCTCTTGGCTAAATGTCTAGGGAGATTTGTGGAAAAATTGGTGATGAAGGGGGACTTTGTGGGCCTAAAACTTTCCCCTTCTTCTTTGATATGATCTCATCAACAATTTGTTGATGACTCTATTATTATGGGGGAGGCCTCAGTTAGAAATGGAAGGAATATTTAAAAAGCCTTGGTAGACTATGGGAAAGCTTCTGGCCAAATCATTAATTGGAACAAAAGTGTGATGTACTTCATTAATGTTAGCAAGGCTAGGCAAAACAAAATTAAAAAGATAATTGGTTGTGAGATTGGCTCTCTTCTTGGATCCTATATGGGGTTACCTCTGTGTTTAAACCCTCTTGATAGCTTTTGGAGTTCGTTGGTTGACAAAATTCACTTGAAACTTGCTAGTTGGAAAGGATCCCTCCTTAGCCAAGCTGGAAAGGATATTGTTTTGAAATCCATCCTTAAGAGTGTTCTGCTTTATGCTTTGAGTGTTTTTAAAATTCTGAGAAAGTTTGTTCTTGCTATTGAGAAAATTCAAAAGATCTTCTTATGGATAGGTACAGAGATTAAAAAAAGATTACCACTAATTGCTTGGGAAAAAGTATGCATGCCCCTTAACAAGGGTGGACTTGGTTTGAGAAGAGTTACAACAATGAATGAATTTTTATTGGCAAAATTATTATGGAGATGGCACAAAGAGGAAGGGGAATGGAAGAACATTTGGGTTGATAAATACACTAGGGATAACTATGATTTTAATCATTTCCTTCATATTGATTTGGAGCAAGGGGGATCCATGATCTAGAAAAATGCTCAAAAATTTAAAAACATTATAAGAAAAGGGGTCAAATGGAAGGTGGGCAACAGAAGAACAATTCTTTTTTGGGAAGACACTTGGATCTTGGATCACCCACTTTGTGAAGATCCAAGGTGGAATAGTTATATGGAGCAATGTAGGAATCTTATTGGTACTCTTGTGGATTGCTAGAAGAATGATATGTGGTTGGACCTTAAAAGGGTGAATGACAACTTGGTTGATCTTAACAAGTGTCTGAATGTTGTCTTTTTAAGTCAAAAGGAGGATGATCTGATATGGAAGTCTAATCCTAGTGGAATGTTCTCTATTTCCTCAACCTATGCTAATTCATTTGACTTACATGAAGAACCTTGTTGGGTGAAAGACTTGACTCCTAAAATGAATAGCTTCTTTTGGATTCTTTTATAGAATAAGATATTGACTCTAGACAATTTAATGAAGAAAGGTTTCATCATTATCAATAGGTGTGTACTCTGCAAGAATGATTGTGAATTGGTCAACCATATTATGTTGCATTTCCCCTTTACAAAAAAGCTTTGGGATAAGGTTTGTAATTTGTTGAATATGGATTAGGTTTTTCCTACCACTATTTAATTGTTCTTTACTAGTTGGAAACCTCCTTCCAAGAATGCTTTGATATTAAAACTGTGGGATTCCATTCTTCTTTATCTTTGTTAGGGTATTTGGAAGGAGCACAATGATAGGGTCTTTAGAGGGGTGGAGTCCAGTTCAGATCAAGTTTTTTGTAAAATAAAGGCTCTAATAATAGAGAATATTAAAGCTAATGGTTCTGGACAACAACCTCATAATCATTGGGAAGACTCGGTGTTTCATAAATGGAACCTTAGGAGATTGTGTAAGGATAAATAGGAACCTAATCCAAGGGATACTAATAGATGGGATAGCCCACCAGTGAATTGGTTCAAGATAAACTTTGACGAGGCCTCAAAAGGGAGCTCGGGCATTGTTGGTTGTGGAGTTGTTATTAGGAACTCTTATGATGACAAAGTGGGATGCATGGCTATCCTTATTGGTAGTCAAACTAATCATGTGGCCAAAGCTTGTGCTACACTTCACGATCTTATTTATGCTAAGAGTTTGAATTTGAGGAAGGTTTGGGAGGAAGGAGACTCTCTTAACATCATTAACTGTCTTAATAAAATTACTCGACCTTCATGGACTATTAGTAATATTATTCTTCAGGCTATTCATATTATCAAATCTTTTGATATATGTATTGTTACCCATAACTTTAGGGAAGCTAACCGTGATGTTGATTGGGCTGCTAACGTGGCTTGCTTAAGTAAGCATAAAGTTATGTGGGATAACAATGAGCCTTTACATACTGATGGTTGCCAATTAATTGATTATGATAAATTGAGGTGTAGGCAAAAATGTTTTAATAATGATGATGTATGAGATTTGTAATTATGTGTCGATCACTCTCAAGTTATGGTGGGTGATAATTTTTAGAATGTTTAGCTTTATTTCACATGGATTATGGGTTGTTGCTACCATTTTTTTCCTTCAATTGCGGTATTAATATTGGTAACAGGGAGTATAGGGTGTTACAGAGAGAGCTATCCAGCAACATTGAAGGGGAGAATATG
Source organism: Cupressus sempervirens (assembly GCA_028749045.1). NCBI lineage: Eukaryota > Viridiplantae > Streptophyta > Pinopsida > Cupressales > Cupressaceae > Cupressus > Cupressus sempervirens. Next base: position 259,182,565 of record CM053787.1, read on the forward strand.
GGAGGATAAAGGAAGTGATTGGAACCTACAAGTTGCAAGGAGTGGACAAAGAAAAAGGAGGTCTGGGACATTTTAAGGTGCGGGAATTTTACTGGTTATATGGAAAGGCTCAAATGTAACAATCCTACCATTACTCAGCAATTCATCAAAACATGGAGGGACAACTCTATCATGGTTGGAAACTAGCATATGGACATGACTGAAGAGGTGATTGTGGAGGCAATGGGGTTGGATATGGATGGCATCAACTTCTATCAGGATAGGAAGCTATCAAACAGGGCCATTGACGAATTTGTGGAGTCAACAAAAGAGAGAAGTCGATTGGTGAAAATTGGTAACTCTTATTTCAACCCTGCTTCTGTTTCTCAACCTTGGAGATTTGTGTTGTTTGTTATTATGGAGTACCTTACTCTGGATGGCCAATTTACAAAGCTATATGGGTATCATTTTATGTTAGCTAACCACTCTAGGCGTGATGTGAAGATTAATTTCCCCTTTTACTTGAGGCAATCTCTGAGGTTCTCTATCCAAGCAATTCAAAATGATCCAAATGGAGAACATGTGTGCCATGAGGGTCTCATGGTTCTTATTATGAATGTGTTAAAATCCAAAGAGGTTGAGAAACCTAGGGGTAGTTTGAAGGTAGTGGAGTATGATATGGAGGGCAATCTCTCAGAGAAAGGTTATGATTCGGATACTAAAGATGATGCAGAGGGGGGTAATGTTGGTATGAAAGGGGGTTTTGGGGGTAGCTCTTAGAAGAAGAAGAAAATTGCTAAAGGGAGTGACTGTGAGTGTGAAAGTGATTTTGTGGAGGAAATAGTGAGAGATTATCAGAAGAAGAGGAGTGGTGGTAAGGGAAAGGGAATTAAGGGTCAAAATGATGATAGGGTTTCGACCCCATCAGATGATGAACCTCTAGCTCATAGAATGGAGAGGAAGCAAAAATCTTTGAGGCTTCAAGAGGAGATGATTCAAAATTCTATGAAGAATGTGGAGCTAGAAAGAGAGGAAGACGGGGATCAAGAGCAAATTCTGGATTTTGACAAGACCGAGGGAGAGATTGGTTCTACTAAAGGTCTGTTAGGAAACCCTAGGACCATCTTGATGGAGATTGGAATTCTAAAACAACAAATGTAGTTTATTTGAAAGGAAGTGGAGTAGGTTAGCAAACTAGCTAGAGGGGAGCGCACTTTGGGTCAACATATTGACTGGCTTTCTGAGGTAATTGGAAATGCTGAAGAGGTTAAAAACCTTATGCACAAGATTCCACATATTGAAGCTAAAAATAGGGTGCTGGAGAAGGCCAACAGTGATAATCAGAAGAAGGTGACTAGATTGGAGGCCAAACTGAATAATATTGAAAGGATGATCAAGCAAATGGCAGACAATAATAGCAACTCTCTAAAGACTATGGCAGATAATGTGGGAAATCTCTTGAAAAAGTTTGAGCAAGATAAAGGATAGGACTCCCCTTCAGTGGTTGAGAACCAAGGTCCTAGCAAACGCACTCAGGCTCACTCTAAGAAGAATGAGGAAATGAACAAGATGGATGAGGTGAAGGCCACTGCAGAGAATTTGCACATTCTGGCAGACCAGGTTGCTGACTTGATAAAGACTATTTAGTTGTTTGGGTACTGGTTTTTTTATTGTCTTTTTGCTGCCCTTTTCAACTCTATTTCTGGTTGGCCTCTTGTTTGCTCTTTTAGGAGGTCTACTTTATGTTGATTTGTGATTTTTTACCCTGATGTTAGCTTTACGCTTCTCTTTTATGACTCTTGTTATTATGTAAAAGGTTTCGTGTCCTTTAAAACCTATTTTTACTTAATCAAAACATGAGCAAAAATGTCAATGTCATCGCCCAGGCATTCTACATTAAAATTATTCCTCAGGAGCATCAAAATATCAACCCTTTCTTCTCTGAGGTCGATGAGAGAGGCAAGAAAATAGGACATAATGTTTGTATTGACATGGTACATATTCCCATTCTCCAGAAACCCACACCCCAAAACCGTTTTCACAACCTCATTCCAAATTGACTAGAGGTTTTCATCAGGGACGTCGCCTTAAAAGGCCTTATGGTCCTCTTCCAATTTTCATGTCAGACGAATTAGAGTGTCCATCTTGATTCACAATTTATGTAAATAGTAGGATTCAGGAACTAAATAACTACAGAACAATGACTATCAGTCTACCACACCAAATAAGTAAACATACCAGAATTTATCAAGAACTACAACTACCAAACTAGTGACTACCAAAAACAAGATGAGAAATGACAAAGGAAGAAACTCGATTGCCTATAAATAAGTTAAGTGCCTAGAAATTTCTTTAATCTTAACCTTGGTCCCTAAACATTTTTCCTTTTGACTTCCAATTCAATTGTTTTAAATGATTAAATCTTAGAAAATCTTCCCCATGAATGCAAGTTTGTTTTGAAAAAAATGTAATGTGTGTGAAGCCAATGGAAGAGGGAATGTCACTGACAATGACAAATTTTCTATTTAATGTCCACTGCAAGTGGTACAGGGTGGAAGGAGACATGTCACCATTCTGGAGACTTGAACAAGGTTGAGATTTCATTCGAGATGTTTGGCCTGAAATAAACCTTCAACTATTGATATATAATCATTAAACGGTAGTCTATAGATGGATGTTATGTGCATGTTAAAGATGTGAGTTTGACCTGTTATTTGAAACATTTCCTAAAAAGCTATCACTTCAAACATCAATTCAAGCTCACATGTGTATTGTGTACTAATTAGTAAATTACTAAATACTTACTAGAAAATTAAATTATGATTCACACATGTTTGGAAAGTAAAAATTAAACACATCATTTAATTACTGTAAAATAACTAGAGTCGAAAAGAAAACACCATGCCACTAAAATATCAATAAAAAGGGGTTTACTTTGCATTATATTCTATGTATCTTCTTTACATTTCATCTTCATACACACACACACACATACATATACATATACACTATACCAAAATAGTTGTGGTTTCCCTTAAAAAGGTAAGCGACAAGCTTCCAATTGTTGCATTTCATAAATTTTTCAATAATATGTTTTACAAAATAAACCCTAACTAAATCGATAATTATTCATGTAATACTTTTTTTATTCTTCAAAACATTCCAAACGTGTTGAAGTTCCAGATTTGTTGTTCCACTGCATTTGCAATTCATTCTTCAAAATTAATAGGATCAGACCTATTTCAACGAACATTTCCTAGAGGTATGTCTTTTCATGTTCATTCTCCAGCTCTTTGATGGCATCCCCGAGATTAGGAGAGAGAACCTGCAAAGTTGCAATAAGCCTAGTAGTAAGATGACTTTTCTCCTCATCCTTCTCCAAAGTCAAATATGGGTTGACAACAGAGCTTGGATTTTCATTTGAGGATCCCTCTTCCATAGGGAGTCTCATTTTTTGCAATCAAATATGTTTTTGATAATAGCAAGCACTAAGCAAGATGTTTGCAATTTAAAGAATTTATTTTCAACCAAATTTCATTCTACCACAAGTGTAATAGGACATTGCACATATGTGTCATCCTTTAGATGCCTCACTTTCTTATCACTCTTTGATTTAATACTGATCGTAATCTTTTGATAATTTGACAACTAATTTGATAAGAATATGATTAATTTATAGTCATTGAGTAATCATGTCATTTTCTAGCACATTCATCAAGGCATTATATATATTTTTCATTAGATGGGAAAAATCAGCTAATCCAATATATATTTCCTCAATACATGGGAAAATTAGCCTACTACAATATATATATATATATATATATATATATATATATATATATATATATATATATATATATATATATATATATATATTCCAATAAATGGGAAAAATTGCCTTGTACAAATTTTTTTTTCCTATCACAAGGGATAAATTTTCCTCTTAAATTATTATTATTTTCTATGACAAGGGGGAAAAAAATTGCCTCAATTTTATGAAATTTTAGTATGGTCAGAGAAAAGTTGCATCTAAAATTGAACTTTTCTTGACATAAAAAAAATTGTCAATAGAAATTAATTTTTTACCCCCGAAACTAATGTTTGATTTGCCACAAATTTATATATATTTTAGGGAGGGGGTTTCTTAAAGTTATCCTCGACCCTCTCTATCTTCTATATCTTATGCCTTTTTATGTGCATCTAATTTAGATGGATGTACGTATTTCTTTGAGCATGTTTTAGTTCAATAATATTATATTTCTACTTATAATTTTGATCATTGTTGTTTCTAAACTAAATTATTCCTTGATAGGGCTCTATCTATTATAACTTACATTTTTTTTACACTTTTCTTGTTGTATGTAACCATTGAGGATACTTAATCTATATAATCGGGTTCCCTAATTAAAATCTTGCTATAATAAGCATATAACTTCAATCTTTCCAATGAAAGATTTGACAACATCAACAAAATAAAGCAGATGTACTTATAAAAAAGGACAACAAATTGTATACTTGCCTAACATAAAATATAAGAACCACATCCCTATTGGCCCTATAGGATGTAAGCATGATACCTGACAACTGGAAACAAAATTTAGAGAGATGTGTCTTTTAAGTTTGGCAATCATATAATGATGGACTAGAAATCTTTCAAACCTCATAACTTAAGAAAGAATGATTATAGTTGATATAATGAATTTCAACACCAATGTAGTTGTCGATGATCAGAGATGAAAAATCCTATCCCTCTACCTTGTGCCTTGTATGGAATTCCAGTTTACATCGATGGTTGTATTTTTTTTATGTCATTTATTCACAATCTTTAATTTTTATCATTGTTGTTTTTGTTTTGCATCCTCTCCATCGTCTATGTCTAATGCCTTTTTATGTGCATGAATCTTAGGTGGACAATCTATATAGGAAAATGAATCTAGGAATCTTAGTTTTATAGAACACTTACCATGCAATTCTAAATGTTAGATCCATTGAATTCTTGATTGTTCCTCCAACTGGATCTCATCATTGTGAATTAGTTATTTAAAGTGGAACAAAATCCAAAATAGAAGTTTCTCCTTACCTTTACATTGCTAATAAGATAAATAGATTGCAATAGCTTTACACATTTTAGTTTTCCAAAAAATTTGAGGCTTCAAAATTTTAATAGAGTTTTAATTATAATTGACTTCAACAATGATGCAAGTGATATAGTTGTATAACAACATTAATATTTAATTGAATGTTTTCATTCAGGGATGGAAAATTGACCTAGTTATATGGATCTTATTGAGATAAGTAGTAGAAACAACTCCCTACGTTACTAGATCAAACACCGCTATCAATCAATTGGATTGACTTTCCTATAAATAGTCTTTTAGAATTTTCAACTGAAATTGCTTTTAGTTTCTTTAAGATACTACAACATGCAAAGGCAATATTTTCAACAATCTGCAGTGTACAAGAAATTGATGTTATGATAATGGAGGCAACAATAGTAGAGTTTCATGCAACATGTGATAGGCTAATTGGTTTTTGTAGCTTCCTACATGATATGCATGTGGATGACTATTATGTCCTCAGTTGTGTCACTACTATCAAAGTTGCATTTCATAAGTACCCAAATAGTGTGTAATACAGATTCTATGCCCATTTGTATGATATATCAAATATTATAAATTAGTATCCCCACTCAGGTGTACACCTTTTTGTGCTTTTTACAAGAATTGACCCCCTACAAAGACCTTTGGTCAAGAAACTCACGCTAAAAGAAGGCTTACTTTCTAGATAATTTTGGAACTATGTTATAAACATACACACCAAAAATTTGTATTATTTATTTACTAATACAATGGCGAGTTAATCTTTAGCCCCTTTTCAAATTTTTTAAAGGGGTTTGTCATTTTTTTTGGTTTTACGGAGGCCCTAGCGATCCTTTTGCTCTAACTTGAGCATATGGCGGTATTTTTTCGATCCAAAAGAAGCGCCAGAAAGATGATTCAGAGACGAAGGTGATGGTGTGTGTATTTTTTGGATTTTGTTCCAGTTTGATACCTATTTTTTCACTCAAAGTTAGATAATTCTTGCTATCTTCTAAGGGGTGTAACTTGCTCATTTTAGCTCCATTTTTTAATCCAAAAGAAGCACCACAAAGATCTTCTCGAGCCCTATCCAAATACTCTGTTATTCTCATCAATATTTATCAAAGGTACATGTGATTCTCAAACTGAATCTTTTTTGCTCTCTTCTTGTTTACATATCCTACTAGCATCTAGGGTTCATTTTTTTCCATTGTGGGGGGAGGGGGGTTTGTATTATTATTTTTGTTATTTACATTATTAAACTAAAATATCTTCAAAAAATAGTCCAATGCCTAAAACAATGGCTGAGACCTATTCTTGTCTAGAACTTTTGACCCCTCATAATTATCACACATGGAAGACCTTGATGACACGACTTCTCTGGTCAAAAGGGTTGTGGTCTTGGTTAGATGCAGTGCAACCAATTTTACAGAGGCCTTTTGAGGTCATGCAACATAGGAACAAGATGGATGAGGCAATAGGTTGATTTCTTTATAGGTATTTGACAGTCTACAATTTCATCATGATGGGTGCAATACCCCTCTAGCTATGTGGACCAAGCTTGATGGCTTGTTTGGTACCATGAATGAGTTTAAGGAACTTCAAATTGAGGCATAGCTTACCTCTCTTGTACCAAATTCTTTTCCTTCCACTGAGGACTTCTTGATGAAGTTCAAACAATAGAGATCTTTATTGCAGGGTTGTGGGAAAACCAAGACTAAAATTGAGTGCATCTACCTGATTCTTTTTAAGCTTCATGGAATCTTTTAGATTTTTGTTTCTGCCTTCTATTCCATGAAAGATTCTTTGGGTAATAGATTTACCATGCGATCCTTTGAGGTTTTCTGTAATCATTTGACTCGAGAGCAAGCTAAGCTCTCTTAGCTGGCTTCTCTCATAGGCTCATAGACTTATGCATTAGTAGCTCAACCATTTTCTGGGACAAAGGAGAAGACACAGAAATCACATTCTACAAAGTCTCAAATTGATTCTAGCCCTCACAATTCATTAGGGCCACCTCCTCCTAAGAGGGTTAAACCAAAGTCAAAAAGACCGAAGTGTTCTTATTGTAATAAGCCTAATCATGATGAGTCACATTGCGATGAGAAGAAGTTATATAGCTATGCCAAATAAGTTTCAAATTTGACAACTCTCCTTCAAAAGAACAACATTGATATTCCTTCTTCTCACAAATCTTCATCATCATGATCATTTCAGTCAAATGGTAAAGATATAGGAAAGGGTCATGCACTATGTGCAACTACTACTCCACCCTCTTCTAGATGGTTACTATATTCAAGTGCTTTACACCATATGGCATCTTCTCAGGATTTGTTCTCTTCTTTTGAGGCTTCTCCTACTCCACACATTTTGATGGGGAACAACACTATTATGACTGTATGTGGAAAAGGTTCTATTAGCATTGATGATGGTACATTTCATGATGTACTTTGTGTTCCATCTATTTTCTCTAACCTTCTCTCTATTTATCATATTATACACAATGGGACAGGGAAGACAATTGAATTTGCATAGGATTTAGTGCACATTAGAGATTGTGAGACAAACAATATTGTTTCTATAGGGACTGTTGATCACTCTTCACGCCTATACTCTTTCTCTCATTTTGGTCTACCATCTCCACTATCGAAGATTCACTTTCCTTCTTCACAAGAGAGTACTAAGGTGAAGTCAAGTTTCTTGAACTTATGTGTTGTTCCTGAGACTAGTGTTGTGACTTCTATGCCTCCATCTCATGTTCAAATTCCATCTATCACACAAGATTACTCTTCAACATTGCCTACCATTGTAGCTCCAGTTCGATGATCAAGCCACCTATTGCACTTGTTGAGGATATATTAGAGGACACACATCTCCTATCAGATGATAGTTTCAACACACTTGATTTCCCACCTCCATTGGAGATTCCATTTCAGGATTCTCATGCATTCTCCTTTGAGCATCATCTAGGACTTCTAGCTTCACCTTACATTCAAGGGTTTTATCATCCTAGTCCATTGCATTTTGTTTCTTTCAGATTGAAGCCACATTGGTATGTTCATTGACACATGAGTTATGCCATTCTTGGGGGGGGGGGGGGGGGGGGGGGGGGGGGGAGGGTAATGGAGTCTCAAGCTTCTATTATAGGGGGTTTTATTGTACTTATGTTCTTGAGAGAATCTCTTGAGATTTATTTTATTTGTGCATCCTTTTCTATCTCTTTTTGGAGTAGAGTTTTTCCCACTGGGTTTTCTCTATTTCTCTGTTTCATAGAAATTTGGTTGTGATTGGGTACCTCATGAGACCTTATTGTCAACATCCAAGTTTTCTTTCAACATTGCATTGTTTGTAGTTGCATTGTTTCTCATCTTAAGGGGGTGCTAGAGTAAAAGGTTAATTTAATTTCATTTATTGAAATACCTTTACTCCCTTCTTAAGATTTCACTTTATGCACTTTGCATTTCCATTTAATAATTAATCAGTAACTATTAAATGTCATTTACCTCTTAGAGTTTCCCTTTTAGGTTTTCAATCTCCTTCATAAGGATTGATCGGTTGTAAATTCATTCATTCTATTTTGCACAAGTAAATACAATCTTATTTTTTAGCAAACCCTTCTCTCTCTCTCTCTCTCTCTCTCTCTCTCTCTCTCTCTCTCTACTTTTCTCTCTTCTTTGTAACAAGTTATTTACATGCAGGATATCCAGGGAACTGTGGACTTGTTCATCATCAAATCCTACATTAAATGCATTCATAATCTAAAAATCAAGATTGTTTGTAACAAAAATTTAGAGTTATCTCAACACTTTCTTATTAAAAAATAACAATGGCGTAATTCCCACTTTAGCCCTGCTTCCATTTGGCACCCTTGGAGATTTGTTATGTTTGTGGTTATTGAGTACTTTACTTTAGATGGGCGCTTCACTAAGATATACAATCACCATTTCATGTTAGTCAACCATTTTAGGCATGAGGTTAGGATAAATTTTCCTTTTTACCTCAGACAATCTTTGGGTAATTCTATTATTGCCTTTCAAAATGATCCTGAGGGAGATCACGTCTGCCATGAGGGGTTAATGGTTTTAATAATGAACCTATTGAAGTCAAAAAAGGTGGATAGGCCCAAGCAGAGTAAGAAATCGCTTGATTATGAGACTAAGGGCAGTGATTCTAAGGAGGATTTTGATAAGGATACCAAGGATGAGGTGGATGAGGTTGATTTAAAGAAGAACAAGAAAGGTGATATGGGAAGCTCTTCCGAGCGGAAAAGGAAGGGAAAGGAGAGTGAGTCAGAACAGGAGAGTGAGTCGAAACAAGATAGTGATTACGAGGAGGAGCAAAGAAAGGGTTTTCAGAAGAGAGGAACCGTGGGAAAGGTTTCAAGAAATAGGGGAAAGAATGCAGATAGGGATTATGTCCTGTCTGACAATGAACCCTTAATTAAGAGGATGGAAAGAAAAAGAAAAAAGGTGTTTGCTCAAGATGCGAGTGATGACAATGATCTCAAGGTGGAAATGGATAGAAACAAACAAGGGGAGCAGGAGGACTACTTTGAACATAATAGGGAAGAGAATGAACAGGGGTTCCTAAAGGGAATCATTGGTAACCAGGGTCAATTTTGAAGGATATTGGTACCCTTAAACAAAAAATGTAGGATATTTCAAAGGACTTTGATCAGCTCAACAAGATGGCAAGGGGGGAGCGAACGTTGGGTCAACACATTGATAGGCATTATGAGGTTATTGGCAATGCAGAAGAGGTAAAAAACTTGATGAAGTGTGTGCCAACAATTGAAACCAAAAATATGAACTTTGATCAGTTAAGCAAAGATATGCAAAAAAGGATGGATAGTCTGGATGCTAGAGTGAGTAACATGTTAAAAACAATCAAGAAATTGGCAGATCAAAATTATAGTATTTTGAAGACTGTGGTTGATAATTTCAATACCTTGTTGAACAAGATGGAACAGAGTATAGGCCAAGACTCCCCTATTGTGAATGAGGACCAAGGCCCGAGCAAGAGTACAAGAGCCAATTCCAAGAAGACTGAAGGAGTGGAAGCAAAAAAATGGATAGAATGAAAGGTTTTGTGAAAAATATGAACAATCTAGTAGACCAAGTTGTGGACCTATTGAAGACTGTGTAGCTATTTGGGAGTTGCCCTGTTGCTTTTCTTTTGTTGTCTTTTAATGCATAGTTGTACTTTGGCCTCCTGTTTCTATGGTTTTTTATATGTTCTCTGAGGCCCTTTGTTATCTAAACTTTTATGTTTATATTTCTTTAATACTTTGTTAAAGGTTTTGCATCCTTTAAAACCTGTTTTTACATAATCAAAACACTTTCTTATTAAAAGACAACAATGGGATAGATGATTTATGGGTTGTGCATCTTAAATTTATTCTTCCCAAAAATTTATGCCATCATTCTTTATATTTTTAATCAACTCTAAGTTACAATTATTGATGTCATATTATAAAAAAGATTAGTAGGTAACTTTAAATGTGGAGAGAAAATGTGTATCAACCTACTATATTTCTAAGCTAGATGCTTAGTTGAGTTGTTGTTGTTTGATATAGTTGTCTACTTACATTTAGACCTACATAAGTTGGACTATTAGCTAGTTTGTTGTTTGGTGCAACTAACTGCTTACATTCACACCTACATATTTATTTCAACATATGCTTGAATGCATTATTTTAGGAGCGATAAACCATTTTTGTGAGATAGTCTCATTTTCCAAATTTATTGTTGATTTACTGTAACATTAATTCAAACATTTGGGTGACTTCATCCTCGCTTAAACATTCAACAATATTACCCCTCTAGGGTTGTTCCTATTAATATTTGGAACAAATGTATTTGTCTTTTGTTGCTATTCATTTTTTGCACTGTCTAACCTTCTATAGTTGCTTGCAGTCGAGGATATTGATGTAGTTCCAACCAAGCTATGATAATTCAATATAGCGACTTTTGCCGCAATATTGAAATATATTTTCATTCAAATTCTGAAAATAACATCTTATTATTTATTCTTTTATAAGATTTATTTTTTAATTGCATTTATTTTTCTTATGGATGGGGCAATATGCATGTTTTGGAGTGCTTTAATTTGTTGCTTTATGTTGTTCAAAATACACATGTTTTGAATTTTATTTTCTTTAAAATGTGTAGGTGTTTTGAAGAACTTTATGCTCAATTTTAGTAAGGTGAACATATAGAAATAGTAAAAATCTTAATTTATATGAGGAAAAGCATGGACAACTACTAAAATATCACATCAAACAATTGTTTGATAAAAACTACTAAAAGGGTTTTTAAGAAAATTTGATCAGGCACTAGCTTCATCACTTTCATGTGCCTTGGATAATTAATGTCATATGTTTTGTTGCATGCATAGGTTCCTTCCAAAGAAAAATAAATAATCATGATAACTCGAAAAAAAATACACTATCAAGTATTCTTCACATAACTTTTTATTTGTGTTGAAATAAAGAGAGAAGAGTGTGTGTGGGCAAAAATTAAAAAATTCATAAGTATTAGATTGAAGAAGAGAATTTTTGAGCAACTAAAGTATCCATCATCAGTTGAAGTAAGCATTATAGTCAAGGTGGATAAGTAGTTTTTGTATATTGGGTTAGTGCTCACAAAGACATCAATGGGGGTTGGTGCCTATAAAGTGTAAGAGTTGGAACTTCTAGTGAATTAGTGCTCATAAACATAGGGTTGGAGCCTCTAGTAGGTTGAAGCCTACAAAACATTGTAAAATAACAAGTTTATATTTAAAGCATCAGATTTGGATCATTGATAATGTATATATTTGTTCATATAATGCACAAGTTTCCCAACTTGCACCCTAGAGCATGGTTAAATGACATATGTACTATGGATCTTATTACTGACTCCCCAAGAAAAAAACATTTGTATTCATAATAAATTATAAAGATATACATGTGGTCGGTAGAGATGAATACGGTAACAAATATAGTGTGTTGTCAAGTATTTATTACCTACAATACAACTAATTTCATATATTTCCAATAAGAAAATTTTAATGCAATCTCTCATTTATAAATATGTTTTACCCCCTTTACTTAAAATGACTCCCTTTGACTAAATTTGCAATTAAACTCACCAATGATGGGAACCTACAATTACAACCACACCTCCAAGTTATAGACGTTGTCAAGTTAGGGAGGAACCTTTGAGCAACACCTTGATACAAGAAGGACCTCTCTAATGGAGTTATTTTCAAAGAAATATAATGATTACGCGGTCTTAGAGAAAATCCTAAAGGGGTTTGTAGTTTTTCTTAAAGGGTATAGTTACCCTATTATTTGCAAAACAAGGTAGGTTACTCTATAAACTTATCTGATAATGTCTACTTCTCCTAAAAAATCATTCTTTATACCAATATTTAGGATGTGTTGTATTATATGATACTTGAACTCAATGTGCTCTTACAGGAGGATTGTTGTTTCTGAAAAATTATAGACATCACGTGTTTGCATCATGATATTATTGGTGAACTTGCCTACATATGAAAGGAACAAAACCTACAACTATATGCAACATACTTGAGTTCTCCATTGACTTAAAAAAGTTGGTGTTTTACAACTCCCTTCATGAAGAGTGATGTTTGAAATATCACCATCACAACACTACTATTACTCCAATTAGAAACTTGAATCCATATCAAACAAGGTGGCTTATAAAGGTGTGTGTTACAGTGAAAAAGGAAATTCACCAATTCAAGACACAAAATGGAGAAGGAAAAGTCTTCTCTTTTGATATTATAGATTATGACAAGGTGAGACACAATGACAGTCATACTCAATTTGACTTTTGTAGCATGTTACAAAACATGCACTATGTAAAATTGACTGAACAAGATTGGAAATTACTAATGTGACATACAAACAAAACATTGTGCACTTCTAAACAAAGTGCATTTGATTAGTCAACACACCTTTACTCTACAAATAATCTAGTGGGGCTACACAATAGAAAAATGCTTAAATTACTCAAATTTCTTTTTGTACTTAGTATTATCGTTAAAACACACCTACAGCCGAACATTGTTAGTGATGTTGACCGACTTATAAAAGAACTCTTCCTATGTAGAGGTCAATGAACAATGTTAACAACAAACCTATGGATTCAAATCGGTCTTGTAAATGGATCACTTGAGGAGTTGATAGATATTGTGCACATACTTGGTCGTAAAACCCCATTACTACCTTTATATGTGGTGGTATGATTTGATAATTACAATGGCCTACCTTAGGACCATGATGACTCAAAATGTTTACCTCTAACACCTACATCCCTGGGTGATCATAGAAGAGTACCACTAACCATGTCATGGGCACTCACCATACATAAATATCAAGGTTTGACATTTCAGAAAATAACAATTGATATTGGTAACATGAAGTGACAAGGTTTTTCTTTTACAACTATATCAAGAGTAAAATTACTACACAACATTCTTATAGAACCACCATTCTCCTTTGATCAATATTCAAGAATGAAAACAATCCATATACAATTATTAGGAAAAAGGAAGAATATTAATTGCAACAATGCTCACTATGTACATATTCTTTCATAAAATGCACAACTTTCCTAACTTTCACCCTAAAGCATGGTTAAATGACATATGTACTATGGATCTTATATTTGACTCACCAAGAAAAAAATCATTTGCATTCATAATGAATTATAAAGACATACATGTAGTGGGCAGGGATGAACTCGGTAATAAATAGTGTGTTGTCAAATATTTATTACCTATAATACAATCTAATTTAATACATTAACAAGAAGAAAAATTTAATGCATGTGATGTCGCATTTATAGATATATTTTGCTCCCTTCACTGAAAATGCCTCTCTTAACTGAATTTGCAATTACACTCATCAATGATGAGAACTTGCAATTACAACTACACCTTCAAGTCGTAGACATTGTCAAGTTGGGAAGGAACCTTCGAGTGACACCTAGATATAGGATGGACCTCTCTGATGCAGTTTTTTCCAAAGAAATATAATGATTACGTGATCTCAAAGGACATCATAAAGAGGTATGTAGTGTTGCTTAAAGGGTATAGTTACCCTACTATTTGCAAAACAAGGTAGGTTACTCTATAAACTTATATGATAATGTCTATTTCTCCTAAAAAATATTCTTGATACCAACATTTAGGATATGCTACAATATATGATACTTGAACTCAACGTGCTCTTGCAGATGGATCGTCATTTATGAAATGGACATTGACACTTGTTTGAATCATGACATTATTGGTGAACCCACCTACATATGAAAGGAATAAGACCTAAAACTACATGCAACATACTCAAGTTCTCCATTGACTTTGAAAAGTTGTTTCACAACTCCATGAAGAGTGATGTTTGAAATATCACCATATCAACACCACTATTACTCCAATTAGAAACTTGAATCCATATCAAACAAGGTGGCTTATAAAGGGGTGTGCTATAGTGAATAATTGGAAATTGACCAATTCAAGACACAAAATGGAGAAGGAAAAGTCTCCTCTTTTGATATTATAGGTTTTGACAAGGTGACACTCAAAACTCAAATTAAATTTTGTCGCATGTTGCAAAACATGAACAATATAAAATCGACTGAACAAGATTGGAGATTACTAATGCAATGTACAAATAAATCATTGTGCACTTCTAAACAAAACCCATTTAACTAGTCAACACAACTTTACTCTATAAATAATCTAATGGGACTACACAATAGAAAAACACTCAAATTATTCAATTTTCTCGTTGCACTTAGTATTGCCATTAAAACACACCTACAACCAAATTTTGCTAGTGATGTTGACCGACTTATAAAAGAACTCTTGCTATGTAGAGGGCGACAAACAATGTTAACAACAAACCTTTGGATTCAAATTGGTCTTAGAAATGGATCACTTGAGGAGTTGGTAGATATTGTGTATACACTTGGTCGTAAACCCCCATAACTACCTCTATATGTGGTGGTATGGTTTGATAATTACAATGGCCCACCTTGGGACCAAGATGACCTAAAAAGTTTACCTATAACACCTACATCCCTAAGTAATCATACGCAAGTACCAGTATCCATGTCATGGACACTCACCGTACATAAATCCTAAGGTTTGACACTTCATAAGATGATAATTGATATTGGTAACACGAAGCAACAAGGTTTTCCCTTTACAACTACATCAAGAGTTAAATTACAAGACAACCTTCTTATAGAACCAACATTCTCCTTGGATTAATATTCTAAGAATGAAAAACAATCCATATGCAATTACCAAGCAAAAGGAAGAGTCTCAATTGCAACAACTCTTACGATAGTGTTTAAAGGTACATAATCTCAATCTTTCCCTTATTATATATGATTTTGTGTGTGTTTCTTTCATCACTTTTTATTGGCTAAATTTAAGCATTTCAATATCCTTTTTCCCTAATAAATGAAGTTATTATGCTATAAGTATAGTGAGAAGTGCCTCTTGCGGTAATGGAAATCAAGGTTTTTTGAAATCCAATTCTTCTTGTTCCATAAATAATCAGACCATTACCTTGTAATACATAAAAGATATTAAATTTGCAAACGAAAATGTGTTTAAAATAGTCTACTACTTTTCTTCAAAATAGTTTACTTAGTGAGCAAGGCACATCAATTTAAATATATTTAATTTTTGTATTCATCTTCTACATTTTTTTTACTTTTATGATAATTGTTTAATTTATTTTTTGAGCTTTTAAGTTTCCTTTCATATAATATTAAATGTCTTAACAAAAAAAAATTGTGAACAACCATCTTTTGTGTAGACTAGCACCTTTTGTCACTATCCGAGTACCCCCTTGCTCCTTTGGATGCAACTGCTAGTATATATAATGTTTTAGTTTACTATTTAATTAATTTAATTTTTGTATTCCTCTTCTAGATTTTTTTTACTTTTATAATAATTGTTTAATTTGTTTTTTTGAGCTTTTTAGTTTCCTTTCATATAATATTAAAAGTCTAACAAAAAAATATGTGAGCAACCATCTTTTGTGTAGATTTGCACCTTTTGTCACTTTCCAAATACCCCTTGCTCCTTTGAATGCAAGTGCTGTAATATATATATAATGTTTTAGTTTCCTATTTACTATTTAGCCACTACCCTTTTGCTTTCGACAAGAAGCATCAGCGAACTGATGCTTAAGCATTGATGGAGGCATGGAGGGTGACATACAACTGACAATATAATGTTTTAGTTTCCTATTTACTATTTAGCCACTACCCTTTTGCTTTCGACAAGAAGCATCAGCGAACTGATGCTTAAGCATAGATGAAGGCATCGGAGGGTGACATACAACTGACAAAAAGACTTGCAAAAGAATGTGCTATGGGAAGAGTGTAAAGCAGTCTGCACGTGGGCACACGAGATAAAGGGCAGAGAACTAGAGGGCAAGGTCACATGCAAAAGAAAACGCCAGGATCAGCTCATATTTGAGTAAAAAACTTGCATTCAGTTGGTTGGCAACAATCGGTGCGATTATGATATGCGCACAGCGCATGCAGAAAAGAGAGAGAGTTTAGACCTAATTGACAATAATGATGTTGTGAATGTGTCCGACGTAG
Organism: Cupressus sempervirens; assembly: GCA_028749045.1. NCBI lineage: Eukaryota > Viridiplantae > Streptophyta > Pinopsida > Cupressales > Cupressaceae > Cupressus > Cupressus sempervirens. The sequence continues at coordinate 259,199,264 of CM053787.1, forward strand.
TTGGTGCAATCTTGGGGTTAACGCAATTAATTTGTGTACACAGAGTTCATCTTAATAAAAAAATGAAAGTCGACCACAATGTGAAGCAAGTCATCAAGTTGTAATTATGAATAACCAAGCAATGTTGCCACCAAGCATTATATGTATATGTCATTACGTTGTAATCATGTATAACCAACCAATCTTGCCCCTAAGCATTATATGTACGCAATGGGATGATAGTTGCTTCAAACCACCAAACTTACTGATCAAAATTCAATGCGGAAGATTAGATCTAAAGCAAAGGCTACCAGCCATACAAGACTTCTGCTGCCCTGTTTCTAGGTCCTACATGCTGTTTTAAACTTGTGGGCATTATTAAAATCTTTCATTCAACAAGAGATGAAGAGCTAGGAATCATTTGGTAGTCAAATCACAATGTTGAGCTTGACAGAAGTTATTGAAATTATAATCATCGAGATCCAAGTTGCCAAGAACCAAGTGAGAAGTCACCGATCACAACATTGAGCTTGAGAAAAATCATTAAATTGTAAGCATGTACAACCCAGTAATCTTGACATAAAAGCAGTTATATGTACAACGTCATTGAAATTGTTTGCCCATCGCAAAATTATGCTCGACAAAAGTCATTAAATTGTAATCATGTACATCTCAGCAATCTTGACATTAAAGCAGTTATATGTAGCATGTACAACCAAACCTATAAGTCGGATACAAGTTCAGTTCAGAACCATAAAGCTAGTTGAGGCATTGATCACAAAGTCGAGCTTGACATAAGTCATTGGTTCTAGATCTCTCATAAATCACTGTAATAGTCCAAAAATCCTCAATTGGAACTGAAAGCCATTTACTTCTTTATTTGTTCCCTTCTACAACCCTCAGGGTTGCGTGGTGCAAGGCTTCCTTCAATTGAATTTTTCAATTTTAATTTACACTTCTGGTGTAAGGCTTTCTTAAATTTAATTTTTTTCAACTTTAAATTGAAATATGACCGAAATATCAGGAGGAATCTTTTATCTTGCTCAGACTACTCTCTTATGTGGTTGAATAATCACAATAATATTATCTTCCCATTAACTATTTTTTAGATCTCTTTCCCCTTAAGTTCACTAATGTTGGAATTGCTTCTATCACTAAAAGATTCTTATATAATACCTCCTAATGCACAATTTTTCAAATAAAATGACATCCATATCACTTAATATCTTTTCAGAATCGGTGGATTTTCAATGTATCTTCAATAACTGGTATCAGTTTCTCAAATCCAATTTGGATTCTTGCAGACTCTAAACATATTGTATAGTATCTTGGGGTGAGCTAATACCCATTGGCTTAGCACATGGTCTTCTTTATTATCAAAAGAATATAAAGTAGGACCCAGCATAGGCTACCTAAATGCTAATTCACACTTTAGAGTTGAGAACCTTCAGATAAATAAGAAATTCTCTGTATGTGCAGCATTTGTTGTTTGTGAGATATACATATTCTAATTCCAGTAGAGAATTATATCTGAGATACACGATTTTTTACAAGAACTAGATATATCACCTAGTCTGTCTGGCATCAAGTCAAATTTGATTTCAAGTCCTTATGGATTCAGAAAGTGCTGTTTAAATGCAACGAATTGGCTTATATATTCTTTACATGAATATTCGTCTATAACATGTCTATTGTGGACATTGGGAGACCCACTACAAACAAGCATCTTCCAAGATTAGATAAAAAAATGTCCTTCCACTACAAGCTTGATTTATTAAAAGGTCCTTCCACAATACATGCTTGCTCATTAAAGTGCCCTTCAATTGAAAGGCACATCACTGTAACCATATTTTACAAACTTTGAATACTCGTAGCAATTTTCACCATAAAAAATGAGTTGTGTTAGCTTCCTTGGCAACGAGATGTATGAATGGATTTGTCAGGTCTCCTGGTCTCTATCCAGAGCTTCAGTGTATAGCAACATGTAATGTCTCTAAGCAACAGAGTTGAATGATGTAATGAACAACCTTCCTCATTTTGCTTATCTCAGTGTACAATCAATAATATTTTCCCAGTACTCACCTTTCTCTCATCAAAAATGAAGAAAAAAGCATCTCATTCCATATATCAGGCACTCCAGGGAGACACCAATGACTACAGTCTGGTACATTAGGATTATCACTCCACCTACCAATATGTGCATCAGTTCGATAAGCGGATAATGTTGTAACATTCAGGAAAGTTACCGAGGCATTCATGTGTGCTATAACATCCCGTGAAATCTGAGACAATGAGTAACTCCCAATCCTTTTTGAATTGAAGATAGGTTGCCGGCTTACTTTGCAAGATAGGTTTTGCCAAGAACCACTGAATATATCATGTTATTAGGCAGACCATGTTTAGATTCATGTATTGCTAATGACACTTTGAACAAGTATTAATTCCATACAGCTTGGCCAAATGCAACTCAAAAATGAAAAATTCTGAACTTCTATTCTCACCTCCAATGGCTAGGCTCAAAGCTACGAAAAAAGACATGGGTTCTGCTTGTGTTGACCAAACTTTCCACCCATGACGCCCAGGTAATCAGGGCTTTCTGATACGCAGCTTCAATCTTCATTCCCAATTTGAGCGAGTCGCCAACCTGGAAGTAGCACCCCCTGTCTGAACCCAGGTGTTTATGAATAGGATCATAGTAGACATGCTTATAATAACAAAATAAATGATTAGAAGACTATAGAAAATGTTCAATCGAATAACAAAAAATTCAAAAAAAACGTACAGTACTTTTATCAAGCAGACATTCCAAAACATTAAAAACAAATTCTACCAAAAAAACCGTGTTTAAATTAAACTTTACAGATACATATAGATAGCTAGGGGATCTCAATGAGAAACACGTCACTTGGTTGAGACTCAAGAAACCACGCTGAACCCCAAAGTCAAAACTGAAAAAACAGACGGTTCTTTCAAAGCGAAGTCCAAAACATACAGAATACATACATAACTTTTTATTGTGGCTTCACTTGAGATTAGATATGGTAAATATCAATGTGGCTTGATCTGGCCAAGTGGCATGCCCCTCATTGAGGTTGTCGTTACCCCATTGTATCCATCTATCTGTAAATGTTAACTCTTTGATAAACATGGCTTTATGCTAGAACAGGAAGCGACCAAGTGCATCTGAATGATCATTATCAAACCATAAGTTGATAAAGAACAGACAACTAGCTCATCAATCCAAGGAGTGCATTAACACTTTGAACAATTTACTCATATTACGAGGCTACTGAGTAAATCAAAGGAAAACACAACATTAAAGCTCAAGTTGCATGCAAAATTGAGTGACATCATCTCATCGGAAATAAAAGAATCTCATGCAACATTATGCTACATACAGTGTCTTTGATAATGAGTTCCAGGTCTTCTGGGAGGAAATTTTGGTAAGAGTTACTCGAGGAATGGACAGTCCACATATTGGGACAATCTCACATGGAATTGAAGTATAGATAAATCACTGTTTTTTCCTTTGTCTTCTAAGAATATGATAAATATTTGGAGGATTCATGATACCACGATTTTAAGCAAAAAAGTTAGAGCAAGTTAAATGCCTAAAACATTTTACCAGGGTCTCATTCACATAAGATTCTTTACAGGAAGCCAATAATAAATGCATATAAACTTCTACATTGGTTTTACTCCCTAGTTGTGGAGTAGGTCGTTGTATCCAGGGTGAGCTAATCAAATGAACCTCAGACGAATACAGCAAAGAAAAAGTTATGCATACCCACAGGGATCCATGTGTACTCCAAGGATGGAACTTGTATAAAATTTGACATCCGAGATTCTAGTAGGATGAAGTATAGGCACTTCAATATAAGAACTGAAGGGGGACTAAAGATATTCAAAAAAAAAAAATCATTCATATGAACATGTGAAAAATATGCTTATGACACTAGTTAGACTCCACAGGTCATTGGCAACAAGTCTTGGTATCATCCAGATTATACCATCTTTTTGAAACCAGAGCCGAAGTATGGGTCCTCACCGATTACGGAAATTTAAACAAGTGAGGTGGAAATCACTAGGATTCAACTTGAAAGTAATCAAAAGGCATAACAAACCCAGGAAACGATGGAAAGTAGTATAGAAAACAGTGCAAAATTTGGGATTAGGCAACACTTAATTCTAGGCAAGGTATCACACAGGGTCATAGCTGAGGAGATGTATGAGAAGCCACTTTTAGGCCCTCAATGGAATCCAAGACAGGAATAGTCCTGTGACCATTTCACTAAACAATGGTATCATGCAAGTTGCAACCATAACTGAAAGTATGTGTACAATCAAAAATGTAATGTTGTTAAGGGTTGGAACACTGTGACAGATAGGTCTAGAAGAAAACCTTTGTTAATGAAAGAAAGATTTTTCTTAACGAACATAAATGCAGCAACATACAATAGCCAGATCCCAATGAGAACTACAGCCTTTCTAATGAAAATGATAGTGATTTTGACCACTCTCTGTAAACAAAGTTCTAGTAGCAATTTTCCTATTAAAAACAACATAGATCTCTCCCTCCAAAAACCTCCACTCATCATTGGCATGCAATATATGCGATCTAGCCACAACATGCAAATACTTAAGATGGTCAATCAGCTCATAGATTGTCACAACTGGGCACATCACAATCTCTACATGAATAACATCACCTTCAAACATAAGTTTTGGGAGAGCTGTACTAGGATCCAACGACCACAAACCTCCACTCACCATTGGCATGCAATTTATGTGATCTAGCCACAACATGCAAATACTTAAGATGGTCAATCAGCTCATAGATTGTCACAACTGGGCACATCACAATCTCTACATGAATAACATTGCCTTCAAACATAAGTTTCAGGAGAGGTGTACTAGGATCCAACGAACAATCACAACTTATTGTAGCAATCAAAAGAAGCAAAGCATCACTACTACAACAAATATTGCTTGGCTTCCTTTCGACAGATTTGGTTCTTTAATGGTGCTACTGCTTACACACTTCAAATAATCAATGCTTTCTACAAGTAGCCTGGTTTGTTTGTTAGCAAACATATCATGCTGTTAACTAACATACCTCAAATACTGCATCATTATTCACACTTACATTGTATAATCAAATAAGACAACTAAGATCCCAACTCTTAATGGTCTGCCTATACCAAACATGTTTTTGGACCAGCATAGTAATGCAGATGATATCAATCCTGCTTTCGGGGAAGAAATCAGCAAAGCAAGCCTCATATGTGACTCAGTGTACGTGTGCAAGGATGACCATCATCTTCCATGCCACCTGGAGTTATTGCTAATGTTTTTAGACTCCTGCCTGAAAGGCAACCAGAATTTGAATATTCATATTAAACAAATAATATCTAGAAATCTCAATCCACCATTGTCCATAGGGAACAACATTTCTCATAGCTCCTGTCATATACATAGCTGAATCCTGGGATCTTCAACCTCCTCAACATAGTACTAGTCAATATCTTCAAGGCGGCCTCCAAAATTCACCTTTTATAATTGCAGGCACCATAGATCATCATATAGGACTCCCATGTGGTGCAGGCAACATATCATCTTCTTAATGTTTTTTCATCTCCTTTCAATCACAAATACTGAATAGTATTTATGATAAAGTTGGATACCCTGAGACCTGTGTCCACCAATTTTCAAGCTGAATTGTATCAAATTATAATTAGGTTCTTCAGATTGGTGGAAAATATTGATATGCAGTTAAGTTGCAAATTCTGTCTAGATACTACGATAAAATATATACTTGGAAATACAAAAAACAGTCTATTTGTTAACAGTTATTAGATGCATTAAGTGCCTCTCGGGCAATCTGTCTATCTGTTAACAGTTGTTACATGCTTGCAACAACACATTGTTGTCCAGCAATATGTTACATTCCAACCAATGATAATTTTCCACTCAATGGCATCCAATCCAAACTATACTCCTTCCCTTTTGTTATGGGCTTGATAGACTAAGAACATCTTTTGTTTCGGCCTTTCAAGAAGGACAACAGAGATGAAGTGCCAATTAATTTTCTTACACTAAAATGAAAACACTATTACACTTAACCTTCAACTCGAGTTCTGCAAACTTGATCCTTACGAACTGTTTTTTTATAAGATGGCTCTTCCGTAGTAACAATATAACTTGCTAAAGGGTATCTTCCATCTACTGAATCATCCATGGATCACAAGTTTATTGATCTTGAATAGAAGCATCAATGGTCCATAAGAAGGCAATTTTCAACTAGGTTCTAGGACAAGAACACTATATCAAGGGCTTCTTGCTTCATCATGTTTTACTTGGTCACTAATCTAGATAACAACCAGCTCGTAGTATATGGTAGGTGGTCCAACTCATGACTTCTTGCCACAAAACAAAACCAGATAGGAAATTGAGGCATCCATGTTGAAATGGAATTCCTCATACAAGTTCAATTAATCCCCGAGAAGAGCATTCACAAATCACACTTGTAACCAAAAGCCTTGTGTAACTTCTACATCCACCTAAACACCATCCTTTCCAACTGTATGATACTTTGCAAACCTCTAGATAAATTGCTGGCAATACTTGATTGCAATGACCTCCTCAAAGCATGGAGCTTCTACTCACACTAATTATCTAAGCTTGTCCAATCCATCTTTAACCCAACTTAAAAAACAACATGACAAAGCCACTCGCCACACGTGACCATAAAGGAAAACTTCTTTGGTTAAGAATTGAAACATAGCCACATGCACTAAACCAAAGCTCTAAATTATGACTGCTACTAATTCACTGAATAAATCTACAAATAAGGACATGTTTTAAAATTTAATGTCTTTAGAATTCTCCACTAGTAATGCTAGGAGATCCCAAATGCTTTCTATCTTCTTTAACCTTTTCAATTCATCTATAAAGTTCACTATGGTCTACTTCTATATTTTAAAGGGTTCACAATGCACATTAATCTCCTAGGGTGATTTGCTCTTCTTGGGGTAGCAAAGGTACCACATCTGACTTTGTACTCCTACTTTTCTATGGCAATTGAATACTTGTGCGTCCACTCGTTATAAAAGGTACAATGATCAACGAACCTATAACATGTACACTTTGTCACCCTGTCTTCCTCCATTATACCTTCCACTTCCATAACCTCCTTAATATACAATTTTCCATCCTCCTTTGTATATTCTATGTCGGCATTTTTGTTTGTTGTGCGGGCGCCACCAATCATGCTTCCAAGAAATGTGGAGGTTGTCATTGCCCCTAGACATGCTAATTGAAATTAATAACATCCTTGGCAGCTCTACTATTGTGATGGTGTGATGTTTGAGGTAAGCTATACTACTGCAACACAAGTTTGTGATAGACTCAATGGTGGGCCATGTATGCCTAACTAGGTGGTTTTTGCATCTTATGTGCTACGAGTCTTCCTGTCATGCTCTATTCCTTCCATCCATGCATACCATTTGTCCCCTTACAATTATTAAATAAGAATTACGTGCAGTATGGAAAATTAATTGTGTGGTATGTAGCAAAACATTTTGTAATGAACAAGGTTGCTGCAAATGTCAATCCCATTGCTTGCATAATCCACAGTCCACACCACACTCTCTCCAGGGTTGACTTTTTATCTGTTAGAGTAATTAGTTGTTCGCACTTATTAATTAAATCACTTTGGTTTAATTAATTAAGTTGCCGATTACTCTTGTTTTCTTAAGCTATCTTGTAGGTGCATATAATTACTATTTTATTAATTATATTGTGCAACCTAGCTTTTTTAGGATTTAGTTTCCCTTTCGGGTTTCGTGATTCCTTTATAAGGATTCACCTCTTTGTATTTTATTAATTCACTTATTGGATTATATGAGATATTGCTCTTTGCATGTCCATAAGATGGATCTGGCTTTTTGGCCTCCATAATTTTTTCTTGCTTCTGTTCTTTGCTTTATCCATGTGACAAGGTTATGCATGCAGGTGTTCTTGGGAGATTAGTTTTTCACCTAATCTAACATGGTATTAGAGCAAGCTTGCTGCTCACTGTTCGTGGCTTGTTTAAGCATTTCAGAAACTGCATTTTTCAAGGGTTTCAGAAGCTTTTTATGTGGATTTAGGGGGGACCCTTTTTTCTAGTCACTTTGAGCTCAAACGGACATCACCGTTGTGCTCAGAGCGCCCAAAAACCCCAGAATCCATATAAAATGTCCATTTTGGACACCGTTGGTTTGGGAGGCCAAAAAAAATTTGTTCAACAGGGCCGTACGGCCCCCTGCACGAGTTTTGAGGCGACAAAAATTTTTTAAAAATTAAAAAAACCCGCCGCGGTTTAAGAAAACCGTCGGCGGTCACCGAAACCGCTTGCGGTTGGCGGTAACTGCCTGCGGGAAACCGCTAGCGGTCCAGCCGATCGCAACGACCCTTGGTGACCAGTCGGCAGTGTCCGCCGAGGCTCCACCGCAGCGGCTCCGCCCTGCGGCGGCGTCAGACCTCCCGCCACCCCGGCCGCGGCTCCGCCGGCGGTGCGAGAGTGGTGGAGGTTTTTGGTTTTTTTAATTTTTTTTTATTAAAAAAAATAATTTTTTCTTGCATTCAAAGGCCCTGTGGGTTTTTCTTCCGTAACTTGGGCATACGGACATTTTTTTCGATCCGAAAAATGCGTCGAAAAGCTGGTTCTGAGACGGAGATGATGGTATAGGTGTTTTTTATTTTTGCTGCAGTCTGGTTGCCTGTTTTGGCAGTCAAAGCCAGATGTTCTATTTTGCCTTCCGGGAGCCATATCTCGCTCATTCAGACTCTTATCTAGGCTCGCCAGATATCGTTGGAAAGCTGGTTCTGTGAGTTATTCAGTTGCAGGGGTCTTTTATCCAAATTCTGCTCCAGGTTCTTTCTCCTCCGAGTTTTGCACTTTCGCACTCTGGCGGACTACTTGGATTCTACAGGTCCTGGATCTCTTCTTCTGTTCTTTTGGCTCACTCTTCTTTCTGACTTCTGAGCATTGTATGCTTCTATTCTGTTGCATTCTTTTTTCTGTAAACGCACTGAGATAAAGTGTCTGCTTTTGCATATCTGGGATCTTGTACACCTTGTGTTTGTTTGTACTCGCACTCAGTTATAAAGTGAGATGGGGGGTCATGATGTTTTGCCATTTTGTGCTCATCCACCTTTGTCAAGTGAATTTTTCTTCCACGACATTAGCCCATGCAGTGTGTCGGTGACACCGCCCTTTATCTTGTGCTTGTACTTCTATTGCACTGTTGGTGTTCCTGATTCTTCTTCTTGCAGATGTTTTTGGCATTGCATTTCAATGTTCCTGTCACCCCTCTCCCTGTTCAGCATTATGGGGGGGGTTCACCTGGTGGCTCTTTTGCTTCCTTGGTTCGGTTGAGTGATCTACGTATTCAGTTTTTGTTCCTATGTACTAAGCGGATGCAGTGGCTAGGCACCTATGCATTTCGATGAGATGGTTCATCTACTATATAGACACTCATTCATTCCTACTTTTGGAGGTCACCTCTTCAATTGATCAACTCTTTAGACTGTCTTCTCTACCTAGTCATGCACTATTTCAGTGGGGATTCTAGCAGTTTCTTCTGACAATGTTTGCAACTTCATGCTTTAGAGATGCTTCATGCTCTTTCTTGTTCCTTTCTTTGGGACTTTTCCTAGATTGGAGGCTTAGTTTCCTTCATCTAGTTCTCTTTCTTGTATTTGGGTACCTAATCAGGCCTTGTTGTCGGGACCCATCTTTTCCTGCTTTCTTAGTTGTGCTAGGTTAGCTTACCTCCTGAGCTTCGCTTAAGGGGGGGTGTTAAGAGTAATTAGTTGTTCGCACTTATTAATTAAATCACTTTGGTTTAATTAATTAAGTTGCCTATTACTCTTGTTTTCTTAAGCTATCTTGTAGGTGCATATAATTAATATTTTATTAATTATATTGTGCAACCTAGCTTTTTTAGGATTTAGTTTCCCTTTTTGAGTTTCGTGATTCCTTTATAAGGATTCACCTCTTTGTATTTTATTAATTCACTTATTGGATTATATGAGATATTGCTCTTTGCATGTCCATAAGATGGATCTGGCTTTTTGGCCTCCATAATTTTTTCTTGCTTCTGTTCTTTGCTTCATCCATGTGACAGGGTTATGCATGCAGGTGTTCTTGGGAGATTAGTTTTTCACCTAATCTAACATTATCTTATAACCCACAATCAATAAAACAAGATTGCTTTTACCTCCATAAGTGATGGTGGCACTTGAATGAGATATAATCCTTTCTGTAGTTGCTTGGGTCTATGCAGATCCACAGACAGCCATTCTCATATGAGATGATGCATATACTTTCATCAGATGCTAAGTATGCCCACAAGATTCCTTCACACTTAAATTTTTATGTTGCAACTTAGCTGCAAAATACTCTGAACAATTCAATTCTTGTTATCTGTTAACTATCATCCAAATTTATTCCTGTAAGTGCTTTCTGGGAGCTATGTGGCAAATTAATTGTTTGGCATGTGGCAAGACATTTTATAATGAACAAAGTTGCTGCAAATGTTGATCCCGTTTCTTGCATGGTCCACACCAAACTCTATCCAGGGTTGAATTTTTATCTTATAAGTTATAACCCACACTCAATAAAACAAAATTGATTTCACCTCCATAAGTAACTTTAGCAGTAGATGAATGGGATATTATCCTTTCTGTACTTGCTTGGGGCTATGCAGATCCATAGACAGCCATTCTAATATGAATGATGCATAGACTTTCATTAGATGCTAAATATGCCCACAAGATTCCTTCACATTTAAATTTTTAAGTTGCAACTTAGCTGTAAAATACTCTGAACAATTCAACTTTTGTTATCTGTATAACTATCATCCAAATTTATTCCTGTAAGTGCTTACTTGGAGCTATACATTATCATAGACAACTATTATGTTACAAGAAGAGTGATTTTATGATATGATGAAATTTACTGATCTTCTATATCTTTCCTTTTCAATGAAGGAATTATTCGACCTCCATGCATTTTATTTCTTCTTGATACAAAAATCCTGAGTGTTTCTTCTTGTCTGAACTACCCAAATATTGTTGCAAGTCTTCACAATTGATAGGCCTACTTACACTCCCATAGCTCTGCCATACCCCATTAAAAAGTACCTTCTAGAAATTAAATCAAAACTTATACAAATGTGACTTAGCATAAATGATCTTAAGTAAGGCCAGAGAGGTACTCACATTTGGAAAGTCTTTGTAGGTGTCCACCAATGTCCAGAATTGAAAACCAATATATCAGCATCAAGCCACCTTTTGTTTAGACCATCTATTTTGTCCAGCTTAAGAGTATGGTGAACCCTTTTTGGTACATTTTTAGGCGGATTACTCATTTGTACAAGAAAAGGTGACCGATAGTACTCAATAGTGAAGTTAAAAGAGCTAAAATGGATACGCAGAATGCGAGTTCGCTTTGCAATTTTTTGCCCATTAATTTCATAAACTGACTCCTTATCAGCTACACCCTGCATAAGAAGGCAGATAAGAGACTCCCATTGTGTTCTGGCCATGGAATCTCCAACAAATACAACACGCAGTCCTTGTAATCTTTGCAGAATATCAGATGGCTTAAACCTGCTACCACACCAAGATTAATCAAAACCACATCCATTCCCTATACATATGAAATCAGCTAAAATACAACATTCAAGAATACTATTCATATTTGGGCAAATGCCTACAACACAATGGTAAATTGTGAGCCTCTCATCCTGGGAGGTCATAATTTCAAGTCTACTCAAACTTAACTAAATAATTAATCACAACAAATAATAATAATTAACCTTGTCTTCAGCCTATTACCAATTTTTTTAAAAATACTATTCATAATCACAAGAAGATGGGAAATCAGCAAAACTTAAAACAATATAAACACAAATAATCCCAAAATGAAAAGCAGAGAGTTCCAAATAGGAATGGTGCTCTTCTAAAATTTGATGCATTCAAAAAAGTCAATTTAACACGCAAATATTTAGATATACCTTGGTATGTCGCAACCCAGAGGTTTCCATCTCCATTTCATATAATCCTGATCTTTCCTGCCATTGTTCTGACAACGGAAGCCACGTTCAGCAAAAGGGCAGTCAGAGACATTGTATAAAGGGTATGTTTTGTCATAAACCCATTTCCCACTGAAAACATCACAACTAGAATTTGAATTGATGCCACTAAAGATTGTATTAACTGCAGCACTGAAATGTGTAGAAGAAACAAGATCCTCTGATAACTGAGTTTGAAAATAGCCCTCACTTGCAATGAAAGTTAAAAAGATGAATGGAAGGATTGCTGCCAAGAAGCACAAACTACGATGCCCGATTTTGCGGTATCCCACTTGTCCAACACTATAACTTCTTTGACCAAATTGGCTAGTGAGGATCCCAATAGTATTTGACAACCTTTTCAGCAATAGATCATATACAGAAATTAAATAACGAACCAATCCACGGCCCCTCATCTTGAACTAAAATTTGTGCAACGTGAAAATTCACTCTTTGATTGAATTTTAAAGCACCCAGTACACCACATCAAAGCCTATGCCTGGAAAGCCAAAATAAATCCTGAAAACACACGTGAACAGAGTGAGTTGAGGCAGCAGATTCACCTGGAGATTATTCTTCGACTTCTTTGAAACAACTTGAGTGGAATCAACAAAAAGAAAATTGTGCATAACCCAAGTCTACAATGAGTTTTTCCTCTATTTGAGACCACTTGAAATGATACGTAGAATAAATTCAAAAAGGGATTGACCAAAATCAATCATTCTGAAAAACCCATCCGAGACTAATCCAAAAATAAGAAATTTTTCATCCAAAAAACAAAAACAATTAAAATTGAGCACCCAAAACCAAGTAATCACTAGAAAGTAAATTTTTCCATCCAAAAGCATCACCTGAGACTAATCCAAAAATAAGAATTTTTTCATCCAATAAACAAAAACAATTAAAATTGAGCACCCAAAACCCAGTTATCACTAGAACGTAGATTTTTCCATCCAAAAGCATCACAAGAACAATATTAATGAAGAACCCAAAAATCCAACTGAGACTAAATCACCAAAGCATTAATTTATTTATCCACAAGAACAACAGACCTAATAACAGTAGTGAACCCATCTGAGATTCCACCAAAAGACTAAGAATTTTTTACCACCGAGATTTTAAAAGTAAACAATAACCACTATAAAATCAATAAATAGCTCTGCAAAATCATCTACTGATGCAGAGTCTATGTATCAACTAATGGCAGTGAAGAACCCATCTGAAACTAAATAGTAAAACTAAACAATACAAGTGATCAAATCAACCTCAAAGCTAGGCCTAAATCTACAGAAGAAAAACCCAAAAGAGACTATATCAGTAAAATTCCTTTCATCTAAATTTAACAGAACAAGAAGAAATCTTCAGACTGTGGACAAGTCAGTACCTGCAAAAAGCCCACACAAAACAACACCAGATTCTCGGATATTTTTTCCCTGAGGACATTCTCAACTTCCGCGAACACTCGTAGAAAAAAATGGCAGTTTGATCTGGTCAGTAGATCTATCATGTCTTTCTTGAAGAGTGGACCAGATTTCGACAAACAAACTCCACCGACCGAACATACTCCTCACCAAACACCAACAGAAACAATAGTGTGAGGCTTAATCAAAACAAATTACGTGTGAGCCTCTTGACATTTAATCGACGTTTCAATGATGTGATGTGGTACTTACAAGCCACATATTTGGTAAATCATAGCAAAGGAATAGGCCTACACAACTTTCGAAGAAAAAAAACTGAAGTGACCCCTGGTATGCTTTACTAAATTAATGGCTGCATAGCATTGATCGGATACAAATCTATCACAAGATTGTCTTGACAGCGAAGAAAAAAGTTGCTTGTTTGAGGGGTTAGTTGTTTGTAAGGTTGATGATAGAGAATAGAATAGATTATAATCGCGTGCTTTATCTTTGTCGGAATTATCTGGTTAAAATTATGTCTTAATGAAGCCTCTTACAGTTAATGCGTCTCGAAGACCGTTTTTTAATCTAGTTTAGAAACTGTCGACCCATGCGCTTGGTCGGAAAGACTGTTGTCGGTAAAGCTTCCCTTACGGTTGTATAAAGTTGAGCCTCCTATATCATGGGACCTTCATAAGGTCACCGGTGTTCTCCGGTATTTCTCTGCAGAGCATTCTGGTTATATGATCAGAAAGGAATGTTTTCAATAATCTCTCTATAAGATCTGAATTTGAGAACAATTTAAAGACTATTGAAATTAGATCTGACTGTTAGTTGTATACATTATGCTTTTGGACATGGCTATCTTCATAAAAATTTAGAAAAAATTCACTATGTTCTTGTGAATATGGGAAAAAAAAAAAAAAATTTTAAATTATATATATATATATATATATATATAGAAACATTCTATATAAACTATCATCAGAATGTAAAAATAGAGTCAAGGATATATAAGGCATTGATATGCATTGTGGAAATCTGATAGCATTAATAGTTGTATCGTCAAGTATAGTAGAAGATCAATATGTAGTAGTTCCTCAAGTAAATTGTGTGTTAGTTTTTAAATTAATGTTTCAGATTACACAATTTAATTCAGAAATTGTTAGATGTTGACGATGTTTAAGAATACTATTTCTATTCTATTAGACTTTTTGTAGATGTCATTAAAATCATTCATTCACTCATTCTCCAACAATGTCAAGAAACAAACATGGAGTACAATTCAATTAATTGTATCGTGAAATATAGTAGAATTTTCAACATGAAGACTAATATTTAGTAATTTCATAATTAAATTGCATGTTAGTTTTCAAATAAATATTTCAGATTACACAATTTAATCTACAAATTATTATATGCAATATGAGACTTTAATGTAAAAATTAGCATTCTATTTAATTCAAAAATTGCTAGATGTTTATGTTATGGATTATGGATCTAGTGACATCTTTAAATTGGCTCACTATTTACTTTTGGAGCATGTTTAAAAGTAGGGAATTTCATGTTTCTTAAAATTGTTTACCTATTGTATAAAATTCTTAAAAGTTGTGTAATACTCTAAACATGAAAGATTTTAAATATTAGAGTGCACAAAAACTCTCATTTATCTACACAAAGTATACTATTTATTAATGACAAGGCATTTATGTATAAATAAATATGGAGAATTTAATACTTATCAATTTTTTTGTCTTTTTAAAAACTTGAAATTGTATAAATTTTCAAACTTGAGAGATACCAACCAATTCAATTAGCTTGGATTGCATGGACACTCTCACATACAATATTTAAAGAAAATTAAACCCAATTCAAGGAATTCAATGGTTCTTAAAATTTAATATTTTTCTTTAAAACAATAACATTTTGCATATATTTCAAGATAGTGGAGAATCAATCCAAATAACATGAGTGTATTTTATAGGGAATGTATGGAGGTCATAATTTATAATTATTATAAGGTAAGAATTTCTCCCTACAATCTCTTTTTCATTGACACACAAAATATATTATTTATTGTTAGCAAAGACAAAAGCGAGGAACTTTATGCTTCTTAAAAGTGTGTATTTTCTAAACTTTTTGAAAGTTGTTTCATATTTCCAAACATGAAAGATGCATTCAATGCACTCAATCAAAATAGATTGAAGTGTGCGCAGGCTCATTTATCAACAAAGTATAGTATTTATTATTGATAAAGCTTTTGATGTATTGAAGTGAGGAATTTGATGTTTTATTATTAAAAATTGCTAAGATCTCCTTAAATTGTGTAGATTTTTAAAAAGGAAAGGTGAATAAGCAATCCAATAGCTTGAAAAGAAGTGCATAGAATTTGAAGTGTATAGAGGTTGAGAGTTATATAATTGTAACAAAGAAATTTGTGTAATTGTAATCTTTTCCAATATTTAAATTATTCAACAACTAATATGCTTGGAAAAAGATTTAATGTATAAAAGTAAGGAATTTAACACTTGTTAAGTAATATTTTTTTTCTTTTTAAATCGTTAAGTTTATGTAATGTTTTAAACATGAAATGTGGGGAATCTAAATAGGGTAGAGTGCATGGAAACTCTCATTTACCCACAAAGTACATTATATTATGTATATTAAAAATAGCATAGCAAGCGTGTTGTCCCATAGTACAATGGTCCAAAGGGCACTCAACCAACAAGATATGTTGATTTTATGTAACTTGAAAGGTGTCTCACAATATGACGAGTGGAGTTAAGTGCAACTTGGGCTGGATGTTCAACAATAGCATATTTTCTATTTAGTAATAGAATGTATTTGATTATGAGGTCAAAATAAGACCAAGAGTGGTTTTACGTGTGTGTTAGCCCAAGTTATGTAAGGAGTGTTAATTTTCTCTTGCATATTGATGAAAATCTTTTTATTTAATGTCTACAACAAATTTTCTTTTCAAAATAAAAGAAACTTTTCTTCTATGTTGTAATTTTGGAAGGAAAGTTTGTTCTAGAGCTTGAATAAAGGGTTTAACATTTACAAATTTTTCCCACATTGTAGTTCCCAAGTAAATCTTCTTTATTGTGTTTGGATTTATTTTTCTTGTGTTTTCATGTGTTGTTAATTATCTCATTGTATTAATTGTTATAAATCAGATAGGCAAGAGTTATTTTGGTTCTATTTTATGAAATGTAATAAGCAATTACTTTGAAGTTAGGTAATGACAAATTAACCTTGTATCAGCGCATCAAAACTCTAAATATAAAGCCAAGATTTGTGATGTGGATTTCAATAGTTAATCGGTATTCAATATGAGGACAAACTTGAGGGTGTGTCAAAATTCCTAGAATGGGAGGTTAGATTACATCTCAAGGAGAAGAGGTAAAAGTCCAATGCCAAATAGAGAAGTGATTACGTCATTCAATGATCATGTTTCCCTAGATTCACATGAAGTTAAGGAGGCCAAGGCTTAGAGGATTCTATTTGATTGGGTAAGAGATCCTTTGATTCATCATCTATCTAACAAAGACAACACCAAGAAAATGTGGGATACACTCACAACACTTCAGAAAAGTAACCATGAGAGTCATAAGATGATGCTCAAAGACAAATTGCATACTAATATGTATAAGTGAGAGAGTACGACCCCGTACTTTTCTTGAATAATACAGGTTAGGGAAAAATTGGACCCTATTAGAGAGATGATTGTTGAGATGAAAGAGTATGAATAGCCCTGAATGGTTTTTCAAAACATTAGATAGTATTTATCAAGTGTATTATTGGAAGAGATTAACTAAACAACTAGTCATTTATCCTTATGATAGTTTGGTCTAGGAAGAGATCCATGAAAGCACTCGTCAAGGTGATCAAATAAAGAAGATGGTTAAAAGTGAAAAAATATTTTATTCTTGCAAGAAAGGTTAAGCATAAGTTCAATAAGGGAAAAATGAAGGGAAGTCTTTCAAGGAGTAGAAGAAGAAAGATCTAGGAAAGATAAACTATTTTTGTTGCCATCAATTTGTTCACTATACTAGCCAGTGTTAGAGTAGGAAAAAAAGGACAAGAAAAAGAAGCAAGTTGATTCTACATAATGGCAGATGAGTTTGTAGTGGGCTTAAAAATGAGTTTTCTCTCATTCTCTATCTCTCAAGTTCAAATACCAAATATGTATGGTACATTGACAATGGATGGCCAAGGCTTAAAGGATGTTATTTGATTGGGTAAGAGATCCTTTGATTCCTCATCTATTTGACAAAGACAACACCAAGAAAATGTGGGATACACTCAAAATGCTTTAGCAAAGTAACTATGATAGTCATAAGATGATACTCAAAGACAAATTTCATACTAAGATGTATATAAGCAAGTGAGTATGACCCCATACTTGTCATGAGTAATATAGGTTAGGGATAAATTGGACCATATTAGAGAGATTGTTGCTAAGCTAAGATAGTATGAATAGCCCTAAATGGTTTTTCAAAGCATTAGATAGTGTTTATCAAGTGTATTATTGGAAGAGATTAACTAACCAACTAGTCATTTAGCTTTATGATAGTTTGGTCTAGGAAGAGATCCATGAAAGCACTCATTGAGGTGATCAGATAAAGAAGATGGTTAAAGATGAAGAAAATCTTGTTCTTGCAAGAAAGGTAAAGCATAAGCTCAATAAGAAAAAACTGAAGGGGATTCTTTCAAGGATTCAAAGAAGAAAAATCTAGGAAAGATAAACTATTTGTGATGTCATAAATTTGTTCACTATACTAGCCAATGTTAGAGTAGGAAAAAAAGGACAAGAAAAAGAAGTAAGTTGATTATAAAATAATGGCAGATGAGTTTGTAGAAAATTTAAGAATGAGTTTTCACTCATTTTCTATCTCAAGTTCAAATACCAAATAGGTATGGTACATTGACAATGGATGTGCAGTAATGATAGATGAGTTTGTAGCAGGTTTAAGAATGAGTTTTCACTTACTCTATATCTCTCAAGTTTAAATACCAAATACGTATGGTACATTGACATTGGATATTCCTTCCACATAATTGGACTTAGAGAATGTTTGATCAAGTTGGAGGAGAAGAACTTGGACTTTTCTATATTGAGCTTTCAAAGATAATGTCTTGTACCATGTAACTAGTGTTGGCATCATCAAGGTTTCTAGAGGGAGTCTAGAAAGCCTATTTTGGTGGAGGATGTGTCTATGTCCGTGTGGACAAGGTGTTGGTGAGTAGTTGTAGAGGGATAGGTTTTGTCACAAGAGAATGGCTCATCTTTACCATGGATTATTTACTGTGCTCAAGAAAATAGTGACAGAGCTACCTTAGAATCAAATTGAAAAGCATGAAGTATAAAACAGGTTGCGCTCTTAGGGAACAAGCCAAGACAAATTTTCGAAGAAGTGACACTAAATGCAAAGAGATTATAGATCTCATACATCAAATGTGGGTGGGCTCATGTCAAAAGTTTCCTTGAATGGGTACAAATATTATGCTTATTTTATTGATGACTTTTCTAGGAAGACATGGGTATATTTTCTAGATGATAAAGATGAGGTTTTCAATAAGTTCGAAGTGTTTAAGACTCTTATGGAGAGCCAATTTGTCAGAAAGATCAACATACTAAGGTCTGAAAATGGAGTTATGTATACCTCAAATGCCTTCAAAAGTGTTTGTGCTTGGGAAGGTATCAAGAAAGACTTGATAATTCTATACAACTATAAGCAGAGTGGGGTTGTTCAATAGAAAAAAGTTATTGTTAAGGAAACCAATGTCATGCTTTGTGATCATGGTCTTCCTTGGTTTTATGGGTAAAATATTGCAATATGGTTATATATAAGTACAATAGGAGCCCTTACAAAGAGTTGACAAAACTAGACTCTAGAGGAGGCATTCACTAGGGAGAAACTAGATTTTAGGCACATTTGCATCATTGGATGCCTTAGGTATTATTATATTCTAATATAAAAGAGAACTAAGTTGGAAGCAACTATAAAGGAGGATACCCTTGTTAGATGTGCACAATAAATTTAAAAGGTCCATCAATTATATATTCATTTCCTCAAGAAAATACTTACATGATAGAAGGATGCAAAGTTTGAGGAATAAAATGATCTTTGAAATTGTACTAGCTTGATGAATGGGAAGGAGAAACTACTATAGCTAAGGCACAATGAACTTCTCATGCATTATTCATGCAAGTTGGGGATCACGGAAAGCTGGCCAAGATAGGTGATCATAAGGAGGAACAAATAATTCCACAGCCTTAGATTCCTATCATAAAGAAGAGGAGAAATAGAGCAGTTGAACAAGCACCAAGTAAGGGCTAGGAGTATGTTGGTGATCCTCAGGATTCAATTAGATGGAGAAAGACTACCAAGTGTTATTCTAAGTATGTGACACTTGTGAGTTTTTTTATTAAGGTCAATCCTTCCATCTTTTAGGAGGTTCCCAAGCACCAAGTATAGAGGGATTTTTTGGTTGAAGAGTATTCTTCTATCACAAAGAACAATGTGTAGGAGGGTGGTGCAATACCCAAAAGGTGATTTTTGTGGAGGCATCAAGATCGTTGTATAAGATTAAGCATGTTGCAAATGAGGGTGTGGAAAAGTTTAAAGCCTAATTTGTTACAAAGAAATTTCTTTAAAAGAAGGGATTGGTTGTGATGAGACTTTTTCTCTTTTATCTAGGTACTCATCCATAAGGAGCATGGTTTCCATAGTATCTCAAATGGGTTGGAGGATTCACCATATGGATGTAAAGATGGCCTTCCTCAGATATTTGATTGAAGTAGAGATTGAAATAGAGAAACCATAGAGTTTTGAGGTGCATGGGAGGGATTCCTATGTATGTTAGTTCAAGAGAGACTATATGGGATCAAGTAGGCTCCTAGGATGTAGTATTCTCATATTGATAGTTACTCACAAAGCATGTGACTTACCAAAAGTCAAGAGAATACCAACTTGTATTATGTTTAGGTAAAGGGAAAGTTTCTCATATTGGTTTTTTCTATTGGTGTCCTATTTCTTAAAAGGTTATAAGATACCATATCTCACTGCAAGAAGGATCTTGTGAGAGATTTTGAAATGAAGGACTTGAAGTTGATGCACTATTTTCTAGGATTTGAGTTGTGGCAAAAAGAGGAAAAGATGTTTCTTGGAAAAGGGAAGTGCATAATTCATATTTTGGGGCATTTTAAGATGGAGGATTGTAATCTCATGTCCACATCACTTGTGACCAACTAAAAGAAGATTGGTTCTTCCATATCAAAGGAAAAATAATTTAATTTATACAAATAATTGATAAGATCTCATAATGTATATAGTCAAGACCAAACCAAGCATTTTTTTTGTTGTAAACTCCCTTAATTAGTTTATGGTAGAACCTAGACATGTCACTAGATAGATGCGAAAAATATTTATAGGTATCTAATGAGCCCCATGTTTGGCATAGTTAGGTTCATATTTAGAACACTTATTTCATTTTTTCAGACACTCTTTTATGACTTTATGCTGTTGAATAGAGTTGAAGCATTAATTATGGATAATATGTGGACCTTTTGTAATCAGTATTATATACTGTTATGATATGTCTTTATACTATGTCATGGTTAATTACTTATTGATTTTGATAATTATTTTCTTGAGATCCATCATTATCAAGAGTCCTACAATTGACATAAGGATTATTTCTTTAACTCTATTTAATGCTTGATGGACATATGAATAAAATGATGATTCATCTATGAGGTTTTTATTATAAATAGGGAATATTTAGAGGGGAGGGGGTGAATTAGAATTCCATGAACAACATTTTGCCCAAGTATGGATATCAATTACAAAACTTAAGCTTGTATAAAGTTGAGTAAACTAATCAACAATAATATGCATAACATAAGAAAACTCATAACACCATATTTTGTTAACTAGGGAAACATTGGCCAATAGAAAACCTTGGTGGGCATGGTACCCACAAAATGATCCATGAACAAAATTTTTTTTGTGAAAGGTATTGACCTTGTTAGGAGTATATTACATGCATATAGTGTATATATCCTTGTTAGAGGAATATGCTTTGTTAGAATCCTTAACCTTGTTGAGAGTTATAAATGCAATACAAAGGTTGAGCTCACTAAGTTCATAAAAACTTATAAAATTTTACAAGAAGTATAGATGAATACCAAAACCTTGATTGTGTTGATATCTTCAATATTCAAGCAATCCCTTGTAGTGCCTTGCATCAAGCATTCATAAAATTGTCTTTCTCTAGTTTAACCATCACAGTCACATCTATACAATATGAACAAAGTGTGTATATAACAAGTATATCATTGTAATACAATTTCACCCTTAGTAAATCAAATGCTTCTCTCTTTTATGCCAAATTCTCTAAACTATTAGCCTTAATCTTCTTCACATGTTTCCAAAGCTCAAAAATAAGATTATCTATGTGATGGTTAACATCTAGGATGTTGTCCCTACCTTTTCAAGTTCTTAATTTGGAAATAAATGTTAGATAACTGGGGGGGGGTGTGAATCAGTTATAACTAGCTATTGTATAGGCCTAAAAAATGATTTTTATTATCTTTTAGATCATTATCTTGATAGACAGATCTAACATCACAATTTAAACTTATAATTTTTTTGCATCAAACTATCAATCTTATGTTCCTTAATATACTGAATATCATAGTAATCATTCAACTTATAATGCATTGCACCATTAAATAATTAACCTGAAATAATCATGCAACAAAAAAAGCATTTACACATTTTGACACAAGTATTTAACATGGAAACATTGTAATGGGAAAAACCTCTTGGGAACCAACAACCCAAATATTTTCACTCTTCTGAAGTGTGGTATGTTAGGAGCCAACCTTGTTAAATGTTAGATACAAACTTTTAATGTGACCTTGTTAGAGGATTTATACCAAAGATCATCTAGACCTTATCACTCCTTGACACTTCTAAAGAGTGGCCTACACTAAAGGACTTACAAACATTACTACTAAATATTACCATATAAGATTTCATAAGACTGTTAGGTCCACTTGGTTAAGATATTTTTATGCTACAAATGGTAAGAAAGTAATAGTAAATGAGTTGTTAGGTTTTAGCACTACCTTGCTTGTTCATCTCTGCTTCACTTAGTCTCTTTCTTCTAATCCCTTTCTGGTTGATTCACACACTTCAAACTTCCACTTGACACTTCCTCTACTTGATCTTCTCAATATTATTCTACTTAGTTTGTCTTATTCTTTCTTCTTCCACTTTAATCACCAAATTTTGTTTCAGAAACAAAACAAAAAACATCCTTTTCATCCCTTTAAATGGAAAACTTTTGTCATTCCATAATCTTCTAGGTTTTTCTGCTTAATCACAACTACAAATCTCCATCAGATTTGAATCTATTCAATCTAGATGATTGGAAAATAGAATTCCACCTTGAACTTTGAGTTCTATTTCAAATTGATAAATCTTCCCCATTAGATCTTTAAATTTCTCCAGTCATTGATCTCATTACTAACTTTGGTCGTATCCTTAACATGTTTTGAACATTCTTAATTTTTACCAAACCTCAGATTAATCTTTTCTAAACGTGTTCTTCATGTTCATGTTTGGTGAACATTGTAACTCATTTGATCAATACTTGACCCAGTTAACACTATGTTCCTTCACTTCTTTCTCAGGTGCTCAATGGAAATTGTAGTAGCTCAGTTAATATGGTGTCCCTTCATTCACTAACTAAACTATCTTGCTTAAGATCATGTAAAATAATTAAATCAATATTATACTACCCGTGTATAACTCATTCAAGTGCCCATTGAATACCATACACTTATCAACACTTACATAATCATATTTTCTTCAAATCCTCTTCATCAATCAAATGATATGGTACTCTACTAAATTAGCATAATGTCTAACCAAATAATTGACATCAATTAAAACATAACAATTGATGTGACTCTTAACAGATACGTTAATAAAATTATTAGTTGGGGCTAACAGTCAAATAAATACCTTGACGAAAATGCCAATACTCTATTGATTGTGTTGTTCATATGATATCAAAACTATCTTCAACAAATCTAACCAAAACATATGTAAAACTCAACATAAATTTTAGTGGCCTTAAACACATTTTCTATGGTGTCCAATCTCTATTCTTCCTCTAAGCCTATAAGCTTATATCTGCTCTCTGTAAACCTTTCCAAATAAAATAGTCTACCTGTACATCTTATTCCTACTTCATACTTAGACAATTCTCTATGTTACCTCATATAAAACTTAACTATTAACATCAACGACCTTCATACATCATAATATTTCCATTAATGACAACACCTATCAAATTATCTTAACCAAATTACCAAAACTCTCCCCCTAGCATTGATGGCAACATAGGGAAAAGTTGGCTAAGTATAGATGATATACTTCTTCAAAATCTCAAACTTCAAAATTGTGGCCAAGTCAAAATTTTGAAAAGTGGCTCATTTATTTATACCATCCATCAGTGCTCTATATAATATGTACATATACTCCCCCTTAGAATATAATGTTTACATACTTGCATATAACAACTACTCTCTCTACTATAAATTATGTCTTTTACAACAAAAATCTTTGACTACTACTCCCACTTGACATTAATGATAAAGGTGAGTTAAAACTTCTATATACGAATCAAAATTTAGGTTCTCAAAAACTATACCTCAAGGTAAAATCTTAACCCAATCTGAGAAGTTTATCTTCAAGATCTAAAACTTTGTGTCCCATGTAGCTTTTACTTTATCTCCCACATGGATTATTGCATAAATATCATAAGCTACAACTTCAGCTCCATTAGGATCCATAGGTTAAAAATTATCATAAGATCTTTTAGCATTAATCAATGTATCTAGTTGATTTTTCAATAAGTCAATCTTGGGTGTTAGATGATCTTTAAATAGATTGAACCTCCCAATTATTATGTCCCTATCATCCTTCAAAATTTTCAATCCATCGTAAGCCTAACTAACTTTTTTTCCCAAATCAACAACACTTAAATCATTTATTTTCAATTCTTTTGCCAACTTCTCTAGTTATTATTATCTCTCCTTGATAACTTATGTCACATAGATGTCTTCTTATGTTCCCTTTCATACTCAAGGCATAATTGTTTGCCATTTGCTATGCATTTCTCGATATCTTTTATACATGTGTCTAAAACTAATAAGTCATTCTTGATGTTCTCGCATACCTAATTGAAGATTTTGGCTTCATGGTCTTCTTGAACATTTACCCTTATTGATTCTTAAAGTGTGGTATAATGATCATCAAACTCTTAAATTGCCTTGTCTAATTTCTTTTCCTTGTCTTGGTTTTAAAACTGCACTAAAAATAGTAATATCTTTTGAAGTCTCTTTGATGCAAGTTCTAATACCTTTCAAGTATTAGTAGTCTTCTCCTCTATCTTTTCCATTGCCTTGGTAAATATAAAAGCTAATAATTGCATAAAAAATATTTCATCAATTTTGTAATATCACCTCCAATACTAGGATAGGTAATAATGTTTGAAATCTGGGGGTTGGAGTACTAGCATTATCTTTACCTTAATCCACTAATCTAGTAGGTGTCATAAGTGATGTGGTTTGAATATTCTTGACTACTTCCACTAATATCTTCTCAACCTATAACCTATGTGCTTCCTTTGATCTTTGATATGTAAAGTCATTATTCTCTATTTTTGGCCTCTATTCTTATAAAAATTTCTCTACGGAGTCAAATCTTGTAGGCAATGAAGATCCCTCTTTATTTTCCAAATATGGCATAGAGTCCTCTGCCTTATACTCATCTCACTAAATGTTTTGATCTTGTTCATCATCCTTACCCTTCTCTTTTGTAGTCCATGCATGATAAAGTTATGAATGCACATCAATGTTCTAATCTTGCATATCCAATCTTTAAACCTTTGATTGAATATTTAAAATTCTCATCCTTATCATCTTCCTCTTTGAAATCTTTATCTTAGTGACTAAATCACTATTGTCATCTATGATATCTTCTGAAATCTAAAGTGATTCTTACATAATGTAGACACATTTACTTAAATTTTCAACATCAATAGTGGCATGATCTTGAAATGGGTCATCTCCTACTACATCGAGTCTTATTGGCATTCCACCAATAAAAATATTTGGTTTCTTAACTACGCTCACAAATTGTTTTGCTTATTTGTCTTATGTTCTCACAATTTTAGGTTGATTAATGGTTATTCCCACATTTTTATTCTTAGACTTTATCTCAATAGGATCATTAATAATTTTATGATTTATATTCTTATTTCCTCTCGAATCTTTTCATATTGGCCTACCATGATCTCAATTGTCCTTGATTTTCTTCTTAGTAGTGGATTCATATTCTCAAGAACATTATTCAATCCTCATAAGTTATTAAATTGCATATCTTGCTCACAATATTCTCTCTTAATTTCTTGTCCTCCTCAAATTCTCTTACCCTTCTTTCCTCTAATTTTTTGAATAAATTTTTTGGTATGCTTCCTTTAAGTTCAACAATAGTTCTCTTTAACTTAAAAATATATTTCATTACTTTATTCTCTAATTGTATTTGGTCGTTGTCATTAAAACTCAAATAGAACTTTTTCATTTGATCTAAATTACCATCAGGATCAATTCTTTCTAAAATTTTGATAAGTTTGTGCTTCCAGTTGTTTCTCTCTAAAACCAAGTCTAAATGTTGCTCCTCAACTTGTTCTTCATCTTCATATTGCTCTTCTTTTTCCACTTCATTTCTCTTCTTACTTTTCCTTTGAATAGTGAGTTTATGTTTCTTAAAAATTGGCCCATGAGCTTTATCTTTTTTTCTAGGAGCTCTCTTCTACTCTTCAACCTCAATCTTAACTATCTTTCCAGTATCCTTCTTTTGTTCATCTTCCTTCTTCACTACATGTCAGGTCCTAGAACTAGGAGTAATAATATATGGAATGACTTGTACTTTAGTGATTCATATGTCTTCTTCAACCTTTTTGTCATTGTCTTTAGCTTCTTCTATTGCCTATTCTTATATGTGTCCTTGTGGTGCTTGATTGCTAGAGGCTTCAAGTCTAACCTTAGCTTATAATTCAATTACTCTTCTTTTTGTTTATTTTCATTCCTTGTTCCTTTACCATTTCCTCTACCATTTTAGATATTTTTCTTATTCTAGCTCCATTATATAATTATTCTCTCACTTCACTTGATTTCTCTTGATAAGTTCCCCATCTAGGACATTTAGTGTCCCTCTTAGATTCTAACATTATCATGACATAACCTTCCAACATTTATGCATTTACTTCATAGCTCATTGGGTGAATGAATATATCTCTAGGCTTTATTACCTCCATACAGGTATAGTTTGTTTCTACCATAAACATATAGTACCTTGATAGCTCTCTACCACAGACCAAGGAATCTTGAATCTTTGCTTCATCCCCTTTTGGGAAGCTTTAATTATTCCAAATATCTATGCTATTTGTTTTCTAGTGTAGTGTTCAATAATCTAGTCCATTGTACATCTGCAAATTGTCTACTCAATATGGGGCATGTTGGGAAATGTGTGGAGTACTTGAAAGAAAAGGTACATAACTAAGGATCCAAATCTAAAAGGTGTATATTTATCTTTCTTGATCCTGATGTTTTCAAGTGTTGTCTTTATATCTCATAAATATTTACTTGGTCCTTATCAACTTCCATCTCATAGGTTACATGAATAAATCCTATTGAAACTGAGTTTGGTCTAGAAATTGTGGTTGATCTTACAACCCATAATTTCACTAATCAACCTAACATCAAATTTCCTAATAGTGTCTAGTTTAATTATTCTCCCATCCCATACTATCTTATGTTGTTTCAAACTTTAAAAAAAAAAAAATTCTCTACTATAGGCACAATTCCTTCATTGCTTAGTCATGTTACGTTGTGGATTAGGTAATTGGTAATTATGGTTGGTTGGTCTTCCATTGACATCATATTATTATGTATCTCACTCAGTATGAGTCTTGTCCATTCATGTTGGTCAAATTCTTCATCAAATATGTAATGTGTGATGTTCAATTGTTTCAACTGTTGAAACCCTTTAAATTTTTGTCATTATTGTAAACTATACTTAGGTCATCAAATATGTCACTATCTCCAATAAACTCAAATTTACAATGAATTTACACTCTTATGTCTTCAACATGTAGCATACTTTTAGTGTCTAAAATATTCTACTAGATATTAAGTTAGCCCTTTCATTCATTCTTGCATTTGATCTCTGATTAGGTTTCTTGCATTTACCAGATCTATGTCCATAAAAAAAGCAATTGTAACAATTAGCAATAACATGTGTGGCATTACATTACCTCTATAATCTTTCTTTATCTATTTAATTGTGTTGCATACAAGTCATCCTCCTCTTAATTGTCCTCTTTGATCTCTAGATTTCCCAAACTGATTAGGTACCTAATTGATCTCATCTACTAGTTGAATAGATTTTTGCTAGAAATTATGTTCTTTTCTTATATATGTCTTCTCTAATGGTTCAACTTTGTTGATTTTGTCATGATTGTTGCAATTTTATTGGCATTTTCATTAAGGTATGTCCAAGATTTTGGAGAAGACTTCAAATACCACTAGTAGTTGAGAATAATGACCATAGGAAAATGTGGTACCAACCAGTAATAATCCATCCTATGTTTTTAACTAGAAAGAGAAGTCTGAAGATGGCACTTCTAGTCCTTCCATCAGGGCTTGAAAAATTGTATGCCAAGCTTGTGAAGCAAATAAGAAGGCAAATATGAAACAAGAAAATCATAATTTTTCTAATTTGGGTGAGTGAGGTGGAACTAAATCTAGAGATCATCTAATGTTATAATACTCATAGTGGCTTTGGATAATAGATTCTCATGAGTTCTAATGCCTTATTTTTGAAATGAAAAGCATTAACCCATTGGAAGTTTGCAAGTGGAAAAACTTACAAAGAAAAAAATTGAGGCCACCAAATATTGTGTCGATTCATAGAAAGCTTGTCTTGAAAACCATCTCTAGTTCACTAAAGCCAAGGCATAACAAATTCTTAAGCTTTCTAAATGTTTTTGGCAATGAAGTCTCCTTGGATCTAAAATGGTTCCTTCATCATAAGAAGGTTTTGAAAGAAAATATCTTGCCAAACTAGCTTGTTAAATGAACAACCTAAATTAAGGCAAAGTTTGAGAAGAATTTCCTAGCCATCATCATCGGTTAAAGAATAGATTATCCATTTGGCACATACGAAAACTACTTGTTTCAAAGTTAATAGGAGAGAAAGATCTCCAAATTAGTTGGGGAGACAACAATACTCCCAACACCCTTGTGAAGTCCATAATGGTTGTTCCAAGAGTTCTAAATGAAATATAAAAGGATCATTTCAAGATTCATGAAAGAGGCCTTGGAAGGATCCCATCACAAAGGATAACACACATGTGTGGTCACATAAAATTAAGAGCATATTGGGAATTTTATAGCTAAAGAAAGTGATCTAGTAATATTATATTCTAACTTCTTCTCTATCTTGTTAAGAACTACATTTCAGATATCAATGTATAGTTCCTCTCCCATTTGACTTTTGTAAGTCATCTTGATAGATGCAACCTTGTTGATCTCTCCTTGAGAAGTGATCATGATTGGGACCATGAGTGGTCTACATCCTTGAGGTGATTGGATTTATGTTATTGTATCAGTTATTTTGATTATGCTTATGGCTAATTTATGAGATTATGATGTGTTAGATGGTTCACTAAGGTTTGTGCCAGTGGTTACCAGGATCGATGTGGTATCGTGAGGTTGTTCTATGATTACTGTGAGATGTGTGTAGAGATTGCGCTGTGTATTATTATCATGCTACACTAGACTAGGTTCCTATAGTAGTGGTTAGTCATGTTTATGATAGTGTTTTCTTATGTGTTTTAAGTGCCTTTTTAATGTTGTGTAAACTACCATTATTATATGCTTAAATAATTAGAAATGGATTGTGCATATTGGATTCATTGGTTATGTGCTGCTGATATTTACATTGTTATATTTTGATCTAAGAGATATCTTGTTACTCATGTTATGTTTTACATTTGAGATGACCTGAGGGTCAAATGTTATCCTTTGATTTCAGTACCATGGATACTTTACTGCTATGATGTTCAATTTATCATATTTGCATGTTGATGTCATTTTGAGATGACAATAGGTCAATGAGGATATTTGATTATCTAGTATTTGGACATACCTCTAATTATGTTATGTGGTGAATTTAATGTTATGGGTATTTACTTCATTCCTCTGTTGTTATGCTATATGTGAACATGAGTGATGTAAATGGATTATTTTGATATAATTGAATAAATGGTTAAATTAGGTGATTTAATGCATTTATTGCTTCAGCTATATGTTATATGCAATTGCACTTGATCGTGTATTTTAGTGTGCAAGATTATATCCTTGGTAGTGGCACATGGAGTTAGTGATTCAACTATTCATATTTTACCAATATCGTCCTTGTATGGTCAACGTATCCTTATATTAATTTATTAATTACTCCTTTGGTGGTTATCAAATTAAAACTCATTTACATTATGTGACTAGACTAGTGAACATGTTTGTGCATTTAGAGGTTCGCATTGTCATGAAAGTTATTAAGGAAATTTCTCTATTTTGGGTTTTCAGGCTTTATTTAATTGATTTTTAATTTTTGGCAACTTTGCCATAGATGAATTCCTATTACTAGGAATAGCCCATTTTTGTTTGGGTCGATTTAGGATTTAACTTGGTTGGCTGGTTATTTGCTCTAATCGATTATTCACTCAAAGAGTGAACAAGTATCCAAAAATGAATTTAATTCCTCACTTCTCACTTTTGAATTAGAAAGTTTGTGAATAAAATCCAAAATCCTCTTCATGAGGATTTACTATTTTGTTCATTGTGGGAGCAATGGGCGTGGGATCGTCACAAGATTGGGCTTGTTGGATCTAGCTAGGGGAGACCTTAGATTGCCACAATTTTTAGCTACTTCTATAGGCTTTTTATTTATGGTTCGTATTCCCGTTTTACCCTTTTGGTTATGCAGTAGGTCTCTCTTGTTTTATTGTTTCACCTCTATTTCTACTTCTATTTTTGGTAATCATTTCTTAGGAGGCTGAGAACTAGTGTTCCTCTCCATTTCTATATGCTAGCTCTACTAGTTGGGCGGATATGAGCATTTCCTTATTTTTTAGGTTGAGAGTTTGGGGTTTTGCACCGTTATGCTAGCCATTTTTGCATACAAACTCCAAACCTAGATTTTATTTGATATTTGTGGCCTTTGTACCCTAAGACCAAATGGGTTTTGATTTCAAGGTTTTTGAGTTTTCAAGTTTTCACCTCGATTTATGTGTTATCTAGTTTTCTTGGCATAATGTTGGTCGTGGACTTGGATTATCTGTAGGATGTTAGTTGGACCATTGTTTTACTTTTATATTTGCATTGGGATGTGTGTCACATTTGTACTCCCAACTTTGTGTTCGATTGAGTGATTTTATGCCTGGTGTTATGGTTTCTTTTAGACCCTTCTTTTGTTTTGTAGACACTAGGATTCGTGTAGAATCCATACTCCCAGATTGAGGTCAGTTGAGTGAGTTCATGATGTTTGGATTTGTTGCATCATTGAGATTCATGTAAAATCCTTACTCTTAGATTGAGGTCGGTTGAGTGATTTCATGATGTTTGGTTTTATTGTCTTTGAGATTCTTGTAGAATCCATCCTCCCAAGTTGTTTTCGGTTGAGTGATATTTTTCTTGTGTTCTTATCTAGTCCTTGTGTTATGATCTTCGTGATGGTGGTGTGCCACACACAAGTACGTGCACGTACATTTGTCAGGTGACTTGTGAGGCCCAATCTTTTGTGGTGCTTCTAGAAGTTATGATCATTGAGGTTGGGTTGGGAATTTGCATGCTTATGGGCACTTATCATTGGATTAGCATGGGTAGGGTAAGGTAGCACATGGAGGGGCTTCTATCTTGCAACTTGGTGACTATTTATTGTTGGTTGGCAGAGGAAGTTTAATATAAGTGATAACTAAATGAAAATGTGTAAATGGCAATAAAACTTAAGATAATTAAAATGTATGGAAGTGTACCTTCTGTTGGGGAGAGTTACCACCCAGATTATGTGCCTTTCATTAGGGAATGCAACTG
The DNA here is from genome assembly GCA_028749045.1 of Cupressus sempervirens. Classification (NCBI taxonomy): domain Eukaryota; kingdom Viridiplantae; phylum Streptophyta; class Pinopsida; order Cupressales; family Cupressaceae; genus Cupressus; species Cupressus sempervirens. Next base: position 259,231,003 of record CM053787.1, read on the forward strand.
CCAAATTAGCTTGGGCTTGTCAATGTCAAATGACTCTTCATGCTATTAGCCCCTACTTAGTAGCCCATTGAGTGTCTGACCAAGACCTATAGTTTATGCATTGTCTATGTTCTTGGTTTTAGTCATCATTATTGTCTGGCATGAGTGTTAGCCATGGACATTGTGCTTGTGTGTGTTTGTGGTTGGATCATTATCTCCATCAGCATGTGGGAGTGGACCTATAGGTTCCACATGGTTTGGAGGTGTAGCTACCTATACCACTATTGGGGACCGGTGTACAGAGATGGTCTTTTGTCCTATTACAACTGTTACTAGATGTTTTCACTTGGTACTTTAGGTTTTGCAATATGCTTTTCTTGTGATTTATGCTTTCATTGGAATGCTTGGATATCATGTTTTGATGATTCTAATTTAGACACATTCCTATACTATGATGTTTAGCATATGATTAGATGATGTGAATTACTTTGTTGGAGTATCTATTGCTTATTGGTTTAACATGTTAAATTTCCTATTCATATGATATTTAGCATATGATAGATGATGTGGTTGATTTATTGGAATATCTAATGCTTTACTTTTAGCATGTTAGATTTTCTTATTCTTATGTTGTAGCATATTTTAGAAGTGACGTCCTCATAAGATAGCACCAATGATTTGGTTGGTAGTTTGGAATGTTACGCACAAGGGATGGCTGGGACCCACAATGGTCTTATGGCACTAGTAATGGTTGGTAGGAACCACATTCTTAGTTTAGTTGTTCAGTTATTGCAATGTTACTTCTATACTCTACGATGTTGCTTTTAGTATGTCCTTTTTACTGCTATGGTTTAGATGGATAGATGTTCCTCTTTCTTGTTTCATTGCATCTTGTTGTTTATGCTCTTGAGTGTTTGTTCCTTGATCTATGTGGATCCAGTACTCCCTAATGTGGAGGTTTTGAACTCTGGTTTTCTCTTTAATTCTTCCTTAGAGTTTTTTTCTTGCATCCTAGGTGACCATGTGTTAGCATGGAGCGATACAATATAGTGTCGCATGCCCAATAGAGATCTGTCATGCAATCCTTGATTGTATTGCTCATCTCTTAGTGAAATGTCATGCAATATTAGAAAGTATTGCACCCACTTTGAAGAAGTGTCGTATGATACTTGTAAAGTATTGCACACCCTCTTGAGATGTGTTGCCCAAACCTTGAAAGTGTCGCACCCCTTCTTGAGATAGGTCATACGATACTGGAAAGTATCACCCAGTGCTGATTTGAAGTATCACCTGGTATTTCTAAAAACTTGTCTGGGTAGACAATGAGCACTTTTTGATTTGACCCAAAAAAATTGGGAAGTGTTTTGGCTACTCTCTTAGGTGCTCTTTAATCCTTTGGTGCTACATTTTGAATTAGAAATGTTTTGATTCGAATTTAGTTTTGCATCTTCTCTTGTTAGTCATTTTGGTTGGTAGTGGCATTTGGAGATTCATTGGTTGTTGGGATTGTGATTAAGTCTTTCATTACGATCTTTGTGATCCCTATATGATGTTGTCACGTGCATTCATACTTGTAAAAAATAATAATCTTGGCTTAGATTGAATCCTTGTTGAAAGGATCTTTAGGTGGGGCATTACATATGGTATCAGAGCTCATGTTCAAACATTGGGATGTTTGCGTATATGTTGCCCATATGGTTGTTGTTGTGATTGTAGACACCTAAATTTGATTACACTGCTTTGGTAATCCTATTTAGTTATCCCTAAAGGCTTCATTAATTAAATTCCTATTTAATTAATCCTTTGCCATCCCCTAGCTGATTAATTTAATTAATCATCTATAGTCCTAATTGATAAATCAAATAACCTATCATTTATCAATTAAATCCTATTCTTCTATCTAATTCCAAAATCCCCATTTATTACATAAATCTATTTGATAAATAAAACCCTCAAATCTAATAACCCCTAACCTATTCCTAAACCCTTCATTTAGCCTAATCCACCCCATCCACTCATACAAACCAAGCTTAGCTACTAACTCACCCACCCTCATGAATGAAATCCACTTGCATATCTCTAACATCCCTAATCTAATCCTAAACCCAAGCCTAATCCACCCCCTAATGTTGTCACATTCCCTAAGTAAGCTTAAGACTTTCCTAAGCCAAGGAAAGTCAACAATCTCAACTCCCTCCAAAATATCCCAACCACTAAGCCATGAATGCTCTGACAAAGGCCATAAAGACTCTTACAAGCCCATTCATTGCTCTTACAAGCCATTATGAAGGTTCTTTATGAAGATATTATCCCTTGAGCCTCCTTTGTTGACTCATCCTTCCCCTTTCCTCCATCCACTCACCCTATGACATGTGTCACTCCTTGATTGGTGCTAAACAAGCACAATCCATGTGCTCCCCTTTGAGTGCATCCTAGCCCTCCTTAAGCTTTCATCTCTCCTTGCATCTTAACCCTCCATCCCTCAAGCTCTTGGCCTATAAATTGAATCCCCTCCCAAGCCATTTCATCACAACTTTTGAGCTAAAGTTATAATGCCATTTTAACACCAAGTTTTATACCAATCTCATACATCCACACCAAAAATCCCAAAAATCTCCATTGAAGCTAGTTTGAAGCTTGAGCATACATCCCAATCCTTAGACTTATCTACCAAGCAAAGAGCTAAATCCTATTGGGAGAGTCCATTCATTTGGCTGACATTTCCAATTGAGGTTTCCTCTTTAGTCTCTCATTTATGTTATGGTATTTTAGTTTGTAAATACTTTTTGATTTCTTAATTTAGTGTTTCTAACATACTAATATAGCATATACAGTAATTGTTTGAGTGCAAGTGTCTTGGTGATAGCTCATGAGTTTTTTTGCTTTGGTATCTACTTGTGATGGACTTGGTTGTCCAGTATATGAGACTAGATCAATGTGAGGAGAAGGAAGTGAGTCTTTCTAGTTTTGTAGACAGAATCGATGTGCCTTGTTGGTTGGTTACTTGTGTGATCCTTTTGGATGGAACCATTTATTGGTGTCCATGTGTTGGCCTTGAGTGCCTCTTTTGTTCTCCTTGTGGAGTAAGGTACATTCTTCCCTATTTTTCTCCTAATTGTAAGTAAATAAATGGATCTTATTTTGTGATTCTATGTTTTATCATTATATAATGAAATGGTTCCTTTTATTGACAAATAAGTGTTTATTGTGAATCATTGCAAAGAAGTAGGTTTTGCATTTTATTCTTTGGTGTAATGACTTAAGTCCCCAATTTAATTACTTATTGAGCATTATGTAAATTGTATTAAATTGATGGATATCTAAATGTTGCATTGCATATAAATTATTGTTGTCTGCATATGCATGAGGTTACTAATGGTACATTGCTTGATGTGTGTGAGTGTGTTCGCTAATGCTACTAGCATGATGTATTCCTTAGCATTGTGTGGTGGTTTATCCCTCTGTGTGACTGTTCCTAGTCATCACATGTAATGTGATTGGTTTGATGTCTTATTTTATTTAGTTAGAGGTACTTTCCTCATGCTATTGGGCTAGCATTGTTTTTTAGTATTTTCCTTCTTGAAATAGTCATCAAATTTCTCTATCGCTCTCTTTGTGATAGTTGTCACATTCGACTTATTATTGAACTGATATGTTTTGTGATTTACTATTAGAATTGACAATTCCCCTTTGGGCTTTTTGTTTGGTTCAGATGACTATTTTGAATGTGTTTTAACTGCTGCCCAGTTGTGTGTTGTGACTCTACCATGTTCATCTCAAACCTTTGGTAGTACATACAAGGGACAATATCATAGAGAACATACTAGTGTGATTGTCATAGATGTAAAGTTGTTAATATAATTGTATGGTTTAAATGTTGATTATGGAAAGAGATTTGAAAAGATAGGCACTTGTTATATGGAAAGTGACTCTTGAACCCTTGCTTTGAAAACCTTTCAGTTTCATTGTGAATTAGTGCTTATGTTATGTTTAATTAATGAATCATGAAAGGAAAGTAATGATGGTTTTGGTGTATGAATTACCTTTCTTTTCATGTCTTATGTCATTCTGGGCATGTGTGCTTTTGAGTGGTTTTGGACATTTCATCCATCTCTTGTCTTGGTAAATGAGACAATTTAAGTTGCCTATGATGTTTTGTCTTGAGTGGTGATTCAAACTCTTAGGTTTTAAGACTCTATAAGCTCGATCATGTTGTAGGCCTCATCGATATCTTTTCTACACTTTTTGAACATAGTCAATCAGAGTCTGGATGTGAAAGTTATGGCGTCCATAGTGAAGGCAATTTTTTTGCTGATTTGAAATTCCACACGAGAATCAAGTGGTCATGCACTTTCTTACCTAGTTCATTGCATTTTCGTGCCTGGTTTAGTGAGAAAATTCACGTGAGATTGTGTTAATGCAAAATTTCACCTAGGGAACAACAAGCAACTCTTTCACACTTTTGAAGATGTAGATCGATGTTTCGAGCACCCTTTATTGAGTAGAGGCTAATTTAATCATGACATATCGCATTTATGTCCATTAGAGAATTTTAACCCTTCATGTTATTCTTAGGGGGGAGTTAACAAGCCTTCCTAATCTACTAGGTACTTTTTGGGATTCATGATTGGGTTTATGTGTTTCCTATAGCACTGACCCACCCTTGTGAGGTGAAGTGTGGTTTGTGAGCATTCCTTGTTTGTAGTGGATGTTGCCTAGTTGTTTGAAAGTGACTCAATCTTTTGGTGAGTCCAGATCCTCCTTTTGGATGTTGACTTTGGTGCATCTTTGAATCCTTTTCTCTCTTGAGGAAGTAGACTAACATGATTACGCCTGTAGCTTAGTTAGTGTTGGTTGAGTATTTTAATGGTTGGTGGAATTGTGAGTTTCCCTAACATGTCTTAGGTTGTTTTAGTGTAGAGGTTGAGAGAGACTCCCTCTAAGCCCTAATGCTTTATAGTTTTGATCTCCCAAGCTTGTATCTTCAAGAGAATTGTCTTAGTCAAGTTTTCTCATCGACTATTGACTTGAGGCTGGAGATTAAGTTTAGTAGTAGGCTGGGTGTAGTTTTTCCAACATGTTGCTAGAGGGACATGGTATCGTTGGATGCATATTACCATCATATGAGTTGGTATACATGATTTTGTCCACTAATGATATTTTTTTGCAACCTTGTGGAAAGGTGATACCTTTTTTGGTTGGGTTATGCAACCCTAGTTACTAGTGATAGTTGAGCTTTTTATACCATAGAGACAATGTGATCCTATGCTTGGTGGTTAGTTGTGGTGAGTATCCTCTGGAGTGCATATTTTTGTTGGTAACCACCATCCTCTATGTTCAAAGGGTGATTTTACGTGGATTCAAGGATGTTCATGTGCGACATGATAGTATTCTTGGGATTTTGGGATGGTAATTCCCCATAATTCCAACTCTTTTTGGAAGTGCATAGTGTTTGACCTAGTTTTGTGGTCACATGGTAGGTGCATGATTAGTTGGGCTCCTATTGACGAGGTAGAGTGGTTTTTTCCTTACCTTGTATTATTGACTTTATGGCTAGATGGGTTCTCCTAGTGCATAGGAGGTTCCTTGTTGGAGGACCTTGTATCGGTGTGATACATATTCCCTTGTGGTTGACCTTTTTGGAGGTTGTTGTATTGGTTTGAGAATATTGGAGTGATTTGGTTGGACTTGTGAAGGAGTTAGTGAGTCATCCATATTGCTCAGTTTTGATTTTGATCTTGGTGTATTTTGGTTTCTTTCTGTGATTGTAGGCTTCTAGGAGTAAGCCTAGTCTTTGGGCGAGATGATGTAGTGCCTCTCCCATTTGATTTATGTAAGTCATCTTGATAGATGTAACCTTGTTGATCTCTCCTTGAGAAGTGATCATGATTGGGACCATGAGTGGTCTACATCCTTGAGGTGATTGGATTTATGTTACTATATCAATTACTTTGATTATTCTTATGGCTGATTTATGAGATTATGATGTGTTAAATGGTTCACTAAGGTTTGTGCCAGTGGTCACCGGGATCGCGCATGGTAACATGAGGTTGTTTCATGATTATCGTGAGATGTGTGTAGAGATTGCACTATGTATTATTACCATGCTGCACTAGACTAGGTTCTTGTAGCAATGGTTAGTCATGTTTATGACGATGTTTGCTTATGTGTTTTAAGTGCCTTTTTAATGTTGTGAAAACTACCATTATTAAATATTTAAATAATTAGAAATGGATTGTCCATGTTGGATTTATTGGTTATATATTGCAGATATTTACTTTGTTATATTTTGATCTGAGAGATATCTTGTTACTCATGTTATGTTTTACATTTGAGATGACCTGAGGGTCAAATGTTATGCTTTGATCTTAGTACCATGGATGCTTTATTGCCATGATGTTCAGTTTATCATATTTTTATGTTGATGTCATTTTGAGATGATAGTAGGTCTATGAGGATATCTGATTATTTGGTATTTGGGCATATCTTTGATTATGTTATGTGGTGAATTTAATGTTATAGGTATTTACTTCATTCCTACGTTATTATGCTATACATGAACGTGAGTGATGTAAATTGATTATTTTGGTATAATTGAAGAAATGGTTAAATTAGGTGATTTAATGCATTTATTGCTTCGACTATGTGTTATATGCAATTGCACTTGATCGTGTATTTTAGTGTGCAAGATTTATATCCCTGGTAGTGGCACATGGAGTTAGTGATTCAACTATTCATATTTTACCAATGTTGTCCATGTATGGGCGACATATCTTTATATTAATTGATTAATTGATCCTTTCGATGATTATTAAATTTGAACTCATTTGCATTATGTGATTAGATTAGTGAGCATCACTGTACATCTAGAGGTTCTCATTGTCGCGAAAGTTGGTAAGGACATTTTTGTGTTTTAGGTTTTTGGGCTTTATTTAATTGATTTTTAATTTCTAGCAACTTTTCCATAGATGAATTCCTATTACTAGGAATAGCCTATTTTTGTTTGGGTTGATTCGAGGTTTAACTAGGTTGGCTAGTTATTTTCCCTAATCGATTATTCACTTGAAAAGTGAACAAGTATCCAAAAAAGAATTTAATTCCTCACTTCTCACTTTTGAATTAGAAAGTTTGAAAGTAAAACCCAAAATCCTCTTCATGAGGATTTATTGTTTTGTTCCTTGTGGGAGCTATGGGTGTGGGATGTAATACAAACAAACAAATAAGCATAAATAAAAAATATATATTCAAATAAATATGTTTAACCATATTCAATTTTCACAAGATCAAGCCCATTAGATCCAGCTCAGGGAGACCTTGGATTGCAATGATTTTTGGCTACTTCTGCGAGAATTTTATTTTATGGTTCAAATTCCTATTTTGTCCTTTTGATTGTGAGGTAGGGTTCTCTTGTTTTATTGTTTTAGCTCCATTTTTGCTTTTATTTTTGATAGTCATTTGTTAGAAGGTTGAGAACTAGTGTTCCCCTCCATGCTAGCCCATTTTGCATACGAACTCCAAACTCAGATTTTATTTGATATTTGTGGCTTTTGTGCCCTAAGACCAAATGGGTTTTAATTTCAAAGTTTTTGAGTTTAGAGGTTTTTTACCTCAGCTTGTGTGCCACCTAGTTTTCTTAGGTTTTCTTGGCATGATGTTGGTCATGGACTTGAATTATCCATAGGATGTTAGTTAGACCATTATTTCACTTTTATGTTTGCACTAGGATGTGTGTCACATCTATACTTCCAACTTTGTTTTTAGTTGAGTGATTTTATACCTGGTGTCATGGTTTCTTTTGGACCCTTGTTTTGTTTCGTGGACACTAGGATTCATGTAGAATCCATACTCCTGGATTGAGGTCGGTTGAGTGGGTTCATGATGTTTGGCCTCATTGTATCATTGGGATTCATGTAGAATCCTTACTCCTAGTTGAGGTTGTTGAGTGATTTCATGATGTTTGGTTTTATTGTCTTTAGGATTCATGTAGAATCTATCCTTCCAAGTTGTTTTCGGTTGAGTGATATTTTGCTTATGTTCTTATCCAATCCTTGTGTTATGATCTTTGTGATAGAGGTGTGCCACACACAAGTATGTGTATGTATATTTGTTGGGTGAGTTGTGAGGACCAATCTTCCATGGTACTTCCAAAAGTTATGATCATTGGGGTTGGGTTGAGAATTTGCATGCCTATGGGCACTCATCGTTGGATGAGCATGGGTAGGGTAGGGTAGCATATGGAGGGGCTTCTATCTTGCAACTTGGTGACTATTTCCTATTGGTTAGCAGAAGTTTAATACAAGTGATAACTAAATGAAAATGTGTGAATGGTAATGAAACTTAAGATAATTAAAATGTTGGGAAGTGTACCTTTCATTGGGGAGAGTTACCACATGGATTGTGTGCCTTCCATTGGGGTGTGCAGCTACCAAACTAGCTTGGGCTTGTCGATGCCCAATGACTCTCCATGATGTTAACCCCTACTTAGTAGCCCCTTGAGTGTTTGACCAGGACATATAGTTTATGCATTATCTATGTTCTTGGTTTCAGTCATCATTACTATCTATTTGAGTGTTAGTCATGGGCATTGTGCTTGTGTGTGTTTGTGGTTGGATCATTATCTCCATTAGCATAGCGGGAGTGGACCTATAGGTTCCACATGGTTGGGAGGTGTATCAACCTATACCACTACCAGGGGCTGATGTACAGAGATGATCTTTTGTCCTAGTACGACTGTTGCTTGATGTTTTCACTTGGTACTTTGTGTTCTAGAGTATGTTTTCTTGTGATTTATGCTTTCATTGGAATGCTTGGATATCATCTTTTGATGATGTTAGTTTATTTGACACATTCCTATACTATGATATTTAGCATATGATTAGATGATGTGAATTACTTCGTTGGAGTCTCTATTGCTTATCGGTCTAACATGTTAGATTTCCTATTCGTATGATATTTAGCATATGATATATGATGTGGTTGATTTATTAGAATATCTAATGATTTACTTTTAGCATGTTAGATTTCCTTATTCTTATGTTGTAGCATGTTTTAGAAGTGGTATCCTCATAAGATAGCATTGATGATTTGGTCAGTGGTTTGGGATGTTACACGTGGGGGATGGCTAGGACCCATGATGGTCTTATGACACTATTAATGGTTGGGAGGAATCCTGTACTTAGTTTGGTTATTCAGTTATTGTGATGTTATTTCTGTACACTGCAATGTTGCTTCTACACATTGCAATGTTGCTTTCAATACATCCTTTTTACTACTATGCTTTAGATGGATAGATGTTCCTCTTTCTTGTTTCTTGGAATCTTGTTTTTTATGCTCTCAAGTGTTTGTTCCTTGATCTATGTGGATTTGGTACTTCCCAATGTGGAGGTTTTGAACTTTGGTTTTCTCTTTAGTTCTCCTTAGAGTTTGTTTCTTGCATTCCTAGGTGACCATGTGTTAGCATGGGGTGATACAATATAGTGTCACATGCCCAATAGAGATCTGTCGTGCAATCCTTGATTGTATCACTCGTCTAGGAAAGTATCACAACCCCTTTGAAGAAGTGTCATATGATACTTGTAAAGTACCATACACCCTCTTGAGATGTGTCACCCAAGCCTTGAAAGTGGTGCACCCCTATTGGCATTAAATTATTATTGCCATTAGTGACAAAACTTATCTATATCAGTATAGCTACTAAGCTTAGCACTCAGTTTCCTACACTCTTCGAGCATTCTAGTGTTAACCAAGCTTTGAAGTGTTCAGCAGATTACACCGAGCAAAAAAGTGGCTACTGAGTGAATACAAGCAATGTGAAGACCAACAATGTCTATCGATCTTTTCAGTATCTACTGAGCAGTAAGTTTGTGTCATGGAAATTCAGTGTAAATTGAGCATTGGAAGAAGTAGTGTTTACCGAATGAAGCAAGGTAAACTCAGTGTGCAGTATCTATCGAGTGACACTACATCTACCAAGTCACCAGTGGTCACCGAGTTTAGAACTACATCAAGTGATCAGTATGGACCGAGCCTTCACTTCTACCAAGTGCATGATGATGCCATGTAATGTAGTGAACACCGAGTATCAGAAGGGGACCGAGTCAGTTCAGTGAACCTGAGTTATTTACTATTGGGCGAACTTTGTAATGTGTTGCTCACTTGTATTTTGGCCAACCTTGCAGTTTTGTAAATTGGAAAGGTATATAGTAAGATGCATTGTAAGATATCAATATATATCGAAGTACTAAGAAGTATTTTTGAGAAATGCATGCGAAGGATTATCAACAATAGTTTAAGGAATGTAGCAAGGTCAACACAAAAGCAGAAAAGTAATATCTATCACATAAGGTGATCAGTGCATAACATATCTTATCAGCAATTAGTTGTAAGTAGATCCATTGCTTCATCCTAATAGGTGAATCAGTTTCTAAATCCTTTGACAGGGTAGACTTACAGTCTTTGTATAAATCTCTTAACCAAGTGCATACTTCATTGTATGTTTGTAAATCCTCTAACAAGGTGGACCTAGCAGTCCTTTGTGCTCTTAACAGGGTAGATCACTAGAAGTGGTCAATGTAAACCTTAACAGGCCAAATTTGTGTTGCGGTAGTGAAGTTTTATGGGTACTATCCCCACCCCAGTTTTACTTTCTATTTGGAAGGTTTCTAGGTCACCAAAACATTGTGTTCTTTTGTGTTATGAATGTTTTATCTTTGAATACTATTGTATGCAGCAAATTAGATGAATGAATGATGAATGATATCTATAGTTAAATACATAATTAATTGAAAAGTTTTGAGGTTACTGATTCACCCCTCCTCTCTCAGTATCCTAGCTAGTCTTGATTATTTCCAACAACCCCTTCTTGAGAAAGGTCATACGATATTGGAAAGTATCACCCAATGTTGATTTAAAGTATTGCCTAGTATTTGCAAAAACTTGTCCGGGCACACATCGGGCACTTTTCAGTTTGACCCAAACTTTTTGGGAAGTATTTTGGTTACCCTTTTAGGTTCTCTTCAGTCCTTTAGTGTCACATTTTGAATTTGGAATGCTTTGATTCGAATTCAGTTTTGCATCTTCCGTTGTTAGGTGTTTTGGTCACTAGTGGCATTTGGAGATTCGTTGGTTGTCGAGATTGTGATTAAGTCTTCTGTTGCGATCTTTGTGATCCTTGTATGATTTTTTCATGTGTATTCATACTGGTAATTTTTTTTTATCTTGGCTTATGTTGAATCCTTGTTCCAAGGATCTCTGGGTGAGGCCAAGTAGGAAAAAAAAAATCCCATGTTGAATCTATTTCCAACCATATTAGGGAATTCGAGGCCAAGTAGGAAAAAAAGATGACATGTAATATTTTTGTGCTATTGAATGAAAGAACCAAACACTAGAAAAAATGTGTCCAAGCATTGAAGAGCATTTCTAACATTTTCTTCATATTCAACAAGAGTGAGAAAGGAGTCATTATAAAAGTTCCCATTGAAAATTTGAATATGTGAATCCCATAAGGATTTTCCTTTGATAATTATAGAAGAGATTCCATTCATGAGAAGGTAGTTAGAGCCTTCAATAAAAATAACATATAGAGTTGAAGCCAAAGTGATAAAGAGTTTCTAGTTTCTAATCACTTCTCTATATTTCTTGGTCAATTTGAATTTAATACTCTTAAAGAACCTCCTAAGTCATGATCATAAAAGATTAGAGTGGCGAGGTTACTATCATTAACACTCTTTACTAGGGCTCTAAATCAATTTAAAAAGATATTAAACCTTGTTTGTAAACATATCTTTACAAGCATGTCACTACACGATGAAATTCCTTTAGGACTATCTTGCAGGAATGTAAAGACTTTAAAACCTATCAAAAATACTTATAACCAATCCAAATTGTTTGGTCTCTATTGCACTTCTTTATTAATCTCATGACTTTGTCCTTATAGGCCTACTAGTCTTTTAGGACATAATCGACCCTGTGCTTAGGGTTTTTGGGATTTAATTCAAAAATTTGACAAATGTCATTATGAAAAAATGGCCATCTAGAGAACCCATTTGGAAGAACTAAAATATTTTGTAGGTTTGGGTTTCTAATCCTCCATACATTACCAAACCCCAATTAAGGCCAAATAAGCTTATTTATAACTAAAAACTGGTCTAGCTTACTAAATGCCATTAAAATGGATTTATACACACTTGATTTATTGGTTTCAGTCTCTTATCATCTTATTTCACCTTTTTTGATCATTAGATGGTTGTATCCAATCTATCTCTACAAGTTATCAACTTTGGTACTCAAAAAAACCTAGTTGGGATATTAAAGGTTCACCTAGGGCATGACCTTAAAATTCACAAGTTGAGATCCCTAGATTGCTACCAATTGGAAAATAATGTACATGGACTTTTTTTTAAGACCTCCAATCGTCATGAAAATCCCATGGTAGTGTTTCAAATTTGAGGCATTGTTTGGGACAATCCCTTGAACTGCTAGTTAACAATAATCAATGGTTTGTCTTTTATTTGGCTCTATAAAATTGTACATAAACTCACACCAAAGCACAAAGAGGATTAAAATTATCTACTCTTACTATCTACATTGATAAGAATCAACATTCAATCCATAACATGTGAGTTTCTCATGTTGCAAGTGACTTTGCAAGATTTTGCAAGGAAATTGTCACTAAAAATATATCATCGAAACATCAACATGTCTTCCAACCTTCTCACAATGGTTTGAAATGTCTTAAATATGTCAATGAAACATTCTCAAAATACCCAAGTAAACCCATAATTGATTAGGTACAAAAATTTAAAACTTGCCAAATCTTATCAAGTAATATTGCAAAGTTGCAAAAGTTGTCATGACAATCTTTTTGCAATTTTTTGCAACCTTGGCTTCCTCAGTACATATATTCAATCTATTGGTGAAGAATGATTTACATAGACTGCCTAATCATGTCAATCATAAAAACATGAATTCCTAATCATTTTTGCATAATTTTACATATAGCTCCCAAAATTGGTATATTTGACAACTTTTTGCCCAATTACGCAACACTTGGCCAAATCACAACATTTTGACATTCTTGTCATTATTTTACTCTAAATATGTAAAACTCAATCCAAGCCTCCTAATGGACTCTCACATTTCCCTTATTCACACCATGACCCATACAAGGTCTTGCAAGCTAAAATTTGAGGGCTTAAGAATTAAACACTTAGGTGCTCCTGCAACATTCTTATCTACTAGAAAAGAGGTCAAATAAAAATAGGTGATAATATTTTGGTATCTAAACCCATATTATTGAAATATATTTTAGGTACCCATGTAGCTTCAGCATTAGAAATATTCTTCCACTTGACCAAGTGCTCCATGTAAATTTTGTGTTTGGTCTTTTTAGTAACTCTAGATCCTAATACCTTCTCTACTTGAGGTTTAGGTTGATTAGAAAGTGATTGAAATTCAAAAACCATGTCTTCAATAGTGGAGACTTCATTACCATCTTCTTGGTCAGGTACCTAATAAGGAATTAATTCTACTATATTAAAAGTGGAAGATAAAGCTATATCCTTGGGTAGAGCAATTTTGTAAGCATTATGTCAATATTTCTCCAAGATCTTGCATGGGAAAATCCTCCTCATTTGTATTTTTTAAATAACTCCCTTAGGTAACCTTTCCGATTTTAGGAGGAATATTCAAATCACCCACTTGATACTAAACATCTCTCTTTTTCTTTAATCTTTTGGGTATTCATAATCAAGGTTTGGTTTAGTTGTCCATAAACCTTTTTCATGATTGGAAAAAGTCCTATGCATAGTGAATCCTCTTTTCTACCCCTACAAGGTCTCTAATCTCTAGTATTTCCCTTGGTTGTATACAATAAATAACTTTAAATGAAATTTTACATGTGATCCTATGAACTATGTTATTCTAAGAAAATTCAGCTTGGTGAATTATTTAGTACCATACCTAGCCATGTTCCTCAGCCAAAAACCTTAAGAGGTATCCCAAGCTCTTGTTGAAAACTTCTATCTTCCCATCTATTTGGGGATGGTATTTAGACCCAAATGAGAGATCAGTGCCTAGTATTTTACATAATATCTTCCTCTAATAAATTTAGAGTCTTTATTAGATACAACACCAACAAGAAATCCATGGATTTTGATTACTTCTTTGAAGGAAAAATTGGCTATTTGATATACATTACAAGTTACCTTACATGGAATGAAGTGGGTCATCTTGCTAAATTTGTCCACTACTACAAAGATATTATGAAATCCATTCTTGGTCCCAGGCAACCTAATAACAAAATCCATGCTAACATATTCTCATGGGCTAATAGGAATGGGTAACTTGGTAGATATAAACCTACATTAGAAGATGTGCCTTATGCTTTTTGGTATATGGTTCATCTCTCTACATACCTCTAACATTTTTTTTGCATCTTAGGTCAATATTAGAATCTTTGTACCAACTCCTATATTTTATTAAGCCTGATATGTGCTCCTAGACTTCCATTTTTATTCTCTTGGATCAGGTTTTCCCTCATGGATACTCTAAGTACACATATATTACCTCCTCTAAATAATAACCCTTCTTTTAAAGTGTAATCTTCATATTGAAAGTGATTTTGAAAGTTTTTCTATACCCTATAAGCTACAAAAAAGTTTTCATCCTCTTGATATAACTCTTAGAAGCTTTCAATCCCTATGTTTCTTAGGGTGAGTGCACCAAGATGGTGTACAAAAAGGGGGGTATAGGTGGACACCATTTTTTTTGAAATTAGGTAAATATGAACTTGGAGGAGACATTTGAGGTTCTTCCACTCAAAATGAAAATATGTGTAAAATATATAAATTGTAGTGTTTTGAATCTACTTTCTAAACTACTAGAGTTTGTATAAAATTGATAAGATTAGGTGGGTCAAACTGTTGGAATTGACAAGTGGGAAGATTTACTTCTGATAGGGGGGGTGAATCAAAAGTAACTGACTTTAACCATTTTAAAACCTTTTAGCTGAAATCATTCACATGCACCTAATTGATCTAATAAATATGAAAGTAAAGGCATGCATGAAAATAGATAACACAAGATTTGGTAACCCAGAAACCCTCCAAAATGAGAAGGTAAAACTGGGGTGGGGATGACACCCACAAAGTATCACTGCAACAATATGTAACTATTCGAGGTTACAAAGTTTGACCACTTCCAATGCTCAACCCTATGAAAGGCATGTCCCGTTAAAGGCTTTACACCCTGTTAAAAATGACTTGGTTAAAGGATTTACAAACATTCACTTGGAATGTTACCTTGTTAAGGGATTTATAATCCTATTAAGGATCTACAATACGGCTACTAAACCAATATAGCTGCTAAGCCAACCTATCAACATAGGATTTCCATTCTCATAATACAATGGTTAGAAAGTATGGTATAATGTCTTGACCTGATGACTTGCAATCCTCAATTGCTAATTTCAGATCCACATTCAGCTCTAACTACTTTGATCCTTGCTTGATCTGATATGTCACTCTTTGAAACTTTGGTACTTTGTTCTTGATCAACTAGATTATGCAATGTTGCTTTGTTCTTCACTAAGTCTTTACATCCTTCTGCACTTTGGTATAACTCACCCATATACTTCCTCATGCACTTCTCACACACACACAATGGGGTTTCATCCTCCTTTTAAATATTTTGAAGACTTAGGGTTAGGTATGAATCTATGATCAATAATCACTCTTCATTTCCAGCTCAATTCTTGCACTTTTCCTATTGGTTGCATGCCTTCTCCATTTTTCTTATTGGCTGCATGTTGATGACATAGTAATGCAAAAGATTTGATCTTATCTTCAAGATCCTTCATGATTCATCCATTGTCAACTTCAAAAATGGTTTACATCTAAGTTTGTGAAGGCACAAACTCATATGTTGATTCTGTGTTACTCGACACTTAGTAGTTGCTAATGCTCGACACATATAGGAATTATGTTTTATTCAACTCTTATATTATTTATGTTTCACTCGGCTCTTATAGCATTTATGTTTCACTCAACATCACTTATCACTCGGTACTTGAACTTTTCTTAGCACCTGAAGTTCACTAAGAACCTGAAGTTCACTCGACGTCTATTGAATCTCTAGCTCGACAGACACTGTAGCTTGGCTTCTGTATTATACTCGACATCATCTTGAGAAGTGGTTAAGTGTGTTGACACTCAATTTTCAAAACCAATATGAGACCAACAATCTCCCCCTTTGACATGAGTGGCAAAAGCACTTAACTAAAACATTATGAATATGAACTCTATGAGTATACTACATATTCTATTCAGCATATGTACAAGACTTCAAAAATTTGTTTAAAATTCTGTAGAAAATTATATGCCTCAAAATCTTGTAACTCTCCCTGAGTTGATAAGCCATTTCTATAACCAAAAACCCTTGTGCTGAATTTGTTTCATGCTAATGTATCTGATACTCTTTGCCTTGTTTGCCTTATCATTCTTTTGCCTCTATTTCTGTGTACCCTGTTTCTGCTTTGTTTGTATTATGTCTTTTTTTCTGCTCCCCATTTCACATCTTCTTGCAATTTTACATCCTTTTGGCCTTATTTCCTTCAAAATATGAATATCTCCCCCTTTGGATATTCTTTATTACTTCCATCAAAGAATGTGTTATCTCCTCATTCTTATTTACATCTCCCCCATGCAATAATAAATATCTCCCCCTTTTTATTTACACAATGCTTATCTCCCACTTTTTGACATTTATGTCAAAGGTTCCTAAGAATGAATAGAATATTTAGGAAAAAATGTTTTGTTCACCTCCATGATCATCTTCAAAGAAGCATCCAAATTGTCTAAAGCAATTTCCAGTGATTTGTGCTAGATGGCTATCTCTACTGCAAGATGTACTAGTCTTTTTAGGGTAGAAAGATTAGGATCTTTCTTTAGAACATTTTTTGCATAGGCAATTTCTTTATGGAGTACTTCTAGATGTGGGGTAATGGAAGATTGAATTTGTATCAATTTGGCCTTGACATTGGCCTCTTCTATTGTTAATATAGCTAACTCTTTTTGTGTGAAGCGTATTTGCAAAATGCTTCTCACTTTGAGTTGGATCTTTGGGTAGCTATGTGCTAGAAATGTTGAGATTTAATTCCAAGCTCAATATTCTTTGGCTAGTTTCTTGTGTGAAGAATGATGAGTCACACAATTTTGAGTACAATGAGAAGATATTCTCAAGTATTGTCTTCACTTTCTCAACCTTCTTAGCCAATTCAACTTGTAAAAGTGCTATTTCACTAGATATTTTCTCATTGACTTTCATTTGAAACTTTTTTTTCAGACCATTCTAATAATTTAACATTAGTATCAAGGTCTTCATTTTGTACCTGATCCATAATATTGGACAATTCCTCTATGACAGGATGGGTTTCATCAAGTAATTGCAAGCTAAATGAATCAACCTTGATTTCTACAAGTTCTTGCTTTTTTCTATGCTCATTTCTAAGTATCTCTTGTCTCTTCCTTCTCTCTAGTGCCTCTTGCACTTCATTTATCTAAGCTAGGTTCATTGTCCTAGAGTCATAACTAGGTATGACTATTTCTTCATCAAGTGTAGAGTTTCCATAGTGAAGTACCATTGCAACCTTGGTGGATCTCGAGCTTGGTGCTGAAATCTATAATGGTACTGCATCAGTGCTCAGCTTTTTGGTAGGAGTCCCTAAGGTATGCAAGTTTACCAATGTCTATATTGATTCCCACTACTTAGGGGTTTTCTCCTCTTCCTTCTCTTCTTCTCTACTACCTTGATCAATAATGATGATTTGAGGAGGTGCACCTTGGTTTTGTCCTGTAGGAACATCCTGTCCTGTTTATTCCTTTGCTGGCTCCTCGGTAGTTGTTGTTGCTATAATTATATGATCAACCTTAGCAATTGTTTCTTGTGCTTCTTGCTCTTTAGGTTGATTTGTTGTAGCTATGGGAGGTTGTGAAGGTAGTTCTTGTGTTTTTTCCTTCTCCCTTGTAATTTCTACTACAACCTTTTGTAATTCTTCCACACTCACCAAAACTAGATTTGTGCATAGCTGTGATTGCACTGTAGTTTGGTGAAGGATCATTTTGAGATCCTCTATAGTCAATGGATTGATGTTTTGACCTAAAGGTATCAGGAACATCCTTGACAATTACTATTTCTACAGGTGTTGTATGTGGAGGACTTGGTGGTGGCAGTTGGGTGTCTTGGACACTCTGTTCTGGTTGCTACTCTTTAGTTGTTGCCTCTTCACCTTGTGTCTTCTCCACTATTTCCTCTTCTTTTTCTTTCTCTCTCTCTTCATATTTCTCATTCTCTTCTTCTTCTTCATCATTTCTCCTTTCAAATGGGTCTTCTTACCCTTCCTTTATAGTAGTTAATCCATCAATTAGTTTCCACATTTGTGTGGACTTTTGCACAACATCTTCTATTTGGTTTTGCAAACTTCTAAAGGCTCTACATTTGGGTGCAATTTTTCTCCCATGTTTCTTACTAGCCTTAGTTATTTGACCTTTAGTAAGGTCTGACATTACATGAGCCAATGTAGACTCCCTTATTTCCTTTTCCATCTTAAGGTAGTAATGCCATTTATTCTCTACAATAGAGCTTAACTTCTTAGGCATTGAATTGTCTAGTTCAAGTGGGGTGGTCTTGAACTTAGCCATCATAGTGTAGATGGACTCTTCCACTATGTTTTTTGTGTGCCTTTGAAAACTTATTAAAATCAATGGTCTTTATACCAGTTAGATCTACATTATATCTAATGTTATTACAAATATTTTCCAATTTAGATTGGGTAGAACATCTTACCAATCTAAATTTATCTTCATTAGACTCTGTCCTTTCTTCATCTGATTCAGGAGGTGCAACATACTTTCTTCTCTTCTTTGGTTATGTAGGCCCTCCTTGCTCTATTGCATTTTTTTTTCTCTTGTTCTTTTGCCACTTGGGTTGTTGCCTTAGTATCTTCCCTTGTACTTGGCTTGGCGAGGCTTGGCTTGGTTGCCTTCTTCTTCCCCTTTGGCTATGCAATTGGCTATTTTTGTGCTTTTCCTTTCTTGGGCTCTAGCTTTGGTGCTTCTTGCTCATCACCTTCCTTTTCTTCTACATCCTCCCCATACCTTGGGTTAAAGCAAGTGGTTCCCGATCTTGTTCCTCTTCATCATCCTTAGCTTCTTCACCTTCTTCTTCTTCTTGTGTCATGCCTTCCATGGCCTTTAATTTCTTTACAAGTTTGTCTTTCTTCTTCAATGTGGAGGCAGCCTTTGACTCCATATCCACTTTTGATTAGACCACATCATAGGTTCCAAAATGTGGTGCATTCTTGTCTATTCCTCTACTAGTAATGCAGTTATTGCTGTTGATGTCTCATCTATGTTTATTTCATAGCCAAGAGGTCTTAACCATCTCACTATGGGTATGGCAACTTGAGTGTATGTATAGTCATATCTACAAAAAAACATACATCATTTACATGTTTCTCTACAATGAAACTAGTATTCTTAGCCTTTGCTTCATTGACTTCTTGAAGTTTTCAAAATAGCTAGTCATAAGGGTCTCAAAATTAGCTCCCATTTGCTCTATGTATTCATTGACTTGAGCTATTATAGACCTATTTGTCTTTCATGCAACTTTTCCAAAAGAAGGAAATTCATTCTACACATAAAAGAATATACAAATCAAAATGGCACCAAATTTGCATTGGGCTCCTTGGTTCTCCTGATTGCTACTAAATTTTACATTAATCTATTATAGTTGCAGTTCTGCAAGATCATAAGTATGATCCTTTTTCAACAATTTGTAGCGTATATCTACTACAATGCAAGGCACATTGTTAAGTCTGCTGGTTTGGTAGAATTTATGTGCAACAACCCTAACAAAAAAATCAACAAGAGGGTCTTGATTGCCATCCCTCTCTTGTTCCACTTGACACCAATACTTTTGTCAATTGCCTCCTTAGAATCACTCCTAAGGGTCTTTGGCCGATCTAGGGTTGGGTACCCTATTACTCTATAAATAATTCTTTTTGTGATTTTCATTGGGCCATCCTCCAACCATAAGCTTACATCATGTATTATGCTCAGTACTAGTTTGATCCATTCAGTCTTGAATATTGTAGGGAATTCTAGGGCATACGTTAAACCCTTTTTCTCAATAATTTGATATTCTTCCTTCAATAATCCATTTTCACACAGTCTCTCATAGGATTCCCTCATTTCCATGTCACCTATGGCTCCAATCTTGCAATTGTAACATTTCCTAACATCTTGAACCATAACTACCTTAGGGGGTATGATAGATAGGGCTCCAACAAGGTCATTTTTATACACTACCTCTAGTATTGGTTGGAAATTAGGTTTTTTTACCTCATTTGACACTAGCTAGACTTCAAATGGTTCCTTCTCCTAAGTTTTCTTAGAACTAGAAGCTATTTTGTGTGAACTAGGGTTTGTACACAAAGAAAATTATGACTACGTAGCTTAGCACAAATGCAAATACCTCAAGATCGATGAAATCGTGCTGAAATGCTATTGAAATCTACTTAAACACTAGATTCTCTACTATGAAGTTGCTCTACACTCTTTTTTGTCTTTGCTATTCATTTGCGATGAAGAAAAATGATTGAGAATGCGATAATATACCCTATTTTTTATTGCATTTAATGCTTAGTGCAGTTACAACTATCCACTTTGCTTCTAAAGAATTTCTGCATTACTTAGCTTGCATTGCCTTTTCCATCACTCAGCTTCAACTGCCTTATCATCACTCAGCTTCCATAGGAGTATTACTTTACTCAGCTTCAATTGAGATTTCTCTTCACTCGGCTTCCTCTACCAACTCGGCTCCAACTAATCATTTGACTTCTACTGATTTTGATAGTTAACTCAATATGCACTTGAATTTTACTTGGCATATGAGGGAGACTTGACAACATTTGTAAAATCTTGAAAATTTAACTTTGCATCTCTATTCATACTGATGTATGATAAAGCTTTTAAAATGAATTCCTCATGCCTTCTCTTTGCTCAGTTTGATGAAGTGTGACCACTTGAACTTTCAGGTGAAGTGATCCCTTCATTTGATGTGCTACACCCATCTTTCTTCTTCCATGTCTTATTCATTTCTCCTTTGATGTGTTCAACATCTTCCTTCTCTTTTCCTTTATTGTTCCTTGAGTTGGGTGCCTTTGACCTTGTTGGGCAATTCTTCCTAATATGACCAGTCTTCAAGCAACTGAAACATGTGGTTTGGCTCAACCATCTACTATAGTTCACTTTGAAATGTGTCCTTATGCAATTTCTAGGAATGTGTCCGTATTACTGACAGTAATGATAGCTATACCTAGTGTTGCAGTCCCAATTGTAGTGATGTCCATGGTTATTTCCCCTTGTTAGCTGATTTGGTATCCACATAGGCTTTGATCTGCACTCAAAATTTGTATGTCCATACTTCTTACAATTGTAGTAGTGACCTTCAAATATTGGTGTTTTGATAGTCCTTGTCTTATAGTTATGTGCTTGGTGTCCTTGTTTTTTGCACTTATGATAATGACTCACATTCTTAGGTTATTCATGTCGATGGACATTCTTGCTCCTACATACATTAGAGGTATGTCCCTTTTTACCATAGAAATGACAAGTAGGTTTAGTGTTCTTACCTTTGTTACTCCTTTCTTCTATAGTCTTGGATACTCTCCTTATTTAGTGCTGATGTATCCTAGTCCTAAAGTATCATTGCTTGCCCTTGGTGATTTTAGTAGATGCTCAAAGTACTTGATGGCCTCATTAGGTTTGTTGAAGCTCTTTGCAATCTCCTTTTTTCTTTTCAAGTCATTTTGTGATTGTTCATTTTGTATCTTTAGTGTAGAGATCTCAATATCCTTGACATTCAGTTCATGATGTGTATTCATCATATAGCTTAGGGTGTCTAGCTGCATGTTTGAAATCCTAGCAAGCTCAATTGACTTTTCTTCCAATCTGTTGGCAAGGTTTCTCTTGTCTTCTTCTAGCATTGCCTTGTCTTTGATGGCTCTTTCCTTCTATTCAGTCACCTTACAAAGCATCATGGCTTGTGATTCTTGTTCAAGCTTGAGTGTTCTGCTTTCTTCTGCTTGAGCTCTATTCTTCTCCATCAAGTCTGCTATTGCTACATCAAACTCTTTGGAATATCCATTTGTAAATAGGTTTGAGGTGTTAATATCCTTGTATTGTGTATCATTCTCAGCTATGGCAATCTCTCTTCTTCTCTTTAAGGATTTTCTCAGTTCCTCTTTGGCTTCTTCGAAAGCATGTAAAGAAAGTTGTAAATCAATTTCCTGATTCTCTATGATCTTCCCAAGTTTTTAGACTTTCATTTCCGGATCTTTTCTCCAAGCTGTAAGGCTCCTCCTTATGAGAACTTGGCTTTGATGCCAATAGTTGGAATTTACAAGTGGAAAAATTTACTTCTGAGGAGGGGGGGGGGGGGGGGGGGGGGGGTGGTGGTGAATAAGAAGTAACTAACTTGAACCATTTTAAAACCTTTTTGCTGAAATCTTTCACATGCATATAATTCATCTAATAAACATGAAAGTAAAGGTATGCATGAAAATAGATAACACAAGATTTGGTAACCTAGAAACCCTTAAAAATGAGAAGGTAAAATTGGGGTGGGGATGACACCCACAAAGTTTCACTGCAACATGTAACTATTCATGGTTACAAAGTTTGACCACTTCCAATGGTCTGTCCTATGAAAGGTCTGTCCTATTAAAGACTTTACAACCTATTAAAAGTGACTTGGTTAAAGTATTTACAAACATTCACTTGGAATGCTACCCTATTAAAGGATTTATAATCATATTAAGGATCTACAATATGACTGCTAAACCAATATAGTTGCTAAGCCAACCTATCAACATAGTATTTCCATTCTCACAATACAATGGTTAGAAAGTATGGTAGAATGTCTTGACTTGATGACTTGCAATCCTCAATTGCTAATTTCAGATCCTCATTCAGCTCTGACTACTCTGATCCTTGCTTGATCTGATATGTCACTTTTTGAAACTCTGGTACTTTGTTCTTGATCAACTGGATTCTGCAATGCTACTCTACTCTTCACTAAGTCTTTACACCCTTCTGCACTTTGCTATAATTCACCCATATACTTCCTCATGCACTTCTCACACGCACACAATGGGGTTTTTTCCTCCTTTTGAAGATTTTAAAGACTTAGGGTTAGGTATGAATCTATGATCAATAATCACTCTTCATTTCTCGCTCAATTCGTGCACTTTTCCTATTGGTTGCATGCCTTCTCCATTTTTCTTATTGGTTGCATGCTAATTACATAGGTAATGCAAAAGATTCAATCTTATCTTCAAGATCCTTTGTGATTCATCCTCTGTTAGCTTCAAAAATGGTTTACATATGAGTTTGTGAAGGCACAAACTCATATGTTGATTTTGTGTTACTGGACATTTACTAGTTGTTGATTCTTGGCACATATAGGAATTTTGTTTCACTCAGCTCTTGTAGCATTTCTATTTCACTTGGCTCTTATAGCATTTTTGTTTGACTCGGCATCTATACTTTGCTCGGCACCTATAGTGACTCGACATCACTTATCACTTGGCACTTGAACTTCACTAGACACCTGAAGTTCACTCGGCACCTATTGAATCTCTAGCTCGACACACACTATAGCTCAGATTCTGTATTATACTTGACATCATCTTGAGAATTGGTTAAGTGTGTTGGCACTCAATTGTCAAAGCCAATCTGAGACCAACACAAACCCTGTGCGCACAAAAAATAGTTACTAATTTCTTTAGAAAATATAACATAGCTATTTTCGTGTGTAGCACAAAAGACATATTTATATTTAGTATTTTGCATAAACCTTTGATAAGATGATAGTTAAGAGCCATATCTAGAATTTGTGTATTTTTTTTTGTAATTTTATAATGAGTATTTTGTTTTTTATGAATTATTGAATTGACTACATCCTTAAATTTTGGTGCATGTTCGTGTACTAAGCATAACTTGCATCAAAAAAACAAAGAATGGATTTTTTTGAAAGTATATAGAATCAAGTGTAGAAAAATAATATATAATTAATTTTGAATTTGGATAAGTATATCAAAAGTTTTAAAAAAATGGTAGACATATGTCTATAAGGAATGTCAAGGCATTGGTAAAAGTAGTTAAAGTTTGCATTGTTAATATTGTCCAAAAATAGGAAAATTTACATGGTTAGAAAGCTAAGAAAATGTGTAATATTAGAGATACCCACTTCAGCATTAGCAAACCTAATGAAGGAAAAGATGAGAATTCATTTTAGATAATGAAAAAATGTCTAAAGAAAAAAATTGGAGGGAAAATAGTCTCCCAAGCCTTTCAGTTGTTTCCCTATGCTATCACCAATCCATAACCCATTCGGGTTTCTAGGATTCAAATAAGCCAATTGGGTTATGAAAATGAAAAAGTGCATTCAAAACTCGATTGGATTTTGAAGAACTAAAAGTAGGCTTTACTCCAAAGGCCATAACTTTCACATATGAAGTCCGATTGACTTTGTTCAAAATGCATTGGATATCTATTAAAGAGATCTACAACATTATATAGATAAATAAATCCTATGTCATCAAAATTTTATTTGCCAT
This sequence comes from Cupressus sempervirens, assembly GCA_028749045.1. Classification (NCBI taxonomy): domain Eukaryota; kingdom Viridiplantae; phylum Streptophyta; class Pinopsida; order Cupressales; family Cupressaceae; genus Cupressus; species Cupressus sempervirens. The sequence goes on from CM053787.1 coordinate 259,255,658, forward strand.
CAATTTGAATTAAGAATAATCTAAAATAGGTAGTCATTATTTTCCAAATGTGTAATCAATAGGTAAACATAAATGCTAACATACTTGATGAGATCAAAATTTGCCTTTATTTTATGATTTTTAAGATACTTTGTTGATACTTTATTTATCTTTGTTAAAACATTTGTGGACCTATGTTTACCGAAACCTATGGGGTAGAAACTATGCCATCTTTTGCTAATATTATATATAGTATGCAGTATTTCATATAGTTATCAAAATGTGCATTCTTATATTTGAATTTAATTTGATAAATGTTTATTTGCGAACATGTTTTGTATTATAACTAACCTATTAATGAAGACTGAAAGATGATTGGAGGAATTCAAAAGCTAAGTGTCAACAAAATTTAAGGAAAAGAGAACACCAAGGAGCAACCATGGTGGAGGAAGTTTTAATGGTTCCAGAAGACATGACAACAAGTAAGGAGGAACTATGAAGACTTATTACCTTCTCTGCATTTACTCTATGACGAGTAGATGTTCAAACTTTATTATTCCTGTCTTAAGCTATTATTCCTTCTTCTCGCCTTCAGTTGTTATCTTCCTATTTTCTCTCTTGCGGATTTTAAGGTAGGTCATTTACTTTTCTGTTATGGAATAAATGGTGATTTCCTATATATATAGGAATTGACCCAAGTGTGTTAAGTTTTAGAACCAGTTAGAAGAAATAGTTTCTGAGAATAGACTGTTAACTTTTATAGTTGTGTTTTTATAGTTATGTGTTATTTAATGAATTTCTAAATTGAATGAAATAGTTTTCAACTTTTATCTTGTGTTATTAGTTTAGAGAATCCAACCAAGGGGACCCACTTGGAAGGTGGATTAGATTAGGATAAAATAGATTTATTTCCAAGCATTCATAGTATCTTAGTTAGAAGTTGTGAGTTCCTTCTGGTAGCATCACACTTTGTGAATGTTCCTGCAACATATGTGAGAACAATTTTAGTGGACGAACCAAGTTGGAATATTTGTTATCTTTTCATTGTATTTCCAATATTCATAGATTTAAGTGTGTTAGTTTCCTATAGAATAGTGTAAGTTCTTTTCCTTGCATTTTTCTTTCCCGCAGCATAAGCTTAGTGAATCATTAAGAGACCTAGTGCACATACTGTGTTGACCATTTCAAGTATATGTCCCTGGGTTGATAAGATTAAATGCACCTCATAGTGGGATAAATAGTCCTTAGTTTGAATATATTATTCCTAAGCAAGGCCTAGTGTATGACTATGATACACCTATTGTGAGGTGGGTCAATATTGTTGATTGTCTCTCTCTCAAACACACATACACACACTAAAAACTAACTAAATAAATCCTAAGATATATCTCTTACTAACTCCTAACCTTTCACATTCTTTAACTAACTCCTAACCTCTCTCTCTCTCTCTCTCTATCTAAATTGTTACCCTTAGGCATTATCTCTCTCAGAGTAATCCCTAAGCTCCCTCTCTCACACTAACCCCTAAACTCTCTCTCTCTCTCTCTCACACACACACACACACACACACACACACACACACACATACACACACACACACACACACACACACACACACACACACACACACATCACCCCCCTTTCTCTCAATTCCATCTCATTATCTCCATATTTCTCACTCTCTCCATCCTATCCCCTAATCTCTCTCTCTCTCCTATGTCCCTCTCTCCCCTAATATATCTCTCCTATATCTCTCTCTCTCTCTCTCATATTACCTAATCTATCTTTCCTATTTACCTCTCTCTCCATCACTTAATCTCTCTCTCACTCTCTCCATCTCTCTCTCTCTCACTCTCTTATCATATGTCATCTCCCTCTTCATATCCCCTACTCTCTCTCTCTATGTGAAGTTCCCATTTCAAGGATCAGAGGTTAGGGAGAGAGAGGAGAGAAGGGGAAGTAAGAGAGAGATGGAGAGAGTGAGAGGAGATTGGACATAGACAAAGAGTGAGAAATATGGAGAGAGAGAGAGAGAGAGAGAGAGAGAGAGAGAGAGAGAGAGAGAGAGAGAGAGAGAGAGAGAGAGAGATATATTATGGGATGAGAGAGAGAAGGGTTAGGAGTTGGCGTGAGAATGAGCAAGGTTAAGAGTTAGTAAGAGAGAGATTAGGAGTTAGTGAGTGAATGAGTGAGTGAGTTTTTATGTGAGAAATAGATATAGGGAGTGAAAGAGATGATAGAAATATAAAAACTATGATAATAGTCTTACCTACCTATTCGCTCCATATTTGGAAAATAATGACTACTTATTTAGGACAGTGATTGATTATAATGTATGGAAAATAAAATCTTCATTTCCTACTATTATTTTAGTTGGATTATGTTCTAGATCTCTTCAATATCTTTCCAACACATTTTGAAGAGAGTAAATCAAAGTTCGGATGTGAAAGTTATGGCTTTTGGAGTGGAGCTCATTTTTATTTCTTCAAAACCCGATCAGGTTTTGAATAGAATTTTCATTCTAGAAACCCAATTAGGTTTCAAAACACTATTGGGTTTTGTTTTTTAATGTATTTTTGCTAGGCTTGGTAACCAAGCCTATCCACTTTTTTAAATTTTAGATAACCCGTTTAGGTTATGAATAACCCAATTGAGTTATTCACTTTTTTAGTTTTTTTTGTGGTGTCCACTAAATTGTACACCATCTTTGTGCACCCACCCTTGAACTGAATCTCCTAGATTGTTAGTAGTCTCTTTCGCAATGCATCAACTACCTTATTGGACTGACCCTTTTTGTGTTTGATAGTAAAGGTGTAGGATTGTAGGTACTCTGCCCACTTCATATGCTTGTGGCTAAATTTATCTTGGGAATTTAGGAAGCTCAAAGCCTGATTATCAATGCAAAAAAAATATTTGGCTAGGAGATAATGTTTCCATTTTCTCAAGGTTTGAACTACTGCATTCAACTCCAATTTATAAGAAGAGTAATTTTTCCTTGGCCTTATTGAGATTTTCATTGAAAAAAGCTATAGGTTTGCCTTCCTCAATATTAACCTTACTGCAAAATTACTTACATCGCATTCTACTGTAAATAGATTGTCAAGTCTAGTTAGCATTAATACTAGTTGAGTGGCCATCTTCTTCTTCAAGGTTTCAAATCCCTTGTTATTCCTCTTTGCCAACTAAAATTCAGCTTTCATACCCTCTGTTGTGGTTTCTAGAATAAGTGATCATATCTCACTAAAGTTTCTTATAAATTTTATGTAAATTGTGCCAAACCATGAAAGCTCCTTACCTAACTAGCTATCTTAGGAGTGGGCCAATTGAGAATTGTTTTCACTTTTGAAGGATCCAACTTCAAATCACCTTGTGAGATTACAAAACCAAGGTAGACTAGCTATTAATTAATGAATTAACACTTATTGAAATTGATAGTCTTTCATCATTCAACTTCTTCAAAACAATTTCTAATTGTTTAAGGTGTTCTTCCTTTTTTTAATTGAAAACTAACATGTAATTTGTGTACACAACTAAAAACTTACCTATGAAGCCCTTCAACACTTCATTCATGTTTGTGTAACTAAATACCACTAACTACACTTTACTTAAGTTTACTTAGGATAATGCATTTTCATATTAATCGTCATGTAGACACTTAGGAGTTAGCACTCTATCTAAGAACATATTGTCTTACACCTCTCTTTGTGTCATACACTTTTGTATTCTTATCATCTCGTTGTTTTACACACTTTGCTATATAATGGAAGATAATCCACCTTTAGTGGACATGTGCTTAGTTGTTTTTCTTAACACTTTAATAACTCCTAGTCATCTTGCATTGCCTATATATTAAGGCACATCTACATGTATTGCATCCAATTATTGATTATCAATTATCACTTGATCAATATTGAATCATTTATTTTCTCATATTATTTTTCTCTCTTGCGATATCAGTTGAGCTTCTTGATCTTGGCATTTTCATTCTTTGCCTTAGGTAAATTCTTACATGGTATTAGAGCTTGAGGCAAATTCTGACATGGTATTAGAGCTTGAGGAAAATTCTTACAATTCATTAGCCTCATAAAGGTTCTAGGAGAATTGGTCAGCCCAAATGGGATAAAAATCCACTCATATAGCCCCTTTGTGGTTTTAAAGGTTATTTTACTCTTGTCTCCCTCCTTGATTCTTATTTAGTGATAGCCACTTTTAAGGTCAATTTTAGTGAAGTACTTTTCACCCCCCAAAAATTCTATCAAGTCTTCAATTATTGAAATGGGAAACTTGCACCTAACAGTGATCATATTAATAGCTTTTTAAATTATTATAGAATCTCCAAGTTCCTCCTTTCTTGGGTGTCAAAACTATGGGACTACACATGGTCTAATGCTCTTTATAATTAGACCACTATTCCTATACTTTCTTAGCTATCTTCTCATTATATTGGGGTGTTAATTATATCTAGCGTTATTAGGTAGGGAAGCCCCTAGAATGAAAACTATCTGATGTCTTATGACTCTCTATGGTTGTAGGTGGTAGGTATTTCATCACAAACTATGTCCATAAATTTATCAAGTAGAACTTGCACTTCAACAAAAATATTTATCTTCTTCTTTGACTTCTCACCCATAGGATTCAATAATAGGGAAAATAAAATTCCTTCCCCTTCATATAGGGTATTCAAGAACTATTTTCCTCCCACTACTAATACAGTAAGACCTATAGACCTAGTCTCTTCCTCTTCTTCTATAAACTAGATTCTAAAGGTAACCCAATACTTTTTGAATGCATATGAATTCTCCTCCCCATCATGGATAGCCTTCATATAATATTGTCATGATCTACCTAATAGGAGGTGTTAGACATCCATGGGTAACATCACAAAGTACCCTATCTAAGTTATACCCTTCTATGGTGAACTCTACCCAAGTTTGTTCATTAACTGAGGAATTTTATCCTTTGTTAAGCCAAGTAACTCTATAGGGGTTACTATGAGGATTTATTTGCAATTTTAATTTACTAAATTCCTCCTCTAAAATGATATTATTTTATGAACCTAAATCAATAAAAACCTTACATACCTTTCTCATAATCTTGAAACTTGTCATGAACAAGGATATCCTTTCACTAGGTTCCTCCTTTATAGGTTCTTTGATTATAATTCTTCTCACCATAAGGTTATCTCCAACTTTTGAGTCCAAGTTGACTTCTGATGATTTAACACTTTCAGTATCCTCTTGAATGTAGTTGTCTCTCTTATCCCTTTCTTATGATGAGGGGGCCTTTCTAGGACATCTAAAAGTAGGGTTCCCAATCTAATTATAGTTCTAACACTTCATGGTGGAGAAATATGATCCTCTACTTGAACCTCCAAACTAATCCGAGTGCTGCTAGATCCTTTTCCCCTATACCACATCTACTAAAAAATCTCCACTCTACTCTACCAATTTGGATTCCCCTTGGGAATTTTGATTTGTATTTCTCCCCCAAAACCACCTCTATTTCCTCTACCAGCTCTACCTCTTCCTCTAGATTTATGACTTTGCCCATTCTTTTTTTTCTCTTTTCTTCCACCTTAATTTTTAATCAATAATCCTCTTGCAATGTGATAGGACATGAGAAACTAATTTCTTTTTGAATATTCTACCTCATAACATTTAAATATCTAGCCAACTTTATGCTTTCATCTTCCACAACACTAGGCCTCAAACAAAAATTTTGAAACTCTTTATCATATGTACTAACATCAAGATATATTTTCCTTAAGTTATGCATCTTTCCATGCAATTAAATCTCATAGTCCTCTAGTATGTGGGTTTCCTAAATCTTGGCTACCATACCTTTCCATGTGGAAATAGCATTATTTTCCTCCTTTTGTCTCTCTACTTGGAAAAATTTCCACCAAATAGAGTAGTTTGTCTTAACCTAGACTTGACCACATTTACTTTTTGGGCTTTACTTATCCATTCACACTCAGTGATTTTCAAGACCCTCAATCCATTCCATGATAATATATGATTCCATTTTCCCACTATATAGTGGTACTCCTAATACATTTTCTCTCATATATTTTAGGGATTTAAGAAGGGTTCTTCTTGTAACATGGGGTCTAGTTTAGGCACTTCATCCTCTAATGAAACCTCTTTCTAGTTTTTTCTTCTTTCTCAATGACCTTCATGGTCACTCATTTTTTCTTACTTTCCACTTCCCAAAGATTATTTTATAACACATCAAGATTTTCATTTAGGATCCTATTCTCTTGCTCTCACTTTCGTACTTTCTTGGCTGATTTGACATAGGTCATCATACTTGTTTCAACCACTGACTCAGTAGCTAAAAGATACTCAACACTAGCCTAAGGCTTTCCACTATGATACATCTTTGATAGGTAGTTTCTAGTTTCTAATCACTTCTTTATGTTTCTTGGTCTACTTTGATTTAAGAATATTTAAGGGTCTCCAAAGGCATGATCATACAAAATTAGAGTGGTTAGGTTACTGGCAACACTCTTTACTAGAGCTCCCAATCAATTCAAAAAGATATCCAATCTTACTTGCAAACCCATCTTTACACTCTTGTCATGCAAACATAAAATTCATTTAGTAATATGTTTAAAAAATGTAAAGAATTTAAAACCTATCAAATTTTTTTAGAACCAATCCAAATTTCTTGGTTCTATTGCACTTCTCTATCAATCTAATAACTTGGTCTTGATAAACCTACTAAGCTTTTAGACACAATTAGCCCTCTATTTAGGGTTTTTGGTTTCTATTTCAAAAAAAAAGACAAATAACCTTATGAAAACAATGGCCATTTAGATCACCCATTTGGAAGACCTAAATGATTTTTTAGGTCTTGGATCTCCAATCCTCCATACAATGCCAAACCCTGACTATGGCCAAATAAGCATGTTTAGGACCAAAAACTAGTCTAGCTTATCAAAGGTCACTAAAATAGATTCATACACATTTGATTTCTTGGTTTTAGTCTCTTCTCATCTTCTTTCACCTTTTTAGATAAGTAGATGGTTGTACGCCCTTGGAAGTTATCAACTTTGATACTCAAACTAACCTATTTGGGCAATCATAGAGCTCGCTTAGGGCATGACCTTAAAATTTGTAAGGAAACTTAGGTGCAGAAACAATTTCCTACACTAATCCCTTAAGGAAAGTATTGTGAAAATTCATATTAAATCCTTACAATTTCAAATTCGATATTATGTAAACAATAATATTGTAGTCAACCATGAATGCATAAAACAAATAGAGAAAGAAAACACATAAACATAAAGATATGCTGGTAGAGAAAAACCTTTTGGTAAAACAACCCCACCCCTCCAAAACCTATATAATGTATTATCTTCAGCACAGAAGGTTACACCACACTTGCAATACAAGTTCTTTTAGAAGAAAAATGACACATAAGATCAATCTAGTAGCAACATACCATGCCAATAATACACTTTCTCTCTTCCCTATCTGCAACCCTAAAAATGCTTATATCATGTGCTTTTCCTTTTTAGGGAACTTTCAAAGAACAACTGTATTAGGGTCTTACAATTCTTCAAAAAAATAGGAACCCACAATTTTGTTCAGGGCGATGCCCCAAACCCCATGTGAGTTGGAGACTCAAGTGTATAGTGTATATGAGCAATGTTAGTATGCTAATAGAAACCAAATTTAAATAAAGCTTCTACAAACTAAACAAAATTCATAAACTTCAAGATAGACTAAGATGAGCTCTCAATTCAAAATATGAGCCATTAATGGGCTCTCTCAATGAGAAGCTCTCTTGTTGAGGGGCTTTGTCTAAATAGATAGGATGTATGCTCAAGCTTATGCTTCAAAAAGGGCTTCAAATGGAGTTGGAATTTGGGTGTGAGTGTATGGTTTTGATGTAAAATGGCTTCTTAAAATGGCATTATGACTTTACTTCATGGATTGTGTTGTTTTGCAAAGGGGAAGGATCCAATTTATAGGCAAGAGGCTTGAGGGATTGAGGGCTAAGATGCAAGGATGGGAACAAGCTCATGGAGGGCTCAGATTGCATGAGAGAAGAGCACATGGATTGTGCTTCCTTACAGCCAATTAGGGAGTGACACATGTCACAGGGTGAGGGGATGGAAGAAAGGGGAAGGATGAGTCAACAAACGAGGCTCAAGGGATAAAATCTTCATAAAGACCCTGATAATGGCTTGTCAGAGCAATAAAAGGGCTTGGAAGAGTCATTTGTGGCCTAGTGGGCTTCATAAAGTTTTATGGTTGGGATATTTTGAAGGAGATGAGAGGAATTTCGACTTGGGCTTGATTAGGAAGGTTTTAAGCTTGCTTAGGCTTGTGGAAATGATTAGAGGATGGATTAGGATGGTTTAGGATTAGCTTAGGGATAGGCAAGTGGATGGCATTTAATGAGGGTGGGTGAAGGAGGAGATATTTGTTAACTTTGGCTTGGGTTAGTAAATTTTAACCCATGTTTAGGGAATGTGACAAGGTTAGGAGGGGATTAGGATTAGGTTTAAAGACATATTCTAGAAGAGTCTAGACTTTGGATGAGGATAAAGACTTTCTAGAATAGTCTAGAACTTCCTAGGATGAGGATGAAGACTTTCTAGAAGAGTCTAGAACTTCTTAGGATGAGGATAAATTAGATTTTTAGGAAATAAATAAAGTTTTATTTATTTCAAGGGTTTGGGTTGAGGAGATATTTATTAAAACTTTTTTAATAAACATGAGGATTAATATTTAATCTTAATTAAATATTTTGAGTTGGGATTAGGGGTAAGAAATGATGGGATTGGCCTTTAATCAAAATTAAAGAAGGATTAGAAGATTTTGGAAGAGGTTAGTGGTTTTAAGGAAATTGGTCAAATTTTGGGCAAAAAATAATTTTTTAAATTTATTTTGGGTTTTTTGGTCAATTTATTAATTAAATAATTAATAAATAAGGAAATAATGTTTAAATAAGATTTAAACATTTTTGGGAGGGATTCTTTAATTAAATATTTTTAATTAAGATAAAGGAATTTAATGGCATAAAATAAATAAATAAATAAAATAATTAATTAATTAATAAATGATGATGTCATCAAGAATTTTTCAAAAAATAAAAATACTTTATTTTCTAAAGGTTTTTAGGTGTCTACATTTTGCCCCTCTTTGATGTGATGCTGCAAGTGGCATGGCATCAAAGATAAGAAAATAAGATGCCCAAGGCTAGAGCAGAAGAGGAGAGAATGGACTGCAAGATGCCCCCTCAAGAAGGCGACGGGGAGAGAAAGCGAGGCTCGACGACTTCTTGAAAAGTACAAGAATCTGAGATGAGCAAGAAGACTCAGATTGGCTTAAGAGAAGAGGTTTAGTTAGCTCAAACTCTCACTACGGGAGAATGATAAAGGGAGAATCAAAGAAACAAGAGGAAGCAAGCTTAAGATCTCAAGGATTGAAGAGGATGAAGGAGCGGAGTGCTATAAAAGGAATCTAGGATGGGGAGATGGATGAGGGGATTAAAAAGCTGATGCAACAGGATTTCAAAGAGTCAGATTGGCGGAAGATGGGTTTCAAAGATCCTTAGGACTAGGATTGTGGATCTCGAAAGATGAGGCTTGGTGGATTGACTTGGATTGGTGGATCCCTAAGACTAGGATTGTGGATCCCTAAAGCTAAAGGTGAGGAGTGATTCAAAGAGATACTTATGCATAAGCTAGGGTAGGAGAGACAGATGCTGGATATGGATGGGAGATAATGGAGATGAAGGGAAACCATTGAAGCTTTTTTCAGCAGGGGGATACTTCAAAGAGAAGTACCACTATGTAGTTGAGCACTAGATTTGCTATAGGACTGTTGGTGAAATTCCAAGGTTACCAAGAACATCAAGGCCATGTCACCAACCATCCAGAGGACTGATAGACTGACTCAAAACAAACACACAAGGATTGCCCTAGCATCACAAATGAAACCCGGAGGAAGCAACGTGGAACCGACACTAGGTAACCCACAAGTAGAAAAGAAAAACAAATGAAAGACCTGATCAAGACCTTATGCTCAGATTGCCCCATTCACAGTATACCATGATATGGAAGATCGTGGCAACCTTGAGGAGGGAACAAAAGGATTGCTTGGAAAAGATACTTCAAGACCCAAAAGGGAAGATTCTAAATCGAAAGAAAGTGAAAATCCAAAAGAGAACTGTTTGCCAATGAGATGGGTAGGACAAGGTACTAATGGACCAAGATCAGACATGAGGAAAGCTATATCCTACAAGGATCTATCAGAGAGCACCTAAGTTGATGGATCTAGATGAGTGATGCGTCTGGCAAGCTAAACTAAGAAGGATAACACTTTGGTGACAGGAGATCTAGTTAAAGGATGCATTGGAATAGCTAACCAAGGGTTGTGCGATGTGTGCAAGATGCTGATCAAGGAGGAACTAACACAAAAGCTGGATAGATACAATGGTACTAAGCTAAAGAGGATGTACAAGTTGACAAACCAAGATATTTACAAGCTGAAGCTGACCAAGATATGGTACAAGCTAACGGACCAATAATAGGTATGATACAGATGGATAAAAAGCTTAGGATGAGAGGATAGCAGGATGGCTCAATTTGGTGCAAGAGGCAGAAGCTAAGGATGAGGTGATAACGAAAGATATGGATTTGAGAAGATGCATCCAATGATGATGATGGGGACAATGCTAAGGTTGGTGGTAGCTAAATGGATAGATGGCGCTAGAGTGAATGGCTAATGAGAGGATGACATTGGATTTGCATGAGGATAGCCTAGAGCGGGATACTAATGACAAGGGAGGATGGACAAGATAAGATCTCCAAGGAATACAGTGCCCCCAGTCAAAAGATGACATGTGGAAGGAGGTCTTACGATGGATGTGATAGGATTCAAGCTAGGATTGAAAAGCAGAAGGCGCTAGGGAGATGGATGATAGCTAGGATGATTGGCTGAAGCTGCAGAAGATTAGTGGATGGTGTGAGATGGAAGCTGGAGGATGGAGGATAGGTGTATAGATTGGAAGATGGAGTTGGATGTCAAGAGATGACCAAAAGCACGAGGGTGATAGGCTAAGCTGGGGATGGCGGGATTACGCATGACGCTTGTTGGCCAAGTTTTCATCATGGTACTTGTCCAAGGTGCTTGAATTGCCAAGTTTTTACCAGTGGACGCTTTATTTTTCTTTATTATTATTATTATTATTATTATTATTATTTTGACTTTTTGACTTTGGACTTAGCTGGAATGATTTTGGCTTTCTTCAGCTATTTTGGCTATTTTTGGATTTTTCACTGGCTGTTGGAATGTTCAATTTTGTTGCTAGTTGTTGGTACACCGGATGTGTGATTTATGCAATAGATTGGATTAGATGGGATTGATGGTAGGAGATGGAGGAATGAAAAGGTTGGAAAGGAGCATGAGATGGGGAGGCTTGCAAGAGCAACATTGGCACATGTTGGGACAGGTGTGAAAAGAGCATATGGGGGATAGATGGTAGATGTGGGCGTGATGGAGGATTTGTGGAAGCGTGCTTGGGGATATAGGCACCCAAGATGGAGTTAGGAGATGGGGGACATGAGTCACTGGATGGAGGATTAGCAATGGTGGATGCCATTATGCATTGGGTTTCAACTTTTTTCTTTGGGATCCACATGGTTTTGGATTTTCTTTTCATAGGCGTTTGCATTATTTTGCATTCTTTGATTGGATTTTTCCTTTTTGGAGTATGTCTTTTAGAATAGACATATGATTGCCTAGGATGTGGATTTTTAGCTTTATGCATTTTGAAGTTGGCATTTACATTGCTGTGGTAAGCTTTGGGAAGATGGTTAGGAGAAGCTTTGTGAGATGGAGAGGATATGGGAGAGCATGTAGGGGGATGATGATGGATGATGTGCCTCGATATGTGCCTTTGCTGATCTTGCATAGGAATGGAGGGAATAGGATTTGAATGATGGCTGATAGGAGGATGGAGGATGGTAGATTTTGGGACATAGGGACCCAAAATGGATTTAGCAGATGAAGGGGGGATATGGTAGGTTGTTTTAGGTTGCAAAGATGGTGGAGGGGGGATGACGTAAGATTTCTTGAAGGAGTGATGGGAGGCTGGCATGGGGGGTTTGGAGATAGGCTTGGTTTGGGGGTGTGGTGTACCAACACCTTTAGATGGTGAGCCTTTGGATACATATCCAAGACCATGAAATCTTATATTTTTTTGTGCAATAATAGCCTTTCTGATTCCTTGCTCTTGTGGTCCTAAACCTTGACCTTGATAATGCCATCGATTGAGAATTTGAACTAGTTGAGGATACTTTTTGCTTGCAGAAAATGGTGGAAGTGCTTTATCAGATGTACTGCAATAGGGAGATACTAGTCTTAATTCTTCTACTAAGAGGAGGCCACTATGGATGAATGTAAGTGAACCAAGAGGGTATATTATAGATGGTGAAATAGCTTGGGTAGGTGGTAAGATGGAAGCATGGAGTGGAGGAGATGGTAGGATAGGATCTTGATTTAGCTGATGGGATGAAAAGATATCCGGCAGTAGAGGAGGTATGGCTTGAGGTTTTGAAGATGGAGGGGATAGTGATTGCACTATGGATGGAAGACATGGTACGATGATATCTTCGTTTATGCTTTGGGGGATTTCAACATGCTTTTGGGCAGGATCTTGATAGGATTGGTTTGGAGTGGATGGTACGATAGGAGGTGAAGGGATGGACTCTTCAAAGGTAGCAGATGGATAGATGGGAGATTCAGTAGTGGAGATGGGTGAGTAGAAGATGGATGCATAAGGGTCATTATGGGAGATTTAGGAAATGCTTGGAGGTGATGTGGATAGGATTTGGAGGGTTTTGACAGATGGTGGGATTTTGATGCTTGCGGGAAGTGGAAGGATTTTAAGCAATTTGATGGATGGTATGGGGATGATAGCTATGGGAGATGGAGGTGATATTATAGATGGGGAAGCTTCATCACTGACTACTTCACATGGTTGGATTAGATGACATGGCTTATCGACTATTGGAGGTGGCTTTTCTTGTATTTCCTCTAGGATATTCCTGGGAGAATCGTCTGCCAGAGGTGGAGGTGGTTTGACAGGAATAGCTAGTGTGATGGGGGTGTAAGATTGGAAGCTTGGTTGATTGGGTGATGGAGGAGAAGCTAGGATATCAGATGGCATGACTAGAAAGTTTGGAAGAATGCATGGATTTTGTGGGATGCTTGGGGGAATGTTTCTAAGGCTTTCAATATACCCGTCATAGTCAACAAGATTTTCATCATCATTGGAATAGGAGTTGGCGGGTGCAAGGACAATATGACCGAACACATCATGATAGGTTTGGGATTTCATGTTTTGATGATGAGTCGGATGGGGATGGGATCTTGCATATGGATGAACACAGAAGCTCGTGGTTGGATTTGGATTAAGCACAAATTTTGGATTGGCTGATGAAGGATTTCCTAGGGAGAGTCAAAGCTGTATGACAGACCTAAGGAGGATTGGCTGGAGATTTTTGGCTTTCCTGTGGATGGAAGACTTCAAGGGCATGCTGTCAAAAAGTGAGAGTTTTTCTTTCCGATGCGTTGGATTGGTGGAGATTGTGTCAACTTAAGGATAGACTAATGATCCTATGGGCATGACATGAGATTGACCACTTGTGGATCCCAACCTTTAGCTCAAGGTGATGAGGGATAACAAGTGACAAAGCTAGATTACCCTAGACAAAACTCTGTCAAAGGGATAACCTTGGTGAGGCTGGTGGATTGGTCGGATTGATTGGATAGCAAATTCTAGCAGAAAGACAACAACTCTCTAAAGGCTTGGGTGTGATTTTGGATTGGGTTGCTAGCTGGCTGGGGGGGGGATGATTTGGAGAGACTTTGAATTTGGGATTTTTCTAAAGCAAGGAACTAGATAGATTCGGTTGCAGGGGGGAGCTTGGATGATTTTTTGATGAGGCAGTGACTATGCTAAGTATGCCTTGAGCTGGGAGATTTCTATTTTTTTGGGATTTTGACCAAAGTTGGCAAACATTCATTCAAAAGCTATGAAAAAACAAGTAGACAAAATTTTGGAGCAAGCACGTCAAACACAACAACATCCTAGGAAGCTTTCTACAAGGATGAAATTTGTTATAGCTAGGGAGTCCTCGATATACACAAGGTATGTGAGGCCCAAATCCGTAGATGAAACCAAAAAGATGTCACATAGCCAAGAGGAGCGGTAACCCACTTCTTCTCTTTCACTTCTCAAGGGTATAAAGTTCCTTGAGGCTTAGCCCGAGTGACAAAATCTTGATTCCAAGAGAGGTGTTTTTGGATTCACCTCTCAATTTTTATACTCTGTTGGAATGCTGGAGTTGAGGTCATCCCAAGGGGTGATGAAATCCCCAAGAAGACCTCCTAAAAAGTGTAAAACAAGACCACATAGATGATCTTGGGTTTTAAAAGACACACGTTTATTCCAATTGATGATTTAGATTTTGTAAGCTATGGTTGAAAACACTTGTGATTATGGCATACAATGTTCATTCCAATTTGACAGCATCGTCAGCATAATGAAAGTCGACAGATCATCAATATAAGAAATACGAGCGTCATTGAAAATGCATCCAAACCATGCAATGTTCATTGATTGTTAGGCATTCAAGATTGAGTGTGAGTTTGTTTTAAGCCCAAAATAAAGATGTGTGAAACTCGATTGCCAAGCGCGCACCCGGAGGCCCTCCACGTCAATAGTTGTTCAATTTTAGTGTCCAAACTTGAAGTGTGATCTATTTAGTCTAGAGTCTTGGTCATTTAAGAAATTTGATAAAGTTAAAGAAAACATTCAAAGACCAAGTGAGTGAGTTAGATTGTGGAACATTTAACACCTTTTTCAAGTAGACCCATCCTCATAAATGGCGCTGAGATTGCAACCAATGGTTGAATTGATGGGTGATTAGAAAAGAGGTGAGTCCAAGGAACTACTCAAATTGATTTTTGCAAATTTGTATTTAACTTAACGAAGTTTCTTAAATGTCCAAAAATCAAACTTTGCCTAAATTGCATGTGGAAAAGAGATTTTTTTTGTTCAATTTTAAAAGCTCCAAATGAAGTGTTTGATATTGCAATGGTTAATTGATCCTTTGCATTCAAGATTGGCATTCAAGGAAAATTTTATTTTAATCCATGGCATTCAAGAGTGTGTTTAGCAACATGCATTCAAAGACAAGTGATTAAACATTCACGTTTTTTCCTTTGAGCATTCAAGATTGAGATTTTGTGTGTTGTTTTAAGAACTTTGAAGTGCTTTGTTTTAACCTTAGATCATTCAAAATTGTTTTGGACTCAAAAGTGAAAATGACTCTTTGGAATTTGGTTTTCATTCAAGATTTTGTGTTCTAGTTTGCATATTTTAAGCCCAAAATGATATTCCTAGATTGTTTTGATGCATGAAAAACCTAAGAAACATTGAAGATTTTGCAACAAGACATTTGTTTGGAACAAATAAAAAAGCTTTTAGGACAATTTTTGGCAACCATTTAGGACTCTTAGTTTTCATGAGATTTTTAAAAAAAATTTAAAATATTTGCAAATGAGGTTCATTTTATCCTTGATTGATGATTTGAGTTTGATTTAGATTTTAGTGTGCACTTAGTGTTGATTTTGAACCTTTTGAAATAGAAACTTGAAGTTCTTTTTAAATTCCCAAAAATGAAGTGTTCCTAACTTTGCATGAATGCATCTAAAACCTTGATGTTGCAAGGATGCAAATGATTGGATTGGTTTAGTTTCACTTGTTAAAATATTTTTTCTTTTTTACAATTTTTTAATTTTTTAATGGATTTAAGTATGATTTGGGTGTTCATTTTAAGCACTAAAAAGAAGTGTGTATGATTTTGCTTCCTTAAAAAAAAATGGCCAAGATCTCCCACAAGAAGAAGAAGAAGAAGTAGATGGAATAAGAAGAATATAGACAAGAAGAGGAAGAAGAATTCCAAGTGCTTTGTCCACCTATAAGCTTGAAAAATCTGCAAACACTATGAGATAGACTATGAGTTCCTTTGTTTTCTTCATGCTCATGTGGACCTACAAAACCAATTTATACAATTCTACCAATCACAAAAACAAGCAAAATTAGCCAAAATTAGCAAATGACATACAAAACTTGACTAAAAAAGCTAATGAAGATGACCCATGTGGGGTCCCACCGGGCATGCCAAAATGTATATGAGCAATGTTAGTATGCTAATAGAAACCAAATTTAAATAAAGCTTCTACAAACTAAACAATATTCATAAACTTCAAGATAGACTAAGATGAGCTCTCAATTCAAAATATGAGCCATTAATGGGCTCTCTCAATGAGAAGCTCTCTTGTTGAGTGGCTTTGTCTAAATAGATAGGATGTATGCTCAAGCTTATGCTTCAAAAAGGGCTTCAAATGGAGTTGGAATTTGGGTGTGAGTGTATGGTTTTGATGTAAAATGGCTTCTTAAAATGGCATTATGACTTTACTTCATGGATTGTGTTGTTTTGCAAAGGGGAAGGATCCAATTTATAAGCAAGAGGCTTGAGGGATTGAGGGCTAAGATGCAAGGATGGGAAAAAGCTCATGGAGGGCTCAGATTGCATGAGAGAAGAGCACATGGATTGTGCTTTCTTATAGCCAATTAGGGAGTGACACATGTCACAGGGTGAGGGGATGGAGGAAAGGGGGAGGATGAGTCAACAAAGGAGGCTCAAGGGATAAAATCTTTATAAAGACCCTGATAATGGCTTGTAAGAGCAATAAAAGGGCTTGGAAGAGTCATTTATGGCCTAGAGGGCTTCATAAAGTTTTATGGTTGGGATATTTTGAAGAAGATGAGAGGAATTTTGACTTGGGCTTGATTAGGAAGGTTTTAAGCTTGCTTAGGCTTGTGCAAATGATTAGAGGATGGATTAGGATGGTTTAGGATTAGCTTAGGGATAGGCAAGTGGATGGCATTTAATGAGGGTGGGTGAAGGAGGAGATATTTGTTAACTTTGGCTTGGGTTAGTAAGTTTTAACCCATGTTTAGGGAATGTGACAAGGTTAGGAGGGGATTAGGATTATGTTTAAAGGCATCTTCTAGAAGAGTCTAGACTTTGGATGAGGATAAATACTTTCTAGAATAGTCTAGAACTTCCTAGGATGAGGATGAAGACTTTCTAGAAGAGTCTAGAACTTCTTAGGATGAGGATAAATTAGATTTTTAGAAAATAAATAAAGTTTTATTTATTTCAAGGGTTTGGGTTGAGGAGATATTTATTAAAACTTTTTTAATAAACATGAGGATTAATATTTAATCGTAATTAAATATTTTGAGTTGGGATTAGGGGTAGGAAATGATGTGATTAGCCTTTAATCAAAATTAAAGAAGGATTAGAAGATTTTGGAAGATGTTAGTGGTCTTAAGGAAATTGGTCAAGTTTTGGGCAAAAAATAATTTATTTATTTATTTTGGGATTTTTGGTCAATTTATTAATTAAATAATTAATAAATAAGGAAATAATGTTTAAATAAGATTTAAACATTTTTGGGAGGGATTCCTTAATTAAATATTTTTAATTAAGATAAAGGGATTTAATGACATAAAAATAAATAAATAAATTAAATAAATAAATAATTAATAACTGATGATGTCATTAGGAATTTTTCAGAAAATAAAAATACTTTATTTTCTAAAGGTTTTTAGATGTCTACATATAGTACTCAATGATCAACTGCCACATGTCTTCACGTCTTCACCCATCATCAAATCTTTTAGAGATAACTCTTATGCATCATAGGAATCCATCATAACCATTTCAGCCATGATCTCCTTACACACAATTCAAGATGTTGATGCACACAAGTGGAGTGACACATCAACATGTCAACTAGACATGTACACTCACACTTAATTACATTATTTGTAAAAAATACATTTACAAAATAAATAATAAGAATAGGAATTATCCAAGTTTGAGACACCTTATTCCTAACAAAATTTACTAGTTGAGTTTCTAATGCAGGAACATCTTGGGTCAATGGGAAACCTTGCATCAATAAAAAATAATTCATGTTTTTTATACCAATATGTTGTTTACAAAGTATCATTGCTTCTTTTGGTTTCCAGTTGTGCGCAATTGATATCATGTCAAGGATCTATCCTAGATCCTTATCCTAAGTGTGCATCATCTATTGTTTTATATCCTTTGAGTTCTACATTGATTTTTTGGTCTTTATTTCCTACAAGTTTCATCCAGTGAGGCATGTTGTTTTTATATGCATAGTTCCTTGTAATGATGTGGCATCTTGCATAGTTGAGAGCTAACTCCTAACCCCCATGTGGACTTATCTTTAAGTGCACATGATATTTTGTTGTCCTTTGCTTTGATTTTAGTTTACTCTTCCAAGATTGCACCTATAATGCAATTAAATGTTTGACTAGATGACTTATGGCTTAGCTAGCTATATAAGAAGATTGATTAGATATATGTGTAAGTAGTTGTTTTCGAGAAGAGATCTATAAGATAGAAGATGCAAGCTTAGAATATGAATCTTAATTCTTATTATGTATAAGGATGCAACTGGGAAGGCCTCAAAGTCAAGCATGTTATTGTTTTATATGTGAAAATAAATAAATACACCGATTAAATTATTGCATATAGCCTCATGTTGTTTCAGTGGTATCAGAGCCTAGTTATTTTTGTGACTTGGATTGGTGAGAACTTTTTTTAATTTTGTTGTAGGTTGTTAGATATGAAATATGACCTATAACTTGTAGAAGGTTACGATATTGTAGGAACTATTGCCAAGATGGTTTGTGGTAGAGGAAATGTAGATTAAGCTATTATGGACATGTTGAGGTAGATTGTAGCAAGATATAAAGTTACTAAGACATCATAGAGAAGAGGTGTACATCTTGAAGATGTTAGTGAAGATGAATAAGAAACATCAAATCCTAATCCTTAACTTGAAGTTGAGCAAGATGAGGACATGCTTTTGAGAGTTATTTCTAGGGAGAATTCTAGAAATTTTCTTCAAGTTACTTGTTGTGATAGAAGACTTGAGACTGATGTAGTATTGGATTGGATCTTTGAAATGGATAAGTATTTTGAGTATGAAAGTATTCATGATAACAAGAAGGTTAAGATAGAAGTCACAAAGTTGAATGGTCATGCTTCACTTTGGTGGGATCATTTACAAAATGAAAGACAAAAGAGAGGAAAGGAAAATATCAAGACATGGGTAAAAATGATTAGAAAAATGAAGAAGAAGTTCCTCCCTATTTATTACCAATTCATCTTGTTGAGGAAAATGAAAAATTTAGGACAAAAGGACATGAGTGTAAATGAATAGACTGAATAACTCTACTAGCAAGGTATTAGATTAGAACATGTAGATGATGAATTTGAGAAGGTCACTAGAAACCTGAATAGTTTGCGGACATCAAATCAAGATGAGATCAATTATGTTAAGATGGATAGTGTGGAAGAAGCATATTAGTATGCTCTGAAGGCCGAAGAAATATTGGCAAAGAAACATGATCAAAGAAAATGAGGTACAAGTGGAAGATCTCAAAGAAACATAGGTAGAACCTATGCAAAAAGTAGTAGATTTGAAGTGTAAGAGAACAGAAAAATCTATTTGGAGAGATGACATTACTAGTAAGAGAGGTAGCTATATTGGTTAATCTAGGAATAGTAATAATGGTAAAAGAGATGAAAGATCTCAGTTTAAAGGTACTTTTTATAAATGCGGTGAAGAAGGGCATGAAGCTTTTGAATGTACTAATTTTGGTTAAAAGGTTGGAGAAAATGGTAGAATTTTTTTATCTTGTGAAGAATTTGTTGAAACACCTAATTCAATTGAGAATGGTGAGAACCTAATGATAAGAAGAGTCTTGTGGAATAAGAAATCAGATGAAGGACCTATTTTGAGAAGTTTGTTCAAACTAGATGTAAAATTGATGGAAAATGTTGCAATGTGATCATTGACAATGGTAGTTCAGATAGTCTAGCTTATGAGGAACTAGTAAACAATCTAAAGCTATAGAAGTTAAGACATATAAACCCTTATCATGTTGCTTGGATTTAGAATGAGCATAAAATATTGGTAAGTGAATAATGCTTTGTGAAATTGAAGATTGGGAATTACTATCATGAAGTCTTGTGTGATATTATGCCTATGGACTATTGTCACATTCTATTGGGTAGACCTTGGCAATATGATATACAAGCATTGCATGATGATAGATTGAATAAATATACTATTTGGGAAAATGGGGAGAAGTAAATTTTGTTACCTTTTATTGAGAAGCTTGGTGATAAACATTGTACTAAAGTTTGAGTTTGGTGAATGGAAATCAATTTGATAAAGGTATTAAATAATAGAGAATATGCCTTGCCTTGATTCCTAAGAAGATTGAAAAGTGGGATGAACTTAAGCATGGACCTAAGATAAAATATTTGTTTGATGAATTTCAAGATGTTATTTCTAAGGATGTTCCTAATGGATTACCTCATGTGAGAAGTATTAGTCATTGTATGGATATGATCACTAGAGCTAGCTTACCAAATAAAGCACTGCATAGACTAACTCTTACAGAGAATGTTGAATTGAATAAGAAAGTGCAATAGTTTCTTGAGAGAGCTTTGATAAGAGGAAGTTTGAGTCCTTGTGTAGTACTTGTTATATTCACACCTAAGAAGAATGGACAATGAATAATGTGCATTAATTCTAGAGCAATAAACAAGATCACTGTGAAATATAGGTTTTCTTTGCCTAGGATTGATGACATCATGAATTTTGAGTGGAGCTAGATAATTTACCAAAATTGATTTGAAAAGTGGATATCATCATATTAGAATTAGAGAATGAGATGAATGGAAAACCACTTTTAAGACTAATGAAGGTTTGTATGAATGGTTGGTTATGAATTCTAGTTTGGCTAATAAACCTACCAATTTCATGAGATTAATGAATGAAGTTTTGAAGAAATTCTTGAGAAAATTTTTGATTCTACGATGACATATTGATTTTAAGTAAACTAAAGAGGAACATCTTGACAATATTATACAAGTGTTACAAAGGTTGAAAGAGGAAAAGTTTTGATTAATTTGAAGAAATGTTATTTTATGAAAGAGGAGCTAGTGTATCTTGGTTTTGTGATTTCAGATGAAGGATTGAAGACAAATCTTGAAAAATGGAAAATCTATATTGGATTGGTCTACACCTATAAGTGTTGGAGAAGTTTGATAATTTCATGGGTTGGCAAGTTTTTACATAAAGTTTATCCAAAATTTCAATCCAATATGTTATGCTATAACAAAG
Source organism: Cupressus sempervirens (assembly GCA_028749045.1). Lineage (NCBI taxonomy): Eukaryota > Viridiplantae > Streptophyta > Pinopsida > Cupressales > Cupressaceae > Cupressus > Cupressus sempervirens. Next base: position 259,276,969 of record CM053787.1, read on the forward strand.
ACTATGAGAGGAGATAAAAAGGATTTCAAGTGGACACAAGGAGAAAATAAGAGTTTTGAAACATTAAAAAAAAGGGTCTCAAAGTTAGCTACACTTCCTTTGCCAAATTTTAGGAAGGTTTTTCAAGTAGACTGTGATGCTTGTGATAATGCAATTGGAGTTGTTTTGAGTCAAGAAGGAAAACATCTAGCTTTCTTTAGTGATAAATTGAATAAGGATAGAAGGAAATTCTCAATATATAATTAGTAATTCTATGCTATTATTCAAGATTTGAAGTTGTGGAGACATTATTTGATGCCTAAGGAGTTTGTCTTTTTCACATATCATAAAGCCTTGCAATACATTGGAAGTTAGAACAAATTAAATTAGAGAAATATGAGGTGGTTTGAATATTTAGATAATTTAACCTTTGTGTTGGAACATAGAAATGGAAAATCAAAAAAAGTTGTTGATACTTTTCCTAACATAAATAAAGGTTGATGTTCTTGGTTTTGATGGTTTGAAGACTTTCTATGAAATTGACTTTAATTTTGTAGAACCTTGGAAAGCTTGTAAGCGTCATTTGATTGTTGAACAAGATAAGAGGATTGCCTATTTCATTTTGGATGATAAATTGTTCAAAGGAATTCAACTTGTCATACCTAGAGGATCTATGATGAGTAACATCATTAAAGAAAAGTATAGTGGTGGACTTGTTGGACATTTTTGAATTGATAAGACATAGAAGTTGATTGTTGAAAGATGCTATTGGTGTTAGATATATAAGGATGTTGAAAAGTTTGTGAGAATTTGTGGAGTCTGTCAAGTAGCTAAAGGAACTAGTCATAATTTGGGATTGTATTCAACTTTTCCTATTCCCAGAAAACCTTGGGAAGACATAAGCATGGATTTTGTACTTGGATTGCCTAGAATTTAGAGATATTTTGAATCTATCTTTGTGGTAGTGGAAAAATTATTTAAAATGGCACATTTCATACCTTTCAAGAAATTTTTTTATGCGGTACGTGTAGCACAACTAATTTTCTAAGAAATAGAGAGGTTGCATGGATTCCTAATGATAATTGTTTAAAATTGTTGGTAAATAGATTGTTCTTTTCAATCTAACTATTAAATGCCCAAAACTTGTGAAAAATAACTTATTACAATAGTTGGGAAACCACACTAAGCAATTGATTTCCCTCTAAATTTGTAGATACAGCTCCCTTAAGTTTGTTATTTGTAGTGATTTTTTTTGTTCCTAATTCTGAAATGGGGTATGTTCTTGACCAGAGAATAGGAGGGGAAGACCAAATTAGGCTTAGACAAGAACTATTTCAAGATAGAATTTGGTTCTTTACACTAATCAAATTTGTGAAATCATACATCTTATGAACCCGCAAAATTTGATGATGTAGTAATGAATTCTATTTATGGATTAAACACTTTATAGAATGCTTCTAACTCTAACATGCAAAGAAAAAGCTTAAGAAATAATGCAAGAAAGAATCTCTTTTAGTCTCTAATTATACTACAATTATCTTTGATTTTTTGTATTAAATAGGGGAGAAAAACTCTATTTTCTCATTAACTCAATTCAACTCAAAGTGATATCTTAAACTATGAAAAGCAATGGAACAAAAAATAATTGATACAAAACACCTTCAATTTGTCTCTGAAACATCAAGTATTTCACACCAAAAATTAGTGAACCTTTTATTAATCTTTCAATTACAAAATCTAAGATGACCATTACAAAATGGAAATAAACTAGTTCGTCTCCTCAAAATGACAAATAGAAAGAAGCCAATTATCAGTTACAATTTCACATCAAAATACAAAAGGGTGAGAGAAAAATCACTTCACATTCTTTCCCTTTCCAACTTTGCTTTATAGGCCTTAGTAGTGACAATGATCTGAATAAGCTCTTTGCATCTATGGACATGAATGTTGGTGTATCTCAAGAGCCACTTGGAGTGCTCTTTGGCTAAGTCTTTGATGGCACTCAACTGTTCTTGTATTTCCTCCATCGCTACATGTATACATGTACCAAGCTATTAGAGATCTAACACTATTCTTATGGTTAGTAGATTTCTTTGTCAGATTATCTAGATGACCAAATAAATTATTTTGCATAAGAGCAATTCCTACTACTCCTTCCCCTTGTCTACTAGTTTGGGAGTTAGTGTATAGGAGTTTTAGCAACTCATAGTTCTTGTCCTCCTCCTCCTTAAATTTTCTCTCTATTTCTTTTAATCCTTCCTCTGCCACCAAAATCATTTCAACTTTGAATTGTAAGCTTTGTTTCCATTCAAACAATGGCTCATCTCTTTTTGGTAGAATCTTTTCTTCCACTGCTTCTTTATTCTTCATTTGGATGACCATATTCAAGAGGGAGATGCAATCTTTCACTCTTTTTCCTTTCTATTGATAAAGTAGCCCGATTGGCCAAGATGTTATCCTTTTCTGTTTCAAGCCTCAACACTACATTACCAAGTTGCTCTATGACTACAAGTCCTTAAAAATTGAGTTTTACACTCCATTCTCTACCAATTTTCCCAAAGTGTTTGTCTTCTTATAGTTGGGAGATGATAGCCTAAATATCTATGGTTTTAGGGTCACTAGTAGGTAGCATTCCTAAAATACTTGCTAGCGGGGAAATTAGTTGCCTAATGAAGTACTTAAGTTTGTTCATCTCCACCTTCATCATAACTTTGGAAAGCTTGAGACCTTCAAACTGTCCCTCTATCACTTCATTTTTTGATTTCTACAGACCCACTTTTGTGTCGTGCCTAACTTCTCCAAGATCCAGAAATTGTAATGTGAAGTTGTATATGGTTGGGTCTTCAATTCTACCTTCTTTGTTAGGCTTGGCTATCTCCATAGTTAGGTGCCTAGTATCTGGGTCTCGAGAAAGGATGGATAAACTCTTTTACTTCTTCACTTTGCTCAATGTTGACCCAGAACAGATGGCTAGAGATAGAGTCTCTTTGTTTGGGGCTTCCTCTTCTTTCCTTTTCCTCTTTCTGTCTAAGGTATCCTTAAGCCATGACTCAGTGCCCATTAGTTTAGATGTAGTCCCTAGTGTATCCAAATTGAACATTTTCCTCTTAATAGGAATGAATGCCTTTGAAGCTAAAGAGAAAGGATTCTTTGGATCGAGGGAAATGAGCTTTGGAGGTTTTGTTACTTTCTTCATTTCACATTTTTTCTCCTCTTCAAATGTTTTCTTTGCTACTTCATCTAACTCTGTAGATTAACTTTCACTACTCCCACCATCCTCATGATCAACTACTTGTATTTGGGGACTACTTGGTAGGAGTAATGTGGCACTTATAGATGAGATTCGACTGCTACAATGTGAGAGAACCACCATGACTACATTATCTTTTAATACTTCTACATTCTTCTTTGCAACATCTATCTTCTTCTTGATCACTGGCATTGAACCATTCTAACAAGTTTTATCAAGTGGGATGTTCTTATTAGGAGGTTGATTGCCTCCACCAGCTGGTTGAGTGGGTCATTGAGTGAGAGGTAGGATTGTGCTTGAAGCACCATTATGAGAAGATGAAATTGATACTACCTTTGGGGAGGACTTGGTGGACCTGCCTTTTCTCCCACTTCATTGTGCGATGGTCCACTCGACCCACTTTTTGGTTCTCTTGTAGATTTTGGCCATGATTATTTCTAGATCTTCTATAGCATCTTTTAAAGGTTTAGAGCTTATAGGAGTATTCCTCAACTTGGTCAAATAAGTATTGTTGTACATGTTTTGACCATCATCCTCAACTCCATCTACATCTATGTTTACCTTATACATCTTCACTTGATCAACTATCAATCTTGCGAAGGCTTGATTATGGCTCTCAAATTCATCTTTGCAGTTAGCCCAATAATCTTCAATTATGGTGATATGCTTTATCACACTCTCAGGAAATCTCTAGCATACCCATTAGGGTCGAACATAGGCCTTGGGAATTCATACATATCTATCTTGTACTTCTTTTCAAACACTTTCATCATGTTTATGGTATTTGAATGAATTTCACAACTAAAAGCTCCAACCTTCATAGGGAATTCATACCCCTTCTTCTTTAGGCTTCCACTTAGGACATTCACCTACAAAGCTTGTTAGATAATCTTGATTAGCACTATCATATCATTGGGATATCTTGGCAACTTCAAGGGAAATCCATCAAAAGCTGCAAGACGTAGATAAGAAAAGGATGAGAATTGAATAAAATAGCAACTGAATTGACTAATGGTGGTCATGGCTTCATGAGAGAATATCCTTTCTGGGAATCCCTATATTTCCCTATAAATTCTCATGGTAAAAGCATCATTCACCTTTACATAATCTACATAGCTATTCTATAATTGGAGACATGGGTAAAACTCATAGGACTTAACATCATCAAGAAAATTTTCTAATCTTGGAAGGCCAGGCCATAATTGCAACGAAGCCAACATCTAAATAAAAAATGAAGACATGTAGAATGAATTGTAAAACTTGGTTGCTTGGAGGGAATTGGACAGAATCTCACTTACCTCTTGCATCCAATCAATAAACCGTGTGTCTAAGTATATAACTTGAACCAAAAAGAAATATTGCTCAACAAGATTTAGGGCTTCTACTTTACCTCTCAATCTGTGTAGAAGAACTAGAATATCAATTATCTCCAATTTGAGATTGGTCCTAAACAAAGTTTTGGGGACTTTTCTCTTGTCATTTTCTGGTATTTGGAACAAAGTTTGCATGATCTCCTTCCTCCAGATCATCTTCTTCATTGAAAATTCTAAGATGAGCCCACCAATAGTTAAGTCAGAGAACTCATCTTGCTCTAGCACACACAGACAACTTACCACTATCTTCCTATAATTTGAAGTCAACACAGTGTCATCCAATAGAACTATTTGCTTGGTTTCCAAATTGTGATGATGAATACATTCGTAAATGAGTTTCGGGGCTTGGAAGGCAACTGAAAAATGAACAACTTTGACTAAACCACATCCTCAAAGCTTCTCAATGATAGGATGAATTTATTTAGATTTTACGCTCCTTTGGAAATCTGCCATATCATAGAAACAGAGGGATGTGTTTGCGAAATTCTATAATTGAGACTTGATTCCAATCAAACCATCAAAACCTACGAACTTGGTGGCCATAGCTTATGAATGTGATTTTGAATCAAAAGAGTGAATAATATAATAAATACAATAGTCATTGGCTTTCAAATAGTTATGCATATTGATAGAATGAAAAATCAAGAAAACAAGGTAACTCCTTTAACTACCTGTGTATTTTTATATAAGGATCTTGATTCATTTGTTATACTTTAGAATTTGTGCCACATGAGTGAAATTTAAGGAAATACCCATTAGAGAGTAAATGAAAAGGCTCAAAAGGACATTTAAAAGTCTTTTCACTATTCCATTAAGTGTAATGATAACTTTCTATAAACCCATTATTTACTTTTTTGTTTTCCTTCAAGTTTTAGAAAGTTTCTATTAGAGTACTCTGTTGATGAAATTTTGCAAAGTGAGATTCTAACCATAGCTTCCTTTCACAATGGCTCGATTTATTCTAAAATCATTCAGACATACACTAAACCCATAATGAGAGCCAAATCTATTTGTTGACTTGATTTTTCTTGTATAATAATAAAAATTGCCTGCATGGGTTGGAAACCTACCGAGGAGTAGGCAATTTTTGTTTTTCAGTCAATGCTCTTTTATTGGTTGAATTTTTGATAACTAAACTTTTGGCTATTAAGTATGTTTAATTAAGGCATATATTTCTACTTAGGTGTCACTTAGTATCTTTTTTTTTTCATTTTTATCTCCTCTAAGGAAAATCATCTTCATGAGTTGGAAACTTGTTGGGGAGAAGACAGTTTAAGGTTTTCTACCAAGGCTTAGTATTTAAGTGATAATGAATCCAAATCATGTTTAGAAATCTCATCTTAAATTCAAACATCAATTTATTTAAAAAAATTTTACCTTCTTTTGATCTTTTTAAGCTAAACATGCCTCTGAGTAAGCCTTTGCAGAAACTTACCTTCATGGGTTGGAAACCTGCTGAGGAGAAGGCGATATTAATTTTTTTGCCAATGCTTATTTCCTCAACCATTAATATGTCATGTACAAATAGTGAACATGTTTCATTTGTAATGAGTGAAATTTGATCTCTATCAAATTTGATGCTAACTCACTCAAAAAATTACAAGATTAAAAAATAACCACCCGCTTGACTATGGAGAAAGAGAAGGAGTATTGGGAAAATCTGATAGAGATTATCTAGCCTTTAAGAATCTAGACCTAGACTCAAACATTTCAGGAAAGAGACTGACCTCAACTAAAACATAGAACTCACCTTTTCCAAAATATTAAAAAAAAAGAAGTGGAACAACAACTGGCTTCATCTAGGGAAACATTCCATGTATGAGCAAGGAATCCAAATTCTTTGGTTTTGCCAAAAAAAGAAAGGTGGCTACCCAACAAAACTGAAGTTGAAAAAAAGTGAGGAAAACTAAATTAAGGAAAAAAAAAAATGGGAACTAAATTTAACTATGATACAATACAAGGGTTACCTATTTTCCATTTGAAAATTGACATAGTTTCAAGTCATGATTATTGTAGGTCAGAGGCAGTATGCCAATTTGAATGAATTGTTTTTGAAAGCTTGTTGAACGATGAATGGTCCTTGCTAGAGTGTGTCAAATTTTTGTGCATGCCTTTTGGTGCCCTTCTTTTATCCCACAACAATACAATATCTCCTACCATAAACTTTTGTGTTCTTGTCTTCTTTTTGAACAAGTTCTTCTCACACATTTGATGTTTTGTAATATGATCCATAATTTCTTCTCTTTCTTCCTCAAGCTTGCTCAGATATAGGATCCTTTTCTCCAGCCCATGTTTGTAAATATTGTCTTCAATCATTGTTCTCAATTTACTAGTGGCCAATTCTAGGAGTAGGGAAAGATTAGTTTTTGCTCCATAGACTAATTCAAAAGGGGAAATTCCAATTGATCTAATTAGAGTCACCCTATCTTCCCAAAGTGCTTCTTAAATCTTTTTGTGCCACATTTTATGATTATCCAACACTAGTTTCTTCATGACGTTTACCAAGTTCTTATTACTAGACTCAGCTTGACCATTCCCTTAAGGGAAATATTCAGATGAGTGACTTGCTATTATGCCATACTCAAAGAAGAACTTAGTAATTTTAACTAAAGAAAAGTATGTTTCATTATCCATTACCAGTTTAATGGGCATGCCAAACCTAACCAATATGTTCTCCTTTATGAATTCACAAACTACTTTAGAAGTGATTTTCTTGGTCACATTCACCTCTACCCACTTTGTAAAATAATCTATCATGGTGATGATATAGATGTGGCCAACACTAGATGTAGGCTTAATAGGACCAATAAAATTGAGACCTCACTATTGGAATGGACCTTCAATTACCACAAGCCTGAGAGATAATATGGCTAATTGAGGTCTGCCTATGAACATTCTACATTTTTTACATTCTAACACCCATTGATAAGCATCTTTAAACATTCTAAGCCAATAGTAGCATTGCCATAATATTTTAAAAGTAATGAAAAAGGATGAGAAATACCTACCACATGCTTTATTGTGAAGGGTCTTCAACAATTTCTCTTGTTGTTGTTTGTCTACACATCTAAGGAAAGTCTCATCTATAGATCTTTTGTATAATCTATCATCCCAAATCACATACTTGGTGACTTTCAATATGATATCTCTTCTTTGTTTCATCATCAATCCTTCAAGGCATTCCCCATATGTTAAGAGATATGTGATATTTTCAAACCAAGGATCTTGTAGACTCACGACAAAAACTAACTTTTTTTCCTCTAGTTCTTCGCCATTTCCATTTTCTGCTATGGCTTTACATAATGCATTGCCCCTTACCAGTTTTGTGGGTTTAATCTCAATGTCATATTCTTATGTCTTTGCTACCTATGTCTCTTTGGTATTGCACCCTACATCCTATTGAGTCAACACACTCTTCATCTTGACATTAGGTACATGAACCATAGAATGAGAATGTAATATATTAAATTTGAAAATTTTCAGGGCTTTTACCATGGTGAAAGAATGCTTCTCAATTTGAGAATATTTTAGCTCATGGTTCTTTAGTGGTATGCTCATGAAGGCAATTGGGGCTTGTAATCCTTTGTTATCTTGCATGAGAATAATTGACAAGGTGTGTTTAGAAGCATAACAATAAATCATAAAGTGTAGTCTATAATTAGGATGACATAGGATTGGAGTATTGGCGATGGCAGTCTTTATATTTTTGAAGGCTTGTTTTCTGACATCATTCCACTTAAAACTTGAATTCCCTTTCATCATATCTACAATACATTTAGTGGTTTTGACAAAATTATGCATGAATCTTCTGAGGAAATTCACTTGTCCAAAAAAGCACTTCACTTCTGTCTTGCTTATAGGTAGATATATAGACTTGGTCTTCAGATGGACTCAATTCATTTAGGGTCAATTCTGATGCCTTCTTGAGATAATATATGGCTAAGAAACTTACCTTATGTCATGTAGAAGATGGATTTCTTAGGATTTAGAGAGATTCTGTGCTCTCGACATCTTTGCAACACTTTCCTCAAATCTTCTATGTGGATTTTCCTCTTTTTTCAAGAATATAGTAAGGTCATCAAGGTATATAATAATGATTCTATCTTTCATATCAGCAAAAGATTTATTCACAACTTTGAAAAATGGCACCAAAGTTGATAAGGCCAAATGTCATTCTATGATATGCTAATGTACCTCAAGGAGTGGTAAAAGTTGTTTTGTGTTGGTCTTTGAGTGGTAAAAGTTGTTTTGTGTTGGTCTTTCTCTTCTACTTCTATTTGGTTGTACCCTGAGAAGCCATCAAGCATGGACATCATCTTAGCTCCTACCACCATTTGTAGTAGATGATCCATGTTTCAGAGTGCATAGTTATCCTTTAGAGGTACTTGGTTTGTTTAGGTTTCTAAAATCTACACAGACCCTTATTTCTCCATTCTTCTTCTTAACTGGCACTATATTTTCTATCCAGGTAGAATGATGGATAGGATGAATGACTCTTGCCTTTAGCATCTTCTCAAATTCTCAAAATATGGCATTAAATACTTTCAAATTATAATTTCTCTACTTCAGTCAAAAAGGAGTTGCGTTAGGCTTTAAGGGAATTTGATGTTTCATTTTCCCACCCCTATAGCTTTTTAGATCCTCGTAACTCTACGCAAATACCTCTTGAGATTCCATGAAAATCTTTCTCGTGGCTTCCTTTTCTTCAAGCATGCAAATTTTTTTGATGTTGATGATTTTGGGACTTTGCATGCTTCCAAAATTTACCCCTTCATATTCACCAGTAGTAGGTCCTTTTTCTTTTCGCTTTTCCTTAATGTAAGCATCATGCATCAGGCTTCAAGGGAATTCGATGTTTCATTTTCCCACCCATGTAGCTTTTCAGATCCTCATAACTCGATGCAAATACATCTTGAGATTCCATGAAAATATTTTTGGTGGCTTCCTTTTCTTCAAGCATGCAACATTTTTTGATGTTGATCATTTTGGGACTTTGCATGCTTCCAAAATTTACCCCTTCATATTCACCAATAGTAGGCCCTTTTTCTATCCTCTTTTCCTTAATGTAAGCATCATATCTATTAAACAATTTTTCTAGTGATACGAAGTATGGAGGAATGATATTAGCTTGTAGCTGAATTACACTAACTCCATCTTCTTTTGGCTTCCTACAAGGATCTTCTTGAGCAAGTTCATTAGAATGCTCTTCACAAATAGATCTAGTATTTTCCAAAAATAACTACAAACTTTTTCCATGTTTGAACACTTTCTAAGCTTCTAAATTTTTAGGAATAGAAGGTCTATATACAATTTCTACTTGATGCTTCTTGTCTTTGAATTCGAGATGGGGAAGTAGTAAGCAAGTGGAGACTACCAATGAATCTGCTTTAGAGTTCATCTCTCTAGGTATTAATTTGATTGAGAATGCATCTAGCCCTTCAATCTCATCCCATACCATGTTCTCGTAATTTTTCAACTTATGATTTTTTACATAGTACTTCACTTTAGTTTGTCACATGATGAGTTCTGCATCACCCCAAGCCTTCAATATCTTTGTTCCTTTTTCTTTTGTGACTATTATCCTAAGTAATAGGGATTCATATTCAGTTGTGTTGTTCATGTTTCCAAATTCTAACTTGAACACCATATGTTCAGGTTGTCCTTTAGGTGATATCAACACCACCCCTGCACCAAAACCAAATGAGAAAGAACTCCCATCAAATTCCAGTGTCCACATTTACAATGTTTCTTTTTTTTCAATTGAAGTTTGGATTTTCTTTTCTTCAACATCTTGATCATCCACGAAACCTTTAGTGAACAACATAAAATTACAAAATCCTAATTCTTGGTAAAGGACTTGAGCTTTGGGATCATCCAACTTTAGAATTATAAACTTAGCCTTTTCCTCAGGTTTCGATTTTACTTTCTTTCTTCCTATGGGTAATACAACCTAAGACCAATCCAATTTTATTTCTCCTCCTAGATCTCTACAAAAGCCTTTTCTTAGAAGTAAACCATAGCTAGCTATAATGTCCATGAATAGGATAGTTAGCAATAACTTCTTTTTTGGGTTAGAGGCCAACAATACTTGTGTGTCATTGATTTTTCCAAGCAGTGGAACTTGCTTATAGCATCCATGGAGTAACACCTTCCATGAACTTTAGTAAGAGTAAGGCCTAGATCCTTAGCCACTGGGTAGGGCATTACGTTAATCTGAAGCAATTGAATCAATTATATAGTTGCTTAGTTTGCACCCATTTATGTATAGTGACACATGAATTGGGTTAGGCTTCTGACTAGAAAAGGTTGCTAAAATTGTAGATTCTTCGTGATTGAAAAGATTATATGTTTAGGATTCATCTTCTTCTTTAGTCATAATATTATTATTTAGGTTTATATCATCCCCTTTGCAATAATCTACCAATTTTCTTAATTCTGAGGGATGAGATTTTAAATAGTCTATAGAGGAGATTTGAATTTTGGAATCTTTACAAAATTGAATGAAATCAAAAGTGATATTTTCCTTACCCAACTGAGAAATCTTGGCTCCTTGATCGGCATTACTAGCACCTAAAGTAGAAGCCTCATTACCACCTAGAGGATGACCATAAATATGATTCTTATTTTTCTAGCTTTTGGTCAACAGTGTATATGCAGTCCCATCAATACTAGCATAGCATTCATCCGGTCCTTCTGAATTTGACTCATACTCTAAAACTAAATTTCTAGAGTTGCCATTTGAGTATTGATCTCACTCAGGACCAAAAGCTACAACATTTGACTCATTAGTGGATAGAAACTACATCATACATGCTGTCTTGGGACAACTTTCGTTATCATGATCCATGGATAAGTGGAAGATACAAATATTCTCCTTTTTGGGTGTGGCTTCAATAGCTAGTCTTTGTGGCAAACCAATAAGTTGCAGAGTTTCCCCATCAATATTCCTCCCAGATTGATTTTGGAAATTTTGTTGGTATGAATTATTGAATTTGGGGAGTTTCCTCTTCATAAAAACTAGTTCATTTGATAATTTTTACAACATCTCATCAGATGAAGTGGTGTTACTGGTACCAACCTTGGTTTGAAAATCTCATTTCCACTTTCTAACAAAGATCATGTCATCTTCTAGTTCAACTGCTTTCTTCTAGGCATCTGCGAAATCTGTGTGATGAGATCTCCTTAGATCATAGTTGATATCTAGTGGCATTTCACTTATAAAGAATGTTTTTAGATTAACTATAGTAGGTCTATTAGTAATAGGGATTCTACTAGTGATCTTATTGAAATTAGCAACAAAATCTCTCATACTTATAGTAGCTTATTTTTTGATAGATGTCAATTGTGCCAGCAGGACGTGTTCATCTTCTGTGATTTTGAATCTTGTTTTAAAAGTCATTCTCATCATAGCCAAACTTGTAATTGAGGTATCATATACGTGATAAAATCAATCTATTGTACTTTTTGTTAGAGTTTCCATAAATAGTCTCATAACTATGTCTTTGTGTGCTCCAAGATATGAGTTGCTGCAAAGAAGGCCTTGATGTGTTCATCAGTAGTAACCTTCCCATCACCTAAAAATTTGGGGAAGTTCTTTCTTGACCTAGATAGGAGTGGATGATATGCCGTGAGGTGTAGCAAACCATTCATTGTAGCTCAGGGAGCAGCCATAATTTTCCTAGCAAGGTATTGTGGAAAATTGACAACTGGAGGAGCAACTACTCTATGCAAAGCCAATACCTAACAAGTAGTGTGTGATGAATTTTGATTTCTAGGGGTTGAAGATGGCCTACTCCTACTCTTATTGTCACCCTTTTATCAAGGTGTTTCTAGGATGGGAAAGCAAGGTTCTGCAAGATTTTCAAAAATAGGGTCTCGCCTACCTTGATCTTTGGTACTTCTAAGGAATCTTCCTTGTTCTAGGATTCCTACTTACTTTAGCCTCTAAGCTTCGCATTTTTCACTCTTTTATGCTCTTTGAAGCTCTCTCCTCTAAGTAGCTCTTTCTTGTGCTTGGGTTCTAGCTTCTTCTTCTAGTACTTGGCTAGAATTTCTATATTGTTCTGAGTTCCTCCTATATCTCCAAAAAATGTATTTAGGGTCAAGATGATATCTTCTTGGTTGTCTTGGAATCCAAGGTTGGGTTGGAGTATAAGGAATATGTTCTCATGAGGTAGCACCATCTTTCTTCACTCTATAGCTCTTCTAGTCTAGCGATAGTTCGTCTCCCTAGTAGAGTTGCCAAAATCTATTGGTAAATAGATTGTTCTTTTCAATCTAACTCTTAAATGCCCAAAACTTGTGAACAATAATTGATTACAACAATTGGGAAACTACACTAAGTGACTAATTTGCCTCTAAATTTGTAGATACAACTCCCTTGAGTTTGTGATTTGTAGTGAATTTGTTTGTTCCTAATTTTGAAATGGGGCATGTTCTTGACCAAAGAATAGGAGAGGAAAACCAAGCTAGGCCTAGATAGGAACTAACTCAGGCTAGAATTTGGGTCTTTACACTAATCAAATTTGTGAACTCATACATTCTATGAACCCATAGAATTTGATGATGTAGTAATGAATTCTATTTATGGATTATACACTTTGTAGAATGCTTGTAACTCTAACATGCAAAGAAAAGCTTAAGAAATAATGCAGGAAATAATCTCTTTTAGCCTCTAATAATACTACAATTATCTTCAGTTACTGTATTGAATAGGGGAAAAAAACTCTATTTTCTCATTAACTCAATTAAACTCAAAGAGATATCTTAAACTATGATAGACAATGACAAACTAAATAATTGATACAAAACACCTTCAATTTGTCTCTGCAACATCAAGTATTTCACACCAAAAATTAGCAGACCTTTTATTAATCTTTCAATTGGGTACATATAGGATTTTGAGATGACCATTACAAAATGGAAATAAACAGGTTCATCTCCTCAAAAATGACAAATGGCAAGAAGCCAATTATTAGTTACAATTTCACATCAAAATACAAAAGGGCGAGAGAAAGATCACTTCATATTCTTTCCCTTTTCCAACTTCTCTTTATGGGCCTTGGAAGTGATGGTGATCATAATAAGCTCTTTGTGTTTGTGGACATGAACATTGGTTTATCTTAAGAGCCACTTGGAGTGCTCTCTAGCTAAGTCTTTGATAATAGATTAAAGAGAAGTGGGGCAACACAAACAAATCTATTAAGTTCATTGGATACTTTTGGAAGACACTTTCGAAGAAGTTGAATATTGAACTTATGTTTAGTTCTACATTTCACCCATAAAATGATGGAAAAACTAAAGTTGTGAATAAAAGTTTGGGTAATTTTTTGAGATGCTTGGTTGGAAGTAAGCCTAAAAATTGGGACTTGGTCTTGACACAAGATAAATTTGCATACAATAACTTTGTGAAAAGAAAGTACTAAGAAGACACCCTTTGAGATTATTAATGGATTACACCCTAGATAAAATACAAAATTGATAGACTTGAGTAAGGAAGAAAAGAGTAGTGTTGATGCTAAATATTTTGTTATTTTCATAAAGGATTTACATGATGGTGTAAGAGACACTTTTTTGAATAGTAGTTAGGGATACAAATGATGAGATGATTAGAGGAGAAGACATAAATCTTTCAATGAAGTTGATCAAGTAATGGTTCATTTGAAGAAAAAAGTTTTCTAGTTGGAACATATAGAAAATTAAAGATGAAGAAGTTTAGGCCTTGCAAAATTCTAAGAAAGTTTGATAGTGAAAATACTTTTGAAGTTGAGTTGCCAGAATATGTGGATATTTCACCCATATTCAATATTTATGATATCTTTGAGTACCATGAGCTTGAAAGTGAGTTAACTAATAATCCTGATAATCCAAGGAAGAGAGAAAAAGGAAATGAACAGATCTCAATACCATAATAGGAAAAAGTATGAGAGGAAATGATTACATGGAATACCCTGTTTAGTGAAAAGGAAAACTAGTTGAAGACAATTTACAGATATCACAAACTAAACTAGATCTTTATGATTAAGGTCATAACACTCTTGAGTCTTGATGTGGAAATCAATTCTCTTCTTACCCTAGGTGTCTGATGTAGAGGCATCTTGGTTCAATGAGAAATCTTGCATCAATAAAAAATATTTCTTGTTTTTAGTACCCGTCTATTGTTGACGAAGTAGTTGTTGTTGCTTTTGATTTTAGTTTGTGCACAATTGATATCATGTCAAAGACCTATCCTAGATCCTTTTCCTAAGTGTGCATCATCTAATGTTCCATATCCTTTGAGTACTATGTCATCTTTGTGGTCTCTATTTCCTACAATTTTCATCTAGTGAGGCATGTTGTTTCCGTTCACTCATTCTTGCACAATTAGGAGTTGACTCCTAACTGAGATTTGTGGACCTATATTTATGTTTGTGTTATCCTTTGTTGTCCTTTTCTTGGGTTATGGTTAAAGTTTGGACCTATAATGTAATTAAATTCTTGACTAGCAAACTTGTGGCTTAGCTGACTATATAAGAAGCTTGGTTAGATATAGGAAAGTAGTTGTTTTCAAGAAGAGATCTAGGAGATAGAAGATGTGAGCTTCAATTTTGAATCATAATTCTTATTTTGTATAAGATTGTGCCCTAGAAGGCCTCATAGCTAGGTATGTTGTTGTTTTATATGCAAAATTAAATAATTGCACCTATTGAATTGCTACATATATTCTCATGTTCTTATTGATTCTTTATGTAAGCTTCTGTGTGTAACTCTTAGCAAGAATAGCTTGGGGTTTTCTCCTTGAGATACCCCACTCTTGTGTCAGGTCTATCTTTCTACCAAATGGAAAAGAATGTACATGGACTCAATTTGAAGACCTCCGATCACTAGTAGGTTTTGACTCATTTTTTGACAAAAAAAAATGGTCAAATTTTCTACTAGGTTTGGTCAAACTTTTGACAAATGGTCATGTTAGTATTTTTCTCATCAAAATTTTGACCATTTTGGCAAAGATCAAAATTTCTATGCTCATTTTGGTCAAAAATGACATGCATAATCAGGCGGCCTATCCATCAAAATTTTGACACATGTTTGACCCAAATGCCATATCCATGATGAAATGGTAGTTAGTATGTTCATCTAATTTTTGACGACCACTTGTCTAAATTTTGACACATGTTTGACCAAGATTCCATACCCACGAAAACATGGTGATCAACATGTTCATTGAAATTTTGATGAACTTGCATTGTTCAAAAAATTATAAACCAACATTGGCTTAATATGCTTTTGCAGGGGTTAACATTTTCTATTGATCATTTTTTTCTATTTTAGAAAGTCATCTTTTGGCCCTTGTGAAATAGTGAATTTCTTTATTTCAAAAAGTAAATTTTATGCCCTTTCTAAAATAACAAAATTCATTATTTCAAAAAGTTTCATTCCTAGACTTCATGAAATAGAAAAATTGATATTCTGACAAATGGTTTGTGCCACGTGGAAATGGGAAAACATTTTGTGTTATCCCATTTTCTCCATTTTGCTGAGTTGCTTGAATCCGAGTGTGAAGTATGGATGAAATGTTGTGGATGAGAAGGATGAGATAAGTGAGATGTCTATTGAGTTTGAAGTGATTTGTGTTGGGATTGATGTAGTTTTTGGTGTTGAACTTGATGTGGTATACATTATAATGGCTGGGGTTGGTGCTGCATTTGAGGTTAAGACTGCTATATATAATAAATCAATAAATATAGATTATATCTTATGACAACTAAATCAAATTTCAAGCTACAACTTCTAACCACTCTTGGTGACATAGGAGAAACCAAATGATACATACAGGTGATAGAGATGTGAGATTCAAAACATCATTTGTATACTGCAAGAACTCAAGTATGCTGATGTCAACACTTAAAAATGCATGCCATTATAGTTGTACGTAAAATCAAAGTAGGAAATACAAGTAGTTCTATTTAAACTCAAAGAGATAAAAATATACGCTTACAGTTGAATAAAACCCAGAGCTGCCAATTGTTGAAGAATTATCTAAATTAGGATATAACTGGAACAATAATAGGTGGACATCCATAAGAAACAATTCCCTAGAGCCTTCACATCTCCTTAGATTTCCACAGCTCCAAGAGAGTAGATATGTGAAGTATAATTCAAGAGCTCAAACATTTGTCATATAAAAGTTAAGGATACACTTATAGTAAAGTCAACCTAGATAAAGAAGAAATAGAATTGTGAGTGTGCTTATACTTGTGTTTGGCTGAGTAAAATATATAATATCTTTCACAAATAGTTGCTTCATGCCTTCCTGTCAAATGCTTGTACTTGAAGAAAATTGATTTTTCCATATAAGTATAACATACATTATTCTATCCTTTATTAAATTTTAATAGAATACCATCGTAAATTAATACATTATTCTATATGTTATGATCATGCATCTGCAAATTCAAATAAGAGGCAAAGAAGATATTAGGATACAACCAAGCAAATACTTAGAGTGAGGTATATTTAGAATATTACTACTCAATTTTGATCAAGAACTATAGATTTAATAATGAAAGATTAGTAGGTTCTGTTGGAAATGATTGAAATGATCATAAGAAAAATTGTTAGCATAATATATGGAACTGGTAAAGAATGTCCTCAATCATTGTTTTGTCATTGATGTCAAACTTGCTACTCGTAGGAATGAAAATTGCTTTAGTGATCTAAATACTATCAATTAGTTGATTGTCAAGGAGGAGGCAATCAATAAGATGTAACTAGAACACCTAGAGAAAGGTTGAAGTTATGATGTTGTAATGAAGTACAAGGATCAACTAAGCCATTGATGAAAAAGTGTATTTGATGACATACTATAAGATACAAAGAATGGGCACACTAAAACATATCAAAGAGTTAAGGTTTTAGCTAAGTCTTTTGTAAAGCTCAAACTAGGTTCATTAGAGAGAAGGAGCCGAGCAAATTCTTACTTAATGTCGAGTAAACTAAAGCTGCCGAGTAAACTCCAGATGTCGAGTAAACTCCAGATGCTGAGTAAACTTCAGGTGCCGAGTGACACAGAGCAGAATCAAGTGCCGAGCAGAACCAAGTGCCACGCAGAACCAAGTGCCGAGCAGAACCAAGTGCTGAGTAGGTATAGGTGCCGAGTAATACAGAGATGTCGAGCACTAGTAACTCAATAATGTCGAGTTGCTACATTATTTTGAAAATCAAAGATTCGCTAGATCTAAGCTGACAAGGTTGTTATCTAGAAATTTGTGAATTAAAAGGAAGATAAGAATGATGAGCTGGTGGCACAGAACACCATGTAGAACATTTTTAAGAATACAACTGACGAAGTTTCTAGAAGAGAACAAGATATGGGGTAGATACATTGTATCCTACCTAATCCATTTTGAAAACCCTAAAATTGGAGAGGGAAAATTGAGCGGCAAAGGCAAATTAGATCTCTATTTAAGAAGATATAAGTTAATGAAAAGGAGAGAGGTGGTCAGGCATAAAAAGCATGAAGTACTAAAGAAGGTGCTAAGGAGAAGAAAGAACAGGAACTCTATTTGGACAAACGACCACAAGGATGATTGCATTGGCAGAATGAGTAAGAAGACTCAAGGAGATGAAGCTTGAGAGGAAGACAAGCAAACAGAGCTGGAGTGATTGAAGCCAAGCATAAGGATTGAATTGAAAGTGTGATCTGAAATCTAGAAAGTATGTTGTAAGTTATATCAGGTCAAAAGACCATTATCGTTACTTTCTAGCAATTGTAACAGTAAGTTTAAATCCTATGGACTTAGGTTGGTTTAATAGCCATAAGATAAATCCTTTAATAGGGTGACATTACAAGAGAATGTTCTAAAGACCTTTAACTAGGCCCATTCCTAACAGTTTGGTGAAATCCTCTAACAAGGTCACATTTAATAGTGTGTTGTAAGCCTTTAACAGGGCAAGCTTTTAGTAGGGCATCACTTCAGAAGAGTGAGAATCAAGTAGCATGTTACTGGTGGTTTTTCCCAAATTGGGTTTCCACATAAATCATTGTGTCATGTGTTGATTATGGATGTTTTATCTTTGCATATTGATTTACTATAACTTGCTTATATGATTGATTTTTTGGATGGATGAAAAGTGTATGGATTCATTAAAAGTAGTAAAAAGGTATTAATAGGGCATTTTGGACCTTGAATAACTGATTCACCCCCCCTCTCAGTTATTCTAAAGAAATTTAACAGGTTCTATCATTATGGAGTCAAATTAAGTAAGTGACATGGGTATACAAAGTTCTACTTTTGGTTGTTTAATTAGCTTTAATTAGGTCCACTTGTTTAGTTATATGACAAGCTAAATGTGATTGCATTGCTAACTATTGATGATGTAGAAGTAATGAGTGGAAATATAAGAGGCAACTTGCATACTGTGACCATAATACCAATAAATTGAACCATAGTAGAATTAAAGAAAACATATTTGGTATTTCTCAATGTCATAATTTTCATTTATAAAGGATTTGATCTCAATGTCAAACTACAAAATTGATCTTTGCAAGAGGAACCATGCAGATTTGACACATTGAAGAAGAGAACACTTACACAATATTAAGCCTAATCATGCTAGAAAATTGAGTATTGTCCCTTCTAGTTTGTTATTTGATGGTTTTATGCCAATGACACATTCAAAATGTACTTATGAGAAAAGATCTAGAAGGAATGAAATTGATTAATTAATGAAGGTATGTTAGTTTGAGCTTTAATTGGTTTCAAGAATACTTTAATTTTCTCTACTTAATAAGGCCAACCACATGAAGGTGGAAGCTCATTTGGCCCCACCCTCACTCCCCCTAACATCAATCCAAATTCCCCATTAATATCTAATTATATACTTCATTCATTCATCCATTTATGAACTATAACATTCAATCAATACAATCACATAATATTCATTAATATAATATAAAATTCATTAATAAACAACATTAATGAAGTATTCATTACCACATAATAATATTCATTAGCATACATAAAATTCAATATTAATACACAACATCCATAGATAATTACTTAAAACAACATTCTTTCATTATCCAACAAAGTTTATCAAACAAGGTTCATCAAAGAGCATTTTTAAAAAATCATTTTTTTTTGGTTTTTCTTATATTTCTTAAGGAATATGATGATAGGAGCATCAATATCTTCCTCATTCTCCTCCTCTTGTGGTTGTAATGTCAAATTATGATGCTTCCTCCTATTTTGAGGAGCACACAATTGTTGCACTAAAGGAGGGTCTATTGCAATAAAAAGTAAATGGGTTAAATCACATACTTTTTTTTACTACTACAAGTATTTCATTAACCAATAGAACATAACATGCATTTTTATTTACCTAACAATGCCACATCATGTATAGTAACATTTTGATTAGCTGCCACCTCAACATGTTGAACACTTCGAATATGCTCCACTCATTCACCATGATGTTCAACATGCTCTAAAATATTTTTAAAAATGTTACATGGCCAATTACAATTAAAGCTATTAAATAATATTAATAATTATGTGATTTATTTCCAATAGAAAATTAATACCTCCACCATTGTGATGCACATCATGACCTTTGTCATGCATAGGTTCTGTGATAGGATTTGAAGGCTGTAGTGAAATGACATGCACATTGTTATTATTGTTTGATATATATAAAACAAAAAATAGTCAATTTATGTTTGAAATTAACACCAAAAATGAAATTTCTCAACTATTCAATTTGAATTACTTTTCATTTGACCAATTTACCCATGTCTAATCTGGTGCACCATATTCTTCAATATGGCTTTTGTATTCTTGGCGTATGCGTGCAACAATGACTTTATAGCCTTCTTTCAAGGCAAGTTTTTTGTCTTCATGTATGGGCTCTACATTGAATTTTGTGCCCTATATTTTTTTCTTAATATCATCAATTTTGCATGTATGATTTGATTTTAATTTTTTTTTTGCAACCTTGTATAAATATTTTTAATAAAATTCCATTTTTGTTACTTACAAGTCGAGAGTGAAGTTTCATATAGCCACCAGAGCTAAGTTTGTGTTGGCCAACTTTTTTTACTCTCGCTTCTGTAGCTTTTGATGTGTCCTATAGTCTATGAAAAGTTTGAAACATGTTATATTATATGTTTAAAAATGCCACTAATTAGTTCATGATTACATTCTACTTAATACTATCATGACATACCTTATTTTTCCATCTTCTGGTCGAATTTCTCTACCATTTAGCCTTTTCTCTTTTTCATCTTCTATTATTTCATTCCACTCCATTGGTGGAATCATTGGACACTCATACTTTGAGTTATCCTTTAGAGCCCTTTTATATTGGTCCCTCATAGTCTTTATATGTTTGGATGCTCTTTTAAGAATTAGGGCACTGTCAAAAATGTTATTTCCAAAAAAGTACTCTAAGATTTAATGAGTTGATATTTTAAGTCTGGACCCTATTCATTCCACCTTTTTTGAAAAAAATAAAATTGTTAGATACATAAATTTAATATAGTACAATAAATATAAAAAAATATTGTACCAATAATATGAAGCTATATACCTTTTATAAATGGTAGGCCCAAATAGATTCAATGTCATTTCAAAAAGAATATCATAAATAGCATCATTTCCTACAAAACATCATTGGATTATCAGTCCAAAATGAGTTATGTATAAGTAGACTACAATTACATTGTAAATAATAATAATTTTAATGCACCTTGAAGCTTTGGTATTTTTAATTGAAACATATTTTTCTTGTTCAACAACAATGACCCTACAAACAAACCAATACTAGTAACACAGGCTAATCCAAGAAATGGTTGAGCTTCACCAGTACTGGTCTCTATTCTTGTATTAGTTGTAGGTGTATATATTAGTGAACAAAATAGGTCAATGAATATAAAATGAACCTAAGAAAAATAATTAATGCATGATTAACACATAGAAAAATATAGTAAAACAAGGTTTTACCAGTTGTAGTTGGTACAAACAAAGATGTTTGCAATCTCCTTGTTGCTGACAATGCAGCCATGATTATTGAAGTGGTGATTGAAGGAGGAATCCACACTTCATCATGAGCTAAAGAATACATTGTTAGAAAAGACATTTGCAATGGATAAAGATAAAATGGGGTACTAAAATCATCCCAAACATAAGTTGAGTAAATAATGCATGCAAAGGTTAAATGAATGATTAAAGGTTTAAGGATTATTTACATGAAGGTTGTGTACTACAACCCTCACCATGTTGACTAGGTTTCACAGGTGTCAAAATATCCTATAAGAAGACCACATCATATTTTAGATAATTATAGATATGATAGTATAAAATATAAACATCTATTGAACTTTTATTATTGCTTAAGATTAATTACTACTTACCTTCATACAATTGACTCTACATATCAATTTATCTTTGAGTGCCTTTGTCTCCTCAGTTTTGTTTTGTTCTAGGACAAGGGTAAGAATTTCTTTACTATATTTATTTATCATTTGAATAGTGATGAAGATAGGGTCAGCACTACATGTAATGTCATCTAAAAATGTCACCTAAATTTTATATCACATTTGCTCTGCTATCATTTTTGCTTTTCTCTATCAATAAGTATCAAGTTGGGACATCAATATCAGTAAAATTATATCAAAATAACTCCAAAGACATAAAGAAAAGAACATAATAATATGACATTTATTTATGTATAATTTGTACAATTACACTAATTAAGGTTTACCTTTGTTGAAGACAGTGTGTGAGGAACATCCCCGCCTATGCCTTATGGTGGATCCATGTCTCCTTGTGACAAAGATTAGTAATTCCTAGAAATCAGCAATGAAATGAAATTAATTGACTTACCAAAAAAATATATTAATAAAACAATAGATTGTATATTGGAGTCAATCTTAGTTGGAGGCAAATGGTTTAAATGTTATACTTACTAGTCCCATGATAGTAATTTTTTTGTACCTACATGATTCAAATTGCAATCTATTAGAATCTCTTCCCCTGCACTTATTGATTTTATCACACATACAAAAATATGATTTCCCTATCATGCCTCAAATATACAATTTAACCACTTATTAGTTGACATAGGTCAATAACTATTTATAAAACCTATAATATTCCTTTTTGTTTTTGGCCTTCCATCAATATACATAGCAATCCTTTTACTTTGACCATTTTCTTTGCATTGTATATAATTTACTAACAATGCATACCTACGCATACTTTTTTTTTATTGCACAATCTGCATCCAATTATTGTAATTGTAACAAGGTCCTGCATACTCCATCAATTCAACAACTTTATTATAATTGATATTTATGCCATCCGTGGAAAATAAGCCCAAACCATGTAATGAAGATGGAATTATGTGATATATCCTTTCACTAATAGAAAAATTAGTGTTAACTGGAGGTAGTTCCTTGGGTAACCATTCTTTTTGAAGATGTGTGTACCTTAAGGGAACCTTCCTATCACCTTTGGTCTCATTATCATAAGAAGATGACCCCCCTTAGCAAGGAAAAATTACATTTTTTTATTGATTTTTTTTCTAATATTTTGACCTCTAGTTGATATCCCTATTTTAGACCTACTAGATCTCTTACCTTTATCTTCTATTCTTTCATTTCCCTCACTTGATGAAGACAAATAAGACAAATACCTATTTGGTGATACTTGTGATCCATCAAATGAGAGACATAGTAGGATCTATATATTTTGCTGACTAAAGAGAAGGCAACCAAATAATAAATTTGATGTCAAACTAAAGTTCATGTGGACAATAAAGAGAAGACATTAAAATAATAAATTGTGTCGATAGGGTCTAGATTGAATTATACATGTCGATCCAAGTCACTGTGCATGTTCCTAGTTAAAGGTGTTAAATTTCTTTCATATGTTAATGATTTATCTTAAGCTATCCAAAAAATACATCATATGTATGCTACAAATTACATAGAAGACAAAAATCACATGATGCATTCATCAAAATCATTGTATATTTTTTAATTCCTTACATCTATTTTATGTGTGGTAGCTATGCAAAATTATTGTATATACTCAATGACATTAGATTTCAACACATAATAATTTAATTATACAAACATACAAGTCAAACAAATTTCTATGAATAAATCAATACCTCATATGTGACATTGATCATACCTTGACATAAATTTCATTGATCATGTTATTTGATCACCCTCTTCATCCATGTCATTATCATGACTATCATCATCATCATCATCATCATCATCACCATCATTGTACTTGTCACCTTGATCATCATCATCATTATGACCAACACCACAACCATCATCATCATCTTCGTCACCATTATCATGATCATGATCATCATCTTCATCACTATTATCACGACCATCATCACCTTGACCATCACCATCTTCATTAGCATGATCATGATTTTTCATCATCATCACACTACTACATTTGAGCCCAAATTGCAATAGCGGTCTGCCACAATTGTGATGACCACCCATCACCTGAGTGATAGTACCATGAATTAGCTCCCATTGGATGAACACCAAACTTTTTTTTTCACAAATTATGATGGCAAGGGCGTCTGTCACAAATGTGAAGAATAAAACTGTCATAACTTGGAAGAAGGAAAGGGCAAGAGTTCATCTTTATGTTGTCTCAATTGTGACAACAAACCATCTCAATTATGATAGCTTAAGCTTTCAGTCAGGCATCACAATTGTGATGGTTTTGTGACAATTGTATTGTGGGAGCGATGACTATCCATTAGAATAGGTCATTGCACTTGCAATGGGTATGTGATAGTTGTGTTGTGGGAGTGATGGCTATTCTTTGGAAAACTATATCACAATTGACACAAGTAGCTGGATTGTTAAAAAAAAAATTTATTGCTTTTCCAATAAGGTCCTTTTATCATTGAGAAGATTATCATTTCTTTTTTGTAGTAGTGAAGATTAGTTATACATGTCTGACCTATAAATTCTATGTACAAAATACCATGGGACATTGGAGTCTAATTTGTTTATATAACCATATTATAGATGACATTTCTGAAAGTATAATAATGAGTGGCTTATGCCTTTTTTTCTAGTTGGTTCTATGAACAAGATTCAAGTGCTCATTTATTTTTGAAGACCATAGGCAAAAGGAGCCAAATATGTGTTTAGCTTCAGATAATCTTGAGAATGGAGTCATTTGAAGAAATCTCAGAAGTTACATTACCAAGTTAGACATGCAAAGATCAATAATATAAGAAATTTTATACAAGGGAAAAAGATTTGACACATCTTAAAAATGTCTATAAATGACTATTTGTAATCATTTGTCATACAAGTGCCAATTAATATCAATGTATCCTTTATAGATGTGTCATCTATGTGGATGCACATTTTTGTTATCAAATCAATCTATTTTGGTTATTATTTACATATAATTGTGCATATTAAACTATGGCATCCTTTGGCATTTCCTAGAACCAATACTTTGTTGGTCTCAAATTGGTTTTGACAATTGAGTGTCAACACACTTAACCAATTCTCAAGATGATGCCAAGTATAATACAGAAGCTAAGCTACAGTGCGTGTCGAGCTAGAGATTTAATAAGTGCTGAGTGAACTTCAGGTTTTGAGTAAACTTTAGGTGCCGAGCAAAGTTCAAGTGCCGAGTGATAAGTGATGCTGAGTCACTATAGGTTTCGAGTAGAGTATAGATGCTGAATGAAATAGAATTGCTATAGAAGCTGAGCGAGATAGAATTTCTATATGTGCCGAGCATCAGCAACTAGTAAGTGTCGAGTAACACATAATTAGCATATGATTTTGTAACTTCACAAACTCATATGTAAACCATTTTTTGAAGCTGACATAGGATCAATCTTGAAGGATATTTAAGATAAGAATGAATCTTTTGCATTACCTATGTAATCTACAAGCAATCAATAAGAAAAATGGAGAAGGCATGCAACCAATAGTAAAAGTGCAAGAATTGAGTGGGAAATGAAGATTTAATATTGATTGTAGATTCCTACCTAACCTTAGGTCTTCAAAATCTTTAAAAGGAGGATGAAACCCCATTATGTGCATGTGAGATGCGGATGAGAAAAGTGTATGGGTGAATTATAGCAAAGTGCAGAAGGGTGCAAAGACTTAGTAAAGAGAAGAAAAACATTGCAGAATCCAGTTGATCAAGAAAAAAGTATCAAAGTTTCAAAGAGTGACATATCAAATCAACTGAGGATCAAAGTAGATAGAGCTAAACAAAGATTTGAAATCAAAAATTGAGGATTGCAAGTTATTAGGTCAAGACATTCTACCATACTTTCTAACCATTGTATTTTGAGAATGGAAATCCTATGCTGATAGGTTGGCTTAGTAGCTATATTGGTTTAGCAACCATATTGTAGATCCTTAATAGGATTATAAATCCTTTAACAGGGTAACATTCCAAGTGAATTTTTGTAAATCCTTTAACCAGGTCACTTCTAACAGGGTGTAAAGTCTTTAACAGGACATGCCTTTCATAGAGCAGACTATTGGAAGTGGTCAAACTTTGTAACCTTGAACAGTTACATATTGCTGTAGGGGTACTTTGTGGGTGTCATCCCCACCCCAGTTTTACCTTTTTATTTTCGAGGCTTTCTAGGTTACCAAATCTTGTGTTATCTATTTTCATGCATGTCTTTACTTTCATGTTTATTAGATGAATTAGGTGCATGTGAATGATTTCAGCTAAAAGGTTTTAAAATAGTTAAAGTTAGTTACTTTTGATTCACTCCCCCTCTCACAAGTAAATCTTCCCAATTGTAAATTCCAAAAATTGGTATTAGAGCCAAGTTCTCACAAGGAGGAGCCTTACAGCTTGGAGAAAAGATCTAGAAATGGAAGTCTACAAATTTAGGAAGATCATAGAGAATCATACAATTGATATACAACTTGCTTTACATGCTTTGGAGGAAGCCAGAGAGGAACCGAGAAAATTCTTAAAGAGAAGAAGAGAGATTACCATAGCTGAGAATGATATACAATACAAGGAGGTTGAAACCTCAAAACTATTTGCAAATGGAGATTCCAAAGAGTCTGATGCAAAAATAGTAGACCTAATCGAGAAGAATAGAGTTCAAGTAGAAGAAATTAGAACACTCAAGATTGAACAAGAATCACAAGCCATGATGCTCTATGAGGTGATTGAACAAAAGAAAAGAGCCATTAAAGACAAGGCTATGCTAAAAGAAGACAAGAGAAACCTTGCCAACAGATTGGAAGAAAAGTCAATTGAGCTTGTCAAAATTTCAAACATGTAGCTAGACACCCTAAACTAGATGATGAATGCACATCATGAACTGAATGTCAAGGATATTGAGATCTCTATATTGAAGATACAAAATGAACAATTACAAAATGACCTAAAAATAGAGAAGGAGATTGTAGAGAGTTTCAACAAACCCAATGAGGCCATCAAGTACTTTGAGAAACTATTGAAATCACCAAAGGCTAGAAATAATACATTAGGACTAGGATACATCGGCACTGAACAAGGAGAATCATCCAAGACTATAGAAGAAAGGAGCAACAAAGGTAAGAACACTAAACCTACTTGTCATTTCTATGGTAAAAAGGGACATACCTCTAATGTATGTAGGATCAAGAGTTCCCATCTACATGACAAACCGAAGAATGTGACTCATTGTCATAAGTGCAAAAAGCAAGGACACCAAGCACATGCCTATAGGACTAGGACTATCAGAACACCAAGATTTGAATGTCACTGCTACAATTGCAAGAAGTATGGACATAGAGCTTTTGAATGTAGATCAAAGCCTATGTGGACACCAAATTAGGCAACAAGGGGAAATAACCATGGACATCACTACAATTGGGACTAAAACACCAGTTATAGTTGTCATTAATGTCAAAAATTTGGACACATTCCTAAAAATTGCATGAGAACAAATTTTAAAGGGGAGTACAACAGATGGTTGAGCCAAACCACATGTTTCAGTTGCTTGAAGACTAGTCATATTAGCAGGAATTGCCCAACAAGGTCAAAGGCACCCAACTTAAGGAACAACAAAGGAAAAGAGAAGGTAGATGTTGAACACATCAAAGGAGAAATGAATAAGACATGGAAGAAGAAAGATGGGTGTAGGACATCAAATGAAGGTATCACTTCACCTAAAAGTTTAAGTGGTCACACTTCATCAAACTAAGCAAAGAGAAGGTGTGAGGAATTGATTTACAAAGTTTCATCATACATCAATTCCTAAATAAGAAAGTACTAAAAAGAAGAGATCAACATGATTAGAGATGCAAAGTTAAAATTTCAAGTTTTCATTAGTGCTGTCGAGTTAGAAAAAATTGCCCTCAGAAGTCGAGTAAAATTCTAGTACATGCTGAGTTGACTATCAAAGATAGTAGAAGCCAAATGTATAGTTGGAGCCGAGTTGGTAGAGGAAGCTTAGTAAAGAGGAAAATTCAGTTGAAGCCGAGTGAAGGATACTCTTGTGGATGCCAAGTGGTTGAAAAGGCAATGGAAGCCGAGTAATGCAAGAATCCTTTAGAAGCTGAGTGGATAGTTGTAAATGCACTAAACATTAAATACAATAAAAATAGGGTATATTATCATGTTTTGAATCATTTCTCTTCATCACGAATGAAGAGAAAAGAAAAGAAAGAGTGCAGAGTGACTTCAAAGCAGAGAATTCAGTGTTTAAGTAGATTTCAACAACATTTAAGCATGATTTCATTGATTTTGAGTATTTACGTTTGTGCTGAGCTATGAAATTTCATATTTTCTTTGTGTTCAAACCCTAGATTGCACAAATGGCCTCTAGTTCTAGGAAGACATAGGAGAAGGAACCATTTGATGTCCAGCTAGTGTCCAATGAAGTGAAATAACCTAATTTCTACCCAATACCAGAGGTAGCACATAAAAATGACCTAGCTAGAGCCCTATCTATCATACCCCCTAAGGTAGTTATGGTTCAAGATGTTAGGAAATGTTACAATTGCAAGATTGGAGCCATAGGTGACATGGAAATGAGGGAAGATTATGAGAAACTGTGTGATAATGGAGTGTTGAAGGAAGAATACCATATTGTTGAGAAAAAGGGTTTGATGCATGCCCTAGAATTCCCTATAGTATTCAAGACTGAATGGATTAGGCTAGTTCTTAGTAGAATACATGATGGAAGCTTATGGTTGGAGGATGGCCCAGTGAAAATCACAAAAATAGTTGTACATAGAGTGATAGGGTACCCAACCCTAGATCGGCCAAAGACCCTTAGGAGTGATTCTAAGGAGGTAATTGAGAAAAATACTTGTGCTAAGTGGAACAAGAGAGGGATGACAATTGATATCATTCAAGACCCTCTTGTTGATTTTGCTATTAGGGTTATTACACACAAGTTCTACCTATCTAGCAGACTTAACAGTGTGCCCTGCATTGCAGTGGATGTTGTTTATAAACTAGTGAAAAAGGATCATACTTATGGTATTGAAGAACTACAATTGCAATAGATTAATGAGAATTTATCAATAATCAAGAGAACTAAGGGAGCCCAATGCAAATTTGGTGCTATTTTGATTTGTATATTCTTTTATGTTTAGAATGAGTTTCCTTCTTTTGGAAAAGTTGCATGGAAAACTAATAGGTCAATCATAGCTCAAGTTAATGAATACATAGAGTATATGGGAGCTAATTTTGAGACTCTTATGACTAGCTATTTTGAAGACTTTAAGGAGTCAATGAAGCAAAGACTAAGAATTCTAGTGTCATTAGTAGAGAAACATGTAAATGATGTATGTTTTCTTGTAGATATTGATTATACATACATTCAAGTTGCCATACCAAGAGTGACATAGTTAAGACCTCTTGGCTATGAAATAAACATAGATGAGGCATCAACATCTATAACAACACTATTAGCTAAAGATATAGACAAAAGTGCACCAGATTTTGGAACCTATGATGTGGTCAGATCAAAAGTAGATATGGAGTTAAAGATTGCCTCCACACTAAAAAAGAAAGATAAACTTGTTAAGAAGTTAAAAGCCAAATTTGGTGAAGGCACTGCAGAAGCAGAAGAATAAGAAGGTGAAGAAGGTGAAGAAGATGAAGAGGAACAAGGTTAGGAACCACTTTTGTTAACCCAAGGTATGGGGGATGATGCAGAAAAAGAGGAAGGTGTTGAGTAGGAAGAACCAAAGCTAGAGCCTAAGAAAAGAAAAGGTAAAAAACAACCACTTGCATAGCCAAAGGGGAAGAAGAAGGCAACAAAGCCAAGCCCAACAAAACCAACTACAAGGGAAAATACTAGGGAAAAACCCAAGTGGAAAAAGAATAGGTGAAGCAAAAGTCAACAAAGCAAGGAGGGCCTGTAGGACCAAAGAAGAGAAGAAAATATGTTGCACCTCCTAAATTAGTCAAAGAAAAGACATAGTTTGATGAAGATCAATTCAAATTGGTAAGACGTTCTACCAAGTCTTAATTGGAAAGTGTTTGCAAAAACATTAGAGATAATGTAGATCTAACTGGTTTAAAGACTATATATTATAATAAGTTTTCAAAGGAACAAAAAACCATAGTGGAAGAGTCTATCTACACTATGATGGCTAAGTTCAAGATCACCCTACTTGAACTAGACAATTAAATGCCTAAGGAGCTAAGCTCCATTGTAGAGAATAAATGGCATTACTACCTCAAAATGGAGAAGGAAATAAGGGAGGCTTCATTGGCTCATGTAATGCCAGACCTTACTAAAGGTCAAATAACTAAGGCTAATAAGAAACATGGGAGCAATTTTGCACCCAAATACAGAGCCTTTAGAATTTTTCAAAACCAAATAGAAGATGTTGTGCAAAAGTCCACGTAAATGTGTATATTGATTTATGGATTGACAACTGTAAAGGAAGTGCAAGAAGACCCATTTGAAGGGAGAAATGATGAAGAAGAATAGGAGAATAAAAAGGATGAGGAGGGAGAGAAAGAGAAAGAAGAGGAAATAGTGAAGAAGACACAAGGTAAAGAGGCAATAGCTGAAGATCAACAGCCAAAACAAGGTGTCCAAGACACCCAACTGCCACAACCAAGTCCTCCACATACAACACCTACAAAAACTATAATTGTAAAGGATGTTCCTAACACCTCAGGTTAGAACATCAACCCATTAACTATAGAGGATCTCAAAAAGATCCTTCACCAAACTACAATGCAATCACAATTATGTACAAATCCAGTTTTGGTGAGTTTGGAAGAGTTGCAAAAGGCTATAGTAGAGATCACAAGGGATAAGGAAAACACACAAGAATTGCCTTCACAACCTCCCATAGCTACAGAAGATCAACCTAAAGAGCAAGAAGCACATGAAACAATTGCTAAGGTTGATCATACAACAACAACAACAACAACAACAACAACTAAGGAGCCAACAAAGGAACAAATAGGACAGGATGTTCCTACAACACAAATCCAAGGTGCACCTCCTCAAATCATCATTATTGATCAAGGCAATAGAGAAGAAGAGAAGGAAGAGGAGAAAACCCCTAAGGAGTAGAAGGCAATACAAACATTGGTGAACTTTTCTACCTTAGGGACTCCTACCAAAAAGCCAAGCACTGATGTAGTACCACTACTGATTTCAACACTAGGCTTGAGCTCCACCAAGGTTGCAAGGGTACTTCACTATAGAGACCCTACACTTGATCAGGAAATAGTCATACCTAGTTATGACTCTAGAACAATGAACCTAGCTCAAATAAATGAAGTGCAAGAGGCACTTGAGAGAAGGAAGAATCAAGATATACTCAGAAATGAGTATAGATAGAAGCAAGCACTTGTGTAAATCAAAGATATATTTCTTGATGCATTCAGCTTGTCAGTACCTAATGAAACCAAACCTATCATAGAGAAATTTTCCAACATAGTCGACCAGGTATAGAACGAAGACCTTGATACTAATGTTAAATAATTAGAATGGTTTGAAAAGAAATTTCAAATCAAAGTCGATGAAAATATATCTAGTGAAATAGAAATTTCACAAGTTGAATTGGCTAAGAAGGTTGAGAAAGTGAAGACAATACTTGAGAATATCTTTTCATTGTACTCAAAATTGTGTGACTCATCATTCCTCACACAAGAAACTAGCCAAATAATATTGAGCTTGGAACAAAATCTCAAGATTTCTAGCACACAGCTACCCAAAGATCCAACTCAAAGTGAGAAGCATTTTGCAACTACGCTTCACACACAGAAAGAGTTAGTTGTATGAACAGTAGAAGAGGCCAATTTCAAGACCAAATTGATACAAATTCAATCTTCCATTACCCCACATCTAGAAGTACTCCATAAAGAAATGGCCTATGCAGAAAATGTTCTAAAGAAAGATCCTAATCTTTCTACTTTAAAAGGCCTATACATCTTGCAGCAGAGGCAACCATCTAGCACAAATAATTGGAAATTGCTCTAGACAATTGAGATGCTTCTTTAAAGATGATTATGGAGGTAAATAAAACATTTTTGGTCAAATACTCCATTAATTCTTAGAACCTTTTGACATATAAAGTGTCAAAAAGGGGGAGATATAATATTTTGGGGGAGATATTATGTGAAATAAGGGGGAGATGTAAATAAGAATGGTTACATAATACATTTTTTGATGGAAGTAATAAAGAATATCCAAGGGGGAGATATTCAAATTCACATTTTGAGGAAGTAATAAGGAAATAAAGCAGAAGCAGAAACAAAGGGAGAACACAAATAGAGCAGATACAAAATATAATCAAAGCAGAAATAGGGTACCCAAAAATAGAGGAAAAAGAATGATAAGGTAGACAAGGAAAAGAGTATTAGATACATAAGCATGAGACACATTCAACACAAGAATTTTGGTTATGGAAATGGCACATCAGCTTAAGGGGAGTTACAAGATTTTGAGGTATATAGAATTTTGAACAAGTTTTTTGAAGTCTTGTACATATGCCAAACATAATGTGTAATATACTCATAGAGATTAGATTCATAATGTTTAGTTAAGTATTTTTGCCACTCATGTCAAAGGGGGAAATTGTTGGTCTCGGATTGGTTTTGACAATTAAGTGTCAACACACTTAACCAATTCTCAAGATGATGCTGAGTATAATACAAAAGCTAAGCTACAGTGTGTGCTGAACCAAAGATTCAATAAGTGCCGAGTGAACTTTAGGTGCTGAGTAAACTTCAGGTGCCAAGCGAAGTTCACGTGCCAAGTGATAAGTGATGCCGAGTCACTATAAGTACTGAGTAGAGTATAGATGCCGAGTGAAACAAAATTGCTATAGGAGCTGAGTGAGACAGAATTTCTATATGTGCCAAGCATCAACAACTAATAAGTGTTGAGTAACATAGAATTAGCACATGAGTTTGTATCTTCACAAACTCAGATATAAACCATTTTTTGAAGCTGACATAGGATGAATCTCAAAGGATCTTGAAGATAACAACAAATCTTTTGCATTACCTATGTAATCTGCATGCAGCAATTAAGAAAAATGGAGAAGGCATGCAACCAATAGGAAAAGGACAAAATTTGAGTGGGAAATGAAGATTTAATATTGATTGTAGATTCATACCTAACCCTAAGTCTTCAAAATATTTAAAAGGAGGATGAAACCCCATTATGTGCATGTGTGATGCGGATGAGAGAAGTGTATGGGTGAATTATATTGAAGTGCAGAAGGGTGCAAAGACTTAGTAAAGAGCAAAACAACATTGCAGAATCTAGTTGATCAAGAATAGAGTATTAGAGTTTCAAAGAGTGACATATCATATCAAGCAAGGGTTAGAGAAAATAGAGCTGAACAAGGATTTGAAATCAGCAATTGAGGATTACACATTATCAGGTCAAGAGATTCTACCATACTTTCTAACCATTGTATTATGAGAATGGAAATCCTATGTTTATAGGTTGGCTTAGTAGCTATATTGGTTTAGTAGCCATATTGTAGATCCTTAATAGGATTGTAAATCCTTTAACAGGGTAACATTCCAAGTGAATGTTTGTAAATCCTTTAACTAGGTCACTTTTAACAGGGTGCAAAGTCTTTAACAGGACAAGCTTTTCACAGGGCAGACCATTGGAAGTGGTCAAACTTTGTAACCTTAAATAGTTACATATTTCTGCAGTGATACTTTGTGGGTGTCATCCCCACCTCAATTTTACCTTCTCATTTTGGAGGGTTTCTGGGTTACCAAATCTTGTGTTATCTATTTTCATGCATGTCTTTACTTTCATGTTTGTTAGATGAATTAGATGCATGTGAATTATTTCAGCTAAAAGGTTTTAAAATGGTTAAAGTTAGTTACTTCTGATTCACCCCCCCTCTTAGAAGTAAATCTTCTCAATTGTAAATTCCAACATACTTTTATACAGTTAGTTGTCATGCAATAATAGGTTAATGTTGAGCTTGACTTGGTTTCAAGAATAGTTTAATATTTTCTACTAATTAGGGCCAACCATATGAAGGTGGAAGCTCATTCCCCCCCCCCACCCAACATATAAATTCCCTATCAACATCTAAAATCCATTCATTCTATTAATAAAATATAACATTCATGAGTTGCCTTAGTAGATTCAACTCTACCCTCATGCAATTTGCTTATCAAATAGATCACTAAATCTGAGGCAATCCCATAGAAAGCTATTCTTTCGAATACTTCATACAATGCAAAAAAATTCATAAATTAATGATTTTGACTTTAAAAATTACACATGAATTCTAATAGAAATATCATAATTTGACACAATTCAAAGGATACCACCTACTTATCATGAATCTATCAATTAAAACTCTACAAAACATGTTACAATTAGTTATGTAAATCAGTTTCTGGATTAGATTGTGTGGAGATTTTTACCATCAATTTTTTGAATCACACTACGTGATCCATCATCAAGATGAGAAAGCAAGAGATGTCAAGAGATGACTTACTTTATTTGACATCTCTTGCCCTCTCATCCTAATGATGGATCACGTAGTGTGATTTGAAACGTTGATGGTAAAAATCTCCACACAATCTAATCCAGAAACTGATTTACATAACTATGATGGATTGTGGAAATCTGATCGCATTAATGTTACAATTAACTAAACTTGCTAATGCAAAATTGTAGATGTGGATGACATCATAATATTGATCTGATTCTGAATCAAGAATGCACATGCAACTGCATTCTATATGTATGGACAATAGGTAGAGCTGAAAAAATCCATCGCGTTTATATTTATTTAATAGGTCTATTAATTTTTTAAAATCATAGACCACCATGAATGTTAGAACTCTAGCTGTTATGGAACAAAGAATATCCTCAGCAATCCAACACATAGAAAGTCTTGATTTTCTTGCATGTTGAGGCATTACCCTTGCCTATAAGAGTCAAAGTTACAATGGTTGTGATGGTCTATAACTTAAAATACCTAATTAAAGACCTCTAATAAAAATGAAAACTTGTTAAATTTTTCAAATTCACCTGATGTCGTATGCATATGAATTGAGATTGTGTATTGAACTATGGCCTCCTTCTACATTTCCTAAAACCAAGAGATTCACATAGTTAGTTGTCATGCAATCATAGGTCAATGTTGAGCTTCACTTGGATTTGAGAATAGTTTAATATTCTATACTAATCAGGGCCAACCACGTGAAGGTGGAAGATCATTTGACCCCACCCCTCAACATCTAAATTCCTCATTAACATCTAAAATCTTTAAGAAATGATCAATCTTTTAAGCACCTAGAATGTCCTCATCACTTCCTACTACTCTTAGGAGAAGTCCATCTTCATTGCTCATGAGCACTTCATCACAATTTTTTAGTGATTCCTATACATGATTCCTATACATCTAATAAGGATACATCTGGGAATGTCCTCATTGCCTCTTGCATAAAATAAATCCAATATTAAAAAGTTCCCCCTAAGAAATAATACTTCAAGTGAAATAAACACATGAAAAATGAGAGAGAAAAAGAGGATTCTACTTACCAATAGGTGTTTCCATCACATTTGTGGCCATGCTACATCTTGAGTGAGTTTTATTATTTTTTGTTGTGCCAAGATCTCTTTGTTTATATACATACCTACATACATACATACATAGACACACACAAATGTGTGTGTGTGTGTGTGTGTGTGTGTGTGTGTGTGTGTGTGTGTGTGTGTGTGTGTGTACACATATAACACACATATATACATATATATAGATCACAAAGGCACAACAATGAGATGCATAGATCACAAGGGCACGACGATAAAATCTCAGATCTCCACTAATCTCCACAATCCACAAGATCTCTCTGTATACATACATACATATACATATATATACATACATACATATACACATACATATATACATACATACATACATACATACATACATATACATATATACATACACACATACATATATACATACATATATACATACATGCATACATGCTTACATCTGCATATGCAATTTTATCACCTTGGAAAATGATATTTGATCTTGCTAACTAGGAACAACTGATTGTTCATTTTATTGTACCTAATATGATGACATTTGTACAAGAATTTGTAATCAACCCAACTAATTGGCATCTAGACCAATTTAATTGGGTTATGGCTTATTTTTTCTAAAAATATCTATTATGATATGTTTTTGTAAAATTTATGTCGAACTCCACTCATTTTTCCTGGTCTGCATTATTTTTGTGCAAGATCTTGAGGTAAGCCACTTAGCAGAGGTTGAGTGAGTTTTATTGTTTTATTATTTGGATTCTGGAATATGTATGTAGCTGGATCAATTTTTTTGTTGTGCCAAGATCTCTCTCTATTTATACATAGATAGGCACACACATACGTGTGTGTACGTATACATACATACATACATACATACATACATACATATATGCATGCATACATACATACATATACATAAATAATAGTAATATATGTATTGCATTTGCATTTGCTTTGCCATTGCTTATAAGAGTTTTTCAAGGTTGGAAACCACTTCAACATCCTTTGCATGGTTTATAGGTAATGTCATTGTGACAAAGGCTTCTGTAAGGGAATGAGCCTTGTGATTCATCTCTTGAACTCCTTACGCTCAACTCTTCATAAAGTTATTCATCCAGTAGTGAGAATAGCTACTACAAATTCCTGGGAGCCAAGGAGCTGAACTTATGCTACATTTTCTAGAGACATGGGAGAAGTTACTACCAGCTTCAGTACTTCATAACATTATAGATCATATAGTGATGCCAAAATTAACAACAACAATAGATACTTGGGATCCTTGTAGGGAGAGTGTGCCAATACATGCATAGTTACATCCCTGGCTTCCATTATTGGGCCAATGTATGGAGCCTCTATATCCAACCATTTTTTATAAATTTGGGAATGCGCTTCATGCCTATCGTGCAAGTGATGCATATGCATATTTAATTTTATCACCTTGAGAAACTATATTTGATCCTGCTAGCTAGGAACATCTGATTGTTCATTTTATTGTACCTAATCTGATGACAGTTCTACAAGATTTTGTAATCAACCCAGCTAATCAACAACTAGACAAATTTAATTGGGTTATGGCTTGTTTCTTTCTAAAAATGTCTGCTATGATATGTTTTTTATAAAATTTATGTCAAACTCTGCCCATTTTCCTAGTCTGCATTATTTTTGTGTGGGACTACCCATATCACATGTAGGCACATTAAATTGGGATTGAGTAAGGGAAGCAAGTTGTTGTTGCAAGGAGGAAATAGTTTGAGCAATACTATTAATAGTGGAATCAATAGAGGAAGTAGGTGGAAATGACACATTTGACACACTAGAAGTGTAAAAATTAGTTGGAATAGAAGGTGCTACATGTAGGACATTAGGAGCCATAGTAGGAGGATCAGGATAAGTGTAAGAAACACTATTGTATGAAGGTTGTGAGATAGGAAATGAAGCAGGTGGAATATTCATAGGTAGAGAAGAAATATTAAGACTACTAATGGGAGGATTAAATGTTCGAATATAAGTTGTCACAATAGGAGAAACATAAGAAGGAATGCTAGAGATAGGTTTGAAAAGAGACAAGGTAGGTTCAACACTAGTGATATGTGAAGCCATTCCTATTTTAAATATGGCTTGAGCTGAAGGCTTAACATGAGAGTGAATTAGGGTCATGATAAACTATAGGATCAGTAAGGTTCCTAAAAAGAGGAGAAGAGGAATCTTGATCAAAGTGAGCCACGAGTCTATGATTTCTCCTAGGGGGATACTATAAGTAGGGATTAAGGAAATATAGACCAAGGATGCAAGATTGTCAATAGCCCAAGGATGTACCTACATTAGACACCCAAGGTTTCAAAAATAAGATGTTCGATAATTACTTAATATCTAAAGAAATTCAAAACATAAATTCCATGTGCATTCTTAATCCAAAAATCCTCTTCATCAATCATCCTACAAGTTTTTCCAAACTTATTGCTACAACCAACTGTATCATCATAAATATAAGCTCTTCTCTTGCTATTGCAACTGCCAGGATCAAATGAATCATACCTTTTGTAAACCGTCATCTGATTAGAAATTTTCTTTCTTCTTCCTCTACTCTTATTACAAGATTAGATAACTGTCTTTCAATAGTAGGAACCTTAACCATATGTTTTTCTATCTTCAAACAAAAACTCTTAAAAACACTTAAGCACTACAACATTTGGGGTCGAATTGTGATGATAGGGAAATTTGTGGATTTTCAAGTTTTTTTGTAATTTTCCTCGACAACATCGCAATACCAATGTTTGTGTGGCAATTATGACACCCATGTAAGTATAAATAAGAAAAAAAAGAAAACACAACATAAATAATTCCCATTTGGTTTGATTGATTATGGAGAGTTGCATTCAAAAGAGGGTAGAGAACTCCGAATGAGGATGGAGAGATCTAAACATTGGTGGAGAGCTTTGAGCTCTGAATGTTGGTGGAGATTTCATTGTTGTGCCCTTGTGATCGCTACATTTTATTTTCATGGCCTTATGCTCTCTGCATTTCATTACTGTTCCCTTGGTGGAGATCAGTGGAGATCTAGGATTTCGTTGTTGTGTCCTTGTGATTGATGCATTTCATTGTCATGCCCTTGTGATCTCTACATCTCGTTGCCATGCCTTTGTGATCTCTGTGCCTTTTCTCTATGATTTCATTTCTGTGTTGTGCCCTTGTGATCTCTATGCCCTTTCTCTACAATTTTCTTCAAGGGGAGAAGAGGCACCTATGTAAATGTTCTTTTCTTTTCCTTATAAACATGTATCTCTTTATATTTTCCCCAGCAGGTGACTAGAGAAGGTTCTCTTTATGTATATGTATGTGTATATACACACACATATGTGTGTATCTATGTATGTATGTATGTATATATAGAGAAGCTTTTCTTTATGTATATGTATGTGTATATATACATACATACACACATATGTGTGTGTCTATGTGTGTATGCATATAAATAGAGATCTCTATGTTTATATACATACATACATAGACACACACATATGTGTGTGTATGTATGCATATATACACATATAGACATATACATATGTATATATATGTATATACATGCATACGTACATACATAGATACATGCACATACAAGAATCAAGAGGGCACAACAACAAGATGTAGAGATCACAAGGGAATGACAACAAAAATGTAGCGATCATAAGGGCACAATAATGAAATCCTAGATCTTCACTGATCTCCACAATCCACAAGATCTCTCTGTATACATACATACATACATACATAGACACACGTGTGTTTATGTATGTATATACACACACACATATATAGATATACATATACAAACTTACATACATATATACATACATACATACATACATATATACATACATATACATATACATATACATATACATATACATATACATATACATATACATATACATATACATATACATATACATACATACATACATACATACATACATACACACACACACACACACACACACACACACACACACACACACACATATATATATATATATACATACATATATATATATATATATATATATATATACATACATATACATACATGCATACATACATAAATACATACATACATACATCTGCATATGCAATTTTATCACCTTGAAAAATTGTATTTGATCATGCTAGCTAGGAAGAACTGATTGTTCATTTTATTGTACCTAATATGATGACAATTCTACAAGAATTTGTAATTAACCTGGCTAATCAACAACTAGACCAATTTAACTAGATTATGACTTGTTTCTTTCTAAAAATATCTGCTATGATATGTTTTTGTAAAAAAAATTGTGAACTCTGCCCATTTTTCCTTGTTAGCATTATTTTTGTACAAGACCTTGAGGTAAGTCACTTAGCATGGTTGAGTGAGTTTTATTGTTTTATTATTTGGATTCTAGAATATGTATGTAGTTGGATCAATTTTCTATTGTCCAAAGATCTCTTTGTATATATACATACATAGACACACCCATATGTTTTTGTATATATGTATATATACACATATATATACATATACATATGTATATATATGTATATACATACATACATACATATACATAAATAATAGTAATATATGCATTGCATTTGCATTTTCTTTGCCATTTCTTATAGAAGTGGTTCAAGGTTGGGAACCACTTCAACATCCTTTGCATTGTTTAGAGGTAATGTCATTATGGTAGAGGCTTCTGCAAGGGAATGAGCCTCATGATTATGATATTTACACAGAATGAGTACTTGCTTCTTCAACTCCTTACACTCAACTATTCACTGAATTTATTCTTCCAACAGTGAGAATAACTGCTACAAATTCTTGGGAGCCAAAGGACCTTGAATCTATGCTACATTTTTTGTAGACATGGGAGAAGTTTCTATTGACTTTAGTACTTCATAACATTCTGGATCATATAGTGATGCCCAAATTAATAGCAATAGTAGATACTTGGGATCCTTATAGGGAGAGTGTGCCAATACATGCATGGTTATATCTTTGGCTTCCATTTTTGGGCTAGCGTATGTGACGTTAGAGCATTAGGACATGAAAGGATCCCTAAAGAAGACAAAATATGGATAAGAGGAAATGAGGAGTTTAAACCAATCAATCGACATGTGTTGAAGCCAATCATGGCCTTAGAAGGCTTTGAAGATAATAAAAATGTAATAATCCTAAAGGGTCTGTTAAGGACCTTAGGCTCTTTGATAGTGAAATATGGGCATAATGGCATATAGGAGTTAATTATGTTTTTGTGAGACTTATAAAGGTTTAGGATCTGTTAATTTGATCTTGAGGACCTAATAGGCAATTTAGTGGGTTAATTAGTTATTTTATTCAATAAATTGTAAGTTGGGACATTCAAATATTTGAATCCCAATGGTTAGTTCCATTTCAGGGGAAATCAAATTTAATGAGTTTTAGGCATAACTAGGCATTGAAACCAATCCAAATTGCTTGGGATAGTTGTAAGTGATGTTATTAAGTCAAGTTTGAGGTATTGTACGAAGAGAGCAGTAGTAGGATTGATCAATTGCACAAACTGTGTAAAGAGAGCCAATGAAAACTTCATTTTTCAAGCATTTGGTACATGGTGGCTTGACTTATGATCTCATAAGCCCTTTTTCATATTTTTTGATCAATTCCTTATGCATTGAGATTTTTGAAGTTCATTCCTTTCAAGTTTGTTGTCACTACTTTAAGGGTTTCATTGTTTTCATTAACAAGTTTGAGTTTCTACTTGAAATGTTGATCATTACATGAATGTAGG